>OY829524.1:3982620-4475308 GCA_963691665.1 Clepsis dumicolana | reverse complement strand
AACCCTCTCCTTGAATGATGTCATTTACTTTATCATTATATTGACCCCTTTCTAAAACAACAACACAATTGCCCTTATGCCGCGTTTCATAAAGACCTAAAAAACCTTCTGAAAAATTCTGCATTTACCTTTGACACCGAACAAAAGAGGAGCAATGTGATTCCTATGAATCCGCAGGCACCAATTTTATATGGTTTACCTAAAATTCACAAGGATGGTGTTCCTGTTCGCCCTGTTGTTTCATACGTGAGTGCTCCAGCGTATAAAGTAGCGAGGAAGTTAAATAGCATTGTTCGGGAAAAATCTTCTTTTAAGCCAATATATAGTTTAAAGAATAGTTCAGATTTAGTAAATAAAATTAAAGACATCAATATACCGCCAAACTCAACATTACTTTCTTTAGATGTGGATAGTTTGTTTACCAACGTACCATATAGTGAAACCTTAAATATTCTTAGATGTCACTTAGAAAGGAAGCGTTTACATCCGGGGGAGGTTTGTGAGTTAATAGAATTAGTAACTTTATGCATGAAACAAAATTATTTCAGATATAATGGTCAATATTATTTGCAGAGTGATGGTTTAGCAATGGGGTCACCTCTTAGTCCTTTAATGGCTGACGTTTTTATGGATAACTTTGAAAAACAATATATAGTGGGGAACAGCAATTTAGTATATTATTATAGGTATGTTGATGATTTAATTTTATGTTGGAAGGGGAGTATGAGGCAGCTAGATTTGTTTATTAGTGCTCTCAATAACAAACATCCAAAAATAAAGTTCAAACGAGAATTAGAGGAAAATCGTTCATTAAATTTTCTGGATTTAACTATTACAAGAGTAAATAATAGGCACCAGTTTCAAATTTACCGTAAGCCTACGTACACAGATACTGTCATACCTGCAAATTCTACTCACCCATGGCAGCATAAACTGGCTGCTTTCCATTGTTATGTACATAGACTACTAACTGTACCTCTTTCGAAAGAGCATTATGATTCTGAGTTACATACTATATATCAGATAGCAACAACAAATGGTTATAGTACAGCAATGGTTAATAGTCTGGTTCAAAAGAAGCAGGGACGGATAGTGAATAGCATGCTTTACTCTGCGTTGCCATCTCAGCCTACTAACAAATTTAGATCTAGTATTACTTATGTTGGCCGGTTGTCTGACAAGATTTATAATATTTTAAAATCAAATAACATCAATGTTGCCTTTAAGACTACTAATTCTTTACGTTGTAGACTTTGTAATAACAAAGAAAAGGTGGATAAAGGGAACAGGTCGGGCGTATATAAACTCACTTGTGGCGACTGTAGTCAAGTATACATTGGACAAACCGGTCGAAGCTTTGATACTAGATTTAAAGAGCATGTCTCGTCATATAGGCATGATCATCCAGAGAAATCAAACTTTGCCAAGCATTTATTAGAAACGAATCATTCGTTGTTAGACTCAGATACGTACGAAATTTTACATTATTGTGATAAGGGTTTGCGGCTATCGGTTTTAGAACAATTGGAAATAATTAGGTACAACAACATGGGGTCTATTATTAATGAACAAGTTAATTTGGTTTCTTCGCCTTTGTTACGACTTGGTTCTAATTTTAATAATGTGTCATAGTAATAATGAGAACATGACTTCTCTTTTTACCGTACTCGGTTAAAAATAACGGGGTACCTGGCGTAGATTAAAAATAAAAATAAAAAGGGTAGTTTGGAATTCATTTCTTAAAAAAGGGTAGTTTAGGACTTACATAAAAGGGTAGTTTGGAATTTATAAAATATTAGTGGGTATGTTGGTTTTGTCATTAACTAAGTTGAGTACATGGTTTACATATGTCAGTAGTGGAAGTGGTGGCATGTTGAGCGGTTGTTGTTGTGCTTCGTAAATGGCCTCGTGGAGAGTGCCGAAACGCGTCAGCGTTTAGTATAGTGGTGGTGGTGATAGTTGGGTCTGTGTGGCATGTGTTGATTCGTGTAGCAGTGGAGGTGGAGGTGTTGCATGGAAACATACATTTGCCGCACAGATATAACTATTTGTCATTAGTGGTCGCGGGTGAGCAAAGTAATTGTTTTTTTAGTTCATAAATATGGACCTCCGCAAAGTAACGCCTGATTCAATAAATTACTTATAATGCTACTGAAACTTGGTTTAGCGCCTTTTGTAGAGTGTTGTGTTTAATTTATTCTGCGAACGTTAATTTGAAAAGCAAAGCAATTAGCTTTAAAGTGATGAGTGAATATAATAGAAGTTTTTCGTGCTAACCACCTGCTCGAATGGCGTAATCGTTCTAGCGATTTACCACGGTTTGGTAAAGATCTAGGTTCGAATCCTAGTTCGAGAATTACTTTTGCTGGTCTTTCTGTATAACGTTTCAGTTCGACATTTGGAAAAAATATTTTCAAACGGGATGACCGTAAAAAATACAAAAAGTTTGTTAAAATACAGTTTTATCATTTTACCTCCACCATTTCTTAACTACTCAACTTGAGCCTCTAGTGTAATTTATGCCACAAGAAAACTTCGCAGTCGCGTTCGCGTTAACGTCTCGATTACTATGGGCTAATCGGCAGCGCAGAGGCTAGAGAGCGGCACGTATTGGCAACATACTATCCTCATAGTATTCGACACGTTAACGCGAACACGACTAAAACGTACGTCGCAACACGTGAAATTTGTTACACTGGGGCTCTTGTCACCACTAAAAAGTCTGATTTGACGTCTTTAAGGTATTTCTCCTGGATAGCCGCCGCGCTAGCATCCAGCCGCTTTAATATGGACGCGCCTCCCTTTGTTTTCCACGTGTAAGCCCCACTTTTTCTAAATGGAATTCGAAGCTTATCCGCAATCTCATTTGCGGGATCCTCCGGAGCCGAGAATTTCTCAATTTAATGCACAAATCCGCAATTTTTCACCCATTATTACCTCTAATGGATCCCCAATTATTAAATTATACTTTTTTGCCTTTTTAAAAAGATTTACGGGGATAAGAGGTGGATCTTGGATGTAATGGATTGGACATGGTGAAGTAAAAATTTGTGGGGAATACTAAAGCGGTTAGGATAGATATTTATGATTAACATGTGTTATGAAATTTGACGTGATCCGCAAGATAATACCTTGTTGAAACGGTGCCTGCAACTGTAAGAAAACTGTTCAAATATAAATGGAATAAGTCTTAAATTAAATAAGAACTTACGAGGGGTGGCTGATAAGTAATCTCCTTGGTCAGAAATATATACAAAAATAATGCTGGCTGGTATGGATTTATATTCGTTTGTTATTCTATTTTCAAAATGTATTACATTCATTTGTTTATTGCATCACGTTTATTTGTCTCCTACAATTATTTCAAACATGTCGGTAGAAAAAATGAAAATGGATAAAATCGAGCACCGTGCGGTGATTAAGTTTTTGACTAAAGAAGGGAATACGCCTTCGGAGATCAGACAGCGTATGTTAAGTGTGTTTGGCAGTTCGTGTTCTTCCGAATTTGTTATAAAGTTTTGGTCAAAGCAGTTTAAGTTAGGTCGTGAGAGCCTGGAAGATGATCCTCGTAGCGGAAGACCAGTTTCGGCCGTCACCGATGAAAATGTAGCCAGGGTGAAAAAAATTATATTAGAGGACCGACGAGTGAAGCAGTGGGAGATAGCTAGAGATGTGGGTGTCAGTAAAGAGCGAGTCAATGAAATAATTCATGAGCATTTGAACATGTCCAAGGTTAGTGCACGTTGGGTCCCCAGAATGTTGACTGCATTTGACATGGAGAGGCGTGTCAAATGTTGCGAAGAGTTTTTGGACATGAGTCGAGGGAAAGAGGAAGAAATAATTTCTAGAATTGTAACATGTGATGAGACTTGGATTCGACAATGGGACCCGGAAAGTAAGCAAGAGTCGTTACAGTGGAAATTTAAGGATGAGAAGCCGCCTCGGAAATTCAAGGTCTGTCCATCGGCAGGTAAACTTATAAATAATTTATTGAATCAGGCGTTACTTTGCGGAGGTCCATATTTATGAACTAAAAAACAATTACTTTGCTCACCCGCGACCACTAATGACAAATAGTTATATCTGTGCGGCAAATGTATGTTTCCATGCAACACCTCCACCTCCACTGCTACACGAATCAACACATGCCACACAGACCCAACTATCACCACCACCACTATACTAAACGCTGACGCGTTTCGGCACTCTCCACGAGGCCATTTACGAAGCACAACAACAACCGCTCAACATGCCACCACTTCCACTACTGACATATGTAAACCATGTACTCAACTTAGTTAATGACAAAACCAACGTACCCACTAATATTCAAACTAATACTACTACTAATATTTTATATTTTTTAGAGAAATCAAACTTTGCCAAGCATTTATTAGAAACGAATCATTCGTTGTTAGACTCAGATACGTACGAAATTTTACATTATTGTGATAAGGGTTTGCGGCTATCGGTTTTAGAACAATTGGAAATAATTAGGTACAACAACATGGGGTCTATTATTAATGAACAAGTTAATTTGGTTTCTTCGCCTTTGTTACGACTTGGTTCTAATTTTAATAATGTGTCATAGTAATAATGAGAACATGACTTCTCTTTTTACCGTACTCGGTTAAAAATAACGGGGTACCTGGCGTAGATTAAAAATAAAAATAAAAAGGGTAGTTTGGAATTCATTTCTTAAAAAAGGGTAGTTTAGGACTTACATAAAAGGGTAGTTTTGGAATTTACAAAATATTAGTGGGTACGTTGGTTTTGTCATTAACTAAGTTGAGTACATGGTTTACATATGTCAGTAGTGGAAGTGGTGGCATGTTGAGCGGTTGTTGTTGTGCTTCGTAAATGGCCTCGTGGAGAGTGCCGAAACGCGTCAGCGTTTAGTAAAGTGGTGGTGGTGATAGTTGGGTCTGTGTGGCATGTGTTGATTCGTGTAGCAGTGGAGGTGGAGGTGTTGCATGGAAACATACATTTGCCGCACAGATATAACTATTTGTCATTAGTGGTCGCGGGTGAGCAAAGTAATTGTTTTTTAGTTCATAGGTAAACTTATGGCTACAATCTTTTGGAACACAGAAGGGATTTTGCTCATAGATTATTTACCGAAGAAAACTACAATGAATGCTGATTATTACTCAAACTTACTATATCAACTAAGAGAGACAATAAAAGAAAAACGGCGAGGTAAACTAAGCAAAGGAATTCTGATTTTGCATAACGCACCAGTGCATACCGCCCGCACAACGAAGCTAGCAATTAAAGACAATGGCTTCGAAACCATTGACCACCCCCCTTATAGTCCAGATTTAGCCCCTGTGACTATTTTCTGTTTAGACTTCTCAAGAAAGACCTCAGGGGACGAAAGTTTATGACCGATGACGAAATGAAGGCTGCGGTTACTGACTTTTTTGACGACAAACCGACAGATTTTTTTTAATGGTTTAAATTCAATATTTGAAAAATTTCATAAGTGAATTTTACTAGCAGGGGACTATATAGAAAAATAAAAAAAAATTAGCCACGACAGTCTTTTGTTTCATTGTTAGGTAGATTACTTTCAGCCGCCCCTCGTATGTAAATGCCTAAATGAATGAGTGGGGTCAACTGATACAGAAAAACACAACTGTTTGTACAGTCAAGTTCTAAAATATGGGTGCATACAACTTACTCAAAAATATGTCCCATGGCTAATTAAGCCAATGGTTAATTAATACGTCGGCTAATTAAGGTTGTGGTATTGTTGCTGTGGATTTATTAGATACATATTTTTGCACCTGACCGTACAAACTTACACTTACGTAACAAACTTTCGAAAATACTCGCATCAAAAAACCGAGTCGATTTTTAACTAAACAAAATATGTGTTTGTGTGGTAATGCAATACAAACTTCATCGTTTAGAATTTACTTATTTCAAAAAAAAAGTTACTGATTTAAAGTTGAAGTTTGCTGAAACTATCGGATTGATATGTACGCTAAATTAAATAACAAGTGACTTAGCTGTTATGACTATAGTAGTACAAAAACCAAGTTGATGAGCGGTACCCTTATGTATTTCATCTTTTACAAATTTTCACTTGACGTCAACAATCGCCAAGCAAAGATGGTGATGAGTGGGTATCATCATTATCTCGGTGTATCACTCGCCAAGTGGTAAACGTTATCATCAGGGGTTGATGGCACAAGCGACTGTATTCCGAGCCATTAAGCCCCATTTTGGCGTGGGCGGGACGGGTCATTACCCCGACTCAGTGTTACGACGAGTCGCGAAGTCACTTGAATCTCACAATTTTAATGGTTTCTTATTTGTTTATGCGACACACAGGCCACAATGTACTACTTCATCATCTCCAGGTTAACGTCCCACTGCTGGGCACAGGTCTCCTCTCAGAACTGTCAACAACACTGTTATTTAAATTTCTTTTTTGAATAAATTGTAAGTATACTAACCCGTGAGATCCGTGAGTATGAGGGGGTCGATTTTTTTATCTCACCCGGTGACTAAAATTCTCGTGCTTATGATATCAAATACGAATGCCCCCACCCACTTGTAAACGAGATCACTGAGTGACTTCTTGACCACTGGCATTGACAGCTAACCTCAATCCACTAAGCATATCGACTCGCTTTGTCTACGACAGAAACGCAAATTAGCTGCGTGTTAGTAGACGGGTATGACATTCAAAAATAAGGCTTTTGGCAAATAGATATCAATGTCGTGGGTGAGAATTTAGTCACCAAGTGAGATTCAAAAATGGATCCTCAGGAGTCCGTAGTAGCCCCTGAGCAGGATAATCATGGTGTAATAGCAGCAGCTAAGACTTTGTCATGTAAACGACGCTGTTACTGCCGCCTAGCGACCGCGCAATACCGAGGGTCAGTCCGTTGGGGTTATGACTTTAAAGGGTGGCATTACGGCTGTATTGAAACAAATGAGATTTTAATAACCAACTTAGAAAAGTTGAAAAACCCCCGACATTGAGAAAGAGAGAGAGAGAGAGACAAACACAAAAAAGCAGTACATTTGAAAATTTTGAAATAAAATATAAGTATAAACTTAATAACTATTTAAAATCTATAGAAATGTCGAATAGTGTGAAATGGGCCCCACTCAGCATAATGCTGCGGCGAGCCGCAAAGCTGTTTTTCAGCAGGACCCAAATTAAAACTAATAAAACAAACACATACACACACTGTGACGAAACGAACGCTAGCGGAAACAGTTATCAGAGAAGATACACATACATTGCCATTTCAAAGTTCAATATTTAAAAAACGGGTGTGTCGATTTTAATGAAACTTAGTTAAGAACCATCTCGATTAAACTAGCTTTCGATTGAAAAAAACCGCATCGAATTCGGTCAATCCGTTTTGGAGCTATGATGCCACAGACAGATACACAATAATCTGTATCTACACAGGTACACAGCCACACAGATACACATGTCAAACCTATAACACCCTTCTTTTTCGTCGGGGGTTTAAAATGAAGCTTTTTTAAAATCATTGAAACAAAAGGAACAGATTTTATCCGCTTTATTAAATTCCTTATGAAACTTATCAAACTAAACTACAACGTACACTATTACTACGATTAATTTACTAGATTAAATTTACTACGTGAAATAAATGTAAATATTATTAAGGGAATTTAAATACATATATTAGGTATAGGTAAGTGTTTCGGTGAATAAGATACAATGGCTCTCTTAAAAGTATACACCTACCCCTTAAACTTGTATTTTACTATTCGGCAAATACTGGCTACCTATTTTGTTATGTAGGTACTTGATTATTATAGTGAAATAAACGGATCCACGTGCCTATGTCAATCGAGTATAGCTTGACATGTTTCGGACTAAACCGTAGTCCTTCCTGACGCTGCGATATTGTTAAAAATACCTGATTATTAACTAGATACGTGCTCCAAAATCCAAAATAATTGGAATAACTCTAGGTACTTAACTATAACTAAAATATAAATATTTTTCTGTTAAAACATTTTAAATTCAAGCTTTATTGTCGACGAGACTCGAGACTATTATTGAATGTGATCTAACCACTGAAAGTTGTTCAGAATTCACTCATAAGTCATAACATTTAAAGCGGACATCTTAAATTTACAACTATCCATTGCAAGTTAAATAAAAAGCTCGTAAAAACAGATTTCATCACCGAACCGTTCCAACCCGCGAACAATCACTGTCAAACTCATCCCAACTTTCCGTGCGGAAAAACAATGAAAGAATCTCCAAAGCATTACCATAAGCCGAAGGGTAGCTTTGTGATGGTAATACGGCGCCGCGCGGCACCCTCGACACCGGCAGCGCTTCAATTACTGCTGTCTTTGACTTCCACCTAACTTGACACGGAACCTGTTCTGAATTCATCGGGAAAACGAAACAGCAACATTACCAAAACATTCCTGATTGATGTGAATTTTGGCGATTACTTGTAGTGCAACAAAAGTAAACGTGAGTCACTTTCTTTGTACCTAACTGTCACATTTTTTGAAGTAAATTTTTTGTATGTGGAACAGTTTTGTAAGACCTTTCATAATTCCTCATCCCACCATTTTTTATCCTATTTTTGTCGTACTTTACTCTAGATTTAACCTCAGTTTGTTAAACTCATTAAAAGATAGGTATGCTCCTACGAGTAACCATCTGTACTCGAGGCCAAAATTAGAGGAACGTTTATAAGGGAAGACACATAGAAAAAGTTCCTCTAATTTTAGCCTTGAGTGTTGCTGTGCCTGAATGAAGTGTAGTAATGGTTAATAAGTTCGTATTGTAGCCATACAACTAAATTACAATAAACAAAAGAAACGGTATAACTTAGAACATTAAATAGATTGGTAATAAGCCTTAATTAAATCAGCCCCTCTTTCGCCGATCTTAATAGTAGGAATGTTGGGATTTCCGCTGGGCATTGTTGGCATGATGGAGGCGTCTACAATCCTTAGCCCAGAAATACCGTGGACCTTCAAAGTTTCGTCCACCATACCCTGCGGCCCCATCGCACAAGATCCAACAGGATGCAGCAACGAATTTATCACGCTTCTAACATAACATCGCCAATAGCTATCTGAACCTGAATTCAATCCTTGACACTCCTTAACATTTAATCTAGCGACTCTTCCTCCAACTTTTCTAAAATAAGAAGTCTTGGCTAACCGCGTTATGAACTTGATACCTTCAACAATCACATCTAGATCATTATTATTCCTGAAATACCCTAGTTCTATGGCAGGATCGTCTAAAGGATTCTTGCTTCTCAGCTTCACTTGTCCACGAGATTTAGGATGTAACAAGACAAGTATTAAGTAATCTATGTCATTGTAAATATTAGCGTCACCAATCGATGCACAGAACGAGGCGGCATAGTTTGTTACCGTTCTACAGCCTATAACTATAACTGGGGACAGAGTGCCTCCAAAATGCATGTTTAAAATTTGAAGCTGGGGTTTGTTTTCGGCTATGTAATTTGGAGATGTCTTATTTAGTTTGAAGTAACGACATTGAATGGGAACCGGAAATGAATCTAATTCTGTAATAGTAGCTAGATTTTGAGCAGTTGATTGCAAACCTCTTTGCCCCTGGAACACAATAGGTAACAGCGTTTGATCTTGCAAATTCTGACCAACTGGAAGATCAACGATCACGTCTAGGTCTAACTTCAGCAGTTCTTTTTTCGGTCCAATGCCAGAGAGCATCAAAATTTTAGGCGTGTCTATAGCTCCGGCGGATAAGACAACTTCTAAATTAGCAAAAATAGTTATAGTTCTGCCTAACTTTGTCATAACTTCAACACCATACGCTTGACGCATGTTTGGATCGACTAAAATATTTGTTACTCTCGAATACTTAGCTATATGGAGGTTAGGTCTGTTTTTATTTGGGATTAAGTATGCTTCTGCTGTGCTAGATCGTCTGCCACCAACAAACGTGAAGTGCGGCGTGGACGCGCCAAATATCTCAGGGCCGCTATTTTCAAGTAATTTTTTTACCCCTATTTCTTCGAGGGATTCCAACACCCTTTCGTTAGCGGCTAAGAAGAACGTATTTCGATCTGGTCTAGATATTGCAACCGGTCGCTTGGTTCCGTGAAAATAGTGATCCTCTGTTATCACAGTAGCTTAGTCATGCGTTCGAGTTTCTTGAAATAGTGCAGAGCTGTGTCCCATCCCCAACCGGGAGCTACACTGTCCCACTCGTTGTAATCCTCTGGTACTCCCCTTGCATAAATTTGATAGTTGATGGAGGAAGAGCCTCCGAGCATCTTGCCACGGGTCATGTATATGTTGCGATTGGGGTGACCATTGCCTACCCCCTGGTTCAGAGAAGCTTTGTAATCCCAATCGAATCTGGTGTGCGGCAGAGTGGCGAACAGACTGGGTACCTGAAAAAAAAATACAATTTGCTTCAAGCTTTCGTGTTTGGATTTGGCACGCTTAACACGACTCATTGGAAAGGTGGGCGTAAAATATAATGGAAATAATAGCCCATCTTTTACCCCTTGAAATATACCTAAGTAAAACGTTCACTATTATCAGTTACACTTATTGCAATTCGTCATCAATCTCAACACGCCTACTTATAATTTATGCAACTTGCCTATACCAACATCAAGCGTGATCATTCCGAAGATAAATGAACAAAATCAAGGTTACTGTAGTAAATACGCAACCTACTTTAGTTGCATACTTAATTAAATCAATGATGGCAATGATGGCACGCATATTTGTGAATGGATTGCTACTTAAACTGTTACAATTGTCGCCGAGTTATCATTAACATTATATAAAGTAATCTGCTTCGAGTCAGCTTGCGACAAAGTATCTCAGAGTAAATGGGTATGATATGGTATACACGAGACCATGGAATCTCGGTGCAAGATGACGGTGTCGTTCTGTTTAATATAAGACTTTAATTACTGTGTGATCGGAAATCGGTGCTGGTGAGACATGCCGCTTTGGACTCGCGGTGTAGACGCCCCGTCTGGATCATCTCCGGCTACCAGACACGCCAGGCCCTACGCGTCTCCAGGGTACTCCACTTACCGTGGTGCTTGTCCCGCTTATCAAGCTCGTCAGACACAGCAAGCCCCTATCCAGTCTTTCAATGGGGTGTTATGGGGGACACCCCCCGGATGGACCTCCAACCTCCCCTTATAGTCCTCCCAAACATCGCATCTGTGCTTCAACACACTCGAGCTCCCCGAGCGAGTTCCTCGGGGTTCGTAACAAAGAAACATAACGACAGACACATCGTTCAAGCACCAAGACCACACCGTCTTGTTATTGTCGTGAATAACGTCGGGAATCAAGTTATGTTACAATAGGACTCACCCGAATCGCCTTCCATCACGCCCTTCTCAGTCTCATCATCTAGGCACACACTCCTCCGGTCTACCTCACATTCCATCCTCTCTTTTCATACTCAAATTCAAAATTGTCAACTGATATTCGGATAAAGAGCTCAGTCCTTCAAACAGGTAGTGTTGCCACTCTATAAAATCATAAGGAGCAGTGTACATTAACTCACCACATACATTAGAATCGCGGTTCGCCGCGACAACAATGTTGAATGCAATGTAGATGTAGATACATTTCTTAAGGGCCAAGTGCATAATACATTCCGGTTTAAAATAAATACTCTTTGCTGGCTCCTCCATTATTGACAAAATATTACGTGCCATGCCGGTGGCGGTGGGTACCAAATGAGTTTAAATTCATTAGTCATTAAAGTTTCAAGTTTTAGAAAAAAATCAGCTGTATAATTCCAAGGTTTGGGGGTTCTTGTTGATTTCAGGGGTTGGGGGTTCATATGAGATACCTGCCGAAAAACTTAAATTCGTATTTGACAGCTGTCAAATTTGAATTTTGTTTAGTAGGAACAGTTACCACACTCGCCGGTGGTGGATCACCCCCTGCCTCCATCAGCAACACGCTCCAGTCCGGCACTTCGCTCAGCCGCGCCGCGAGCGCAGCGCCCGCCGATCCCGCGCCGACCACAACGAAATCGAATCTCTCACCATCTGTTGAAAATTTAGTAGTAAAATAAACGAATCATATACGTATCATACATATAAGTAAGTAGAGTTTATCCTGACATGTTTCGGACTAACTCGTAGTTCTTTCTTTCTCTGGGAGCGCACGAGTCAGCGGCAGCGAGACGCACACTACACACCAAGGCTCGTCTCGGGGCTCGGGCGACTACTGGGCGCAGCTGAGAGCGGCGCAAAACTACCCACGTTTTTAAAGTCATTTTTAGGGTTCCGTACTCAAAGTGTAAAACGGAACCCTATTACTAAGACTCTGCTGTCCATCTGTCTGTCTGTCTGTCTGTCTGTCTGTCTGTCCGTCCGTCTGTCACTAGGTTGTATCCCATGAACCGTGATAGTTAGACAGTTGAAATTTTCACAAGAAGCGAAAATTCGCATAACAAGGTGAACGAGGCAAGATGTTGATTTGTAACTAATGTAACTGATCGATTCTTTACATATCTGTTGCGCTGCAGTTCAATGGAAGAGCACCCTAGGGCCACACTAGGGCGCTTGCCCATAATGTCACAACAGCCCAGTCGGATAAGAGATACAATTAACAAGTGCAATATCACGTGACTGCGTGCACTGTTATTCCTGATCACTTTTTAATCGGGTAGACATTTTTACCTACCTACCTTGCAATTTATACGTTGCAGGCTACCCTGTCGGCAATATAGCCTGAGAAACGGCTAGAGTTTGTAGAAACCATAGCAATAAGCTGGAGCACCTGACCGACGACTGCAACTTGAGCAGGACATCGTTCGTAGCTCTGTTTGATGTGGCCATCTTGTATAAAGTTTAAAATTCCCGGGAAAACTTTATAATGCGTTCAAATTAAACCTTTTTTTTTTTCGCTTTTACGTAAGTTTTTTGTGAATTATTTAAAAAGGTTCTGCTGATGTCGACTCTATAACGAAGAAAAAATATCCCGTTACTTATTTTCTAATTAAAATAATAAAGTTCTTATAATGAGAATAGAATATTATAATTAATGGCATACTTTAAATTGTCGCTTTTGTCTATGATCAGCCTGGCAACATTCGCATAATAACCGGTTAAAAAAGTAGTCTTGAATAGTGGTGTTAAGGGGCTTCCCTGAGCCAGACGCTGAAATGGCTGCTTTTTAGAGACACACTGTGCATTATTTTTTTAAACGATAAAAATAAGATATACGAGGGCTGTTTGATAAGTACCCGTTTATGGAAAAAAAACTATTTTTTTTTGTATATATGCATTTATTTTTCTACGTAGTCACCTTTTAACTCTATACATTTGTTCCACTCAAGCTTCAATAAACCATCCAAAAAGTATGATTTTGGAAAGTCATTAAAATAGGCCTCTGTGGCGGCAATGAGTTCATCATTTGATCCAAATCGCTTGCCACCGAGCCATTTTTTTAGGTTGGGAAACAAAAAGAAATCGCATGGGGCCAAATCTGGAGAATACGGGGTGAGGCAATAGTTCGTAGCGTAACTGTGCTAATTTAGCCGTCACAACTCTGGACGAATGAGCCGGGGCGTTGTAGTGATGAAACAGTACTTTTTACTTTTTTTAATGGGGTCGTTTGTCCTTCAACACGGCGTCAAATTCATCCAATAAATTGGCATAGTACTGCCCTGTTATTGTTTTTCCCTTTTCTAAATAGTCAATATGTATAATACTCTGCGAATCCCAAAAAACGGTCGCCATGACCATTGGAGCAGGTTCACCCGGTAAAATCCACTGCTTCGACTGCTCTGTCATTTCCGGGGTGTAGTGATGGACCCACGTTTCGTCCACGGTCACGATACGATGCAGAAACTCCTTCGGGTTACGTTTGAACACGGCCAAACACTGCTCCGAAGTAGTCAGTCGATTCCGTTTTTGCTCCTCCGTGAGTAAACGCGGCACCCACCTCGCCGATACTTTCTTCATACCCAATTTTTCTTCTAATATGTGTTGTACCCTCTCGATTGAAACGTTTACAGCATCAACGATTTCTCGAAGTTTAATTCGGCGGTCGGCTAAAACGATATTTTCAATTTTCTTAACCATATCGTCTGTAGTCACCTCAACTGGCCGGCCTGGGCGATTCTCATCAAAGATGGTTGTTCTCCCCCGCTTAAACTCGCTATACCAATATCTGACGGTTGTCATAGAAGGAGCACATTCTTACTTTTATTGCATCACATGTTTTTCCTTCCAAAAATAAGAATCTAATTACAGACCGATACTGTTCTTTCTCCATTTTAACAATTTTAAGTTCACGCCTTCACTGAATCGTTGTCAAATGAGAAAAAAAAACAAAAGAATGCCATTTTTTTTTTAATTTTCCCGCCTCTGAAAAATGGCTTATAAGGGTGGTATACTTATTTGCGGTCAGTGATATTCATATATTTAGAAAACGGGTACTTATCAAACAGCCCTCGTATAAATACATTAATTATCTATAACATCTCAACTTGTTTTTCCACTTTTTTTTCGTATTTAATACTTGTGTTATCTGCATCACAAGTAAGTCGTAAATATTCAAGCCGCAATTAATGTTCTGTCACTACATCATAAGCATAATTTACTTCGACTTGTGACATACACCAATGTATAGAGAATTTAATAGGCCAGGAGTTCCACGTCATACTTATTATATCATTATCATACTTTTTATAATCATCATCATCACCATCATCATCATCGGCCTATTTACGTCCCACTGCTGGGCACCAGGCCTTTATTTATATATAAAAAAAAAGTAATTTACGTATTCGCTGCGAATACTGAACGAATTTTTTTTTCGAGAAGACGCGTTATTCCTAACACTGCGTAAAATGAAGTTAGACCGACATTTAATAGATGTCGCCACTAAAACGAAGTTGTTTAGTAGAAGTGGTAGAAGTGAGGTGGGGTGAGGAAGGCGCCAAACGTTCAAGGTCATCTCTCAGGGAAGCCTCTTAAACCCTTACCACTATGAATTTGAACCACATACTACATTTTTGGCAAGAAATAACGTTTTTAGTGACTATACACCCTAAGCATTCTACAGACATTGAAAAATTTAGGGTCGTAAACAACATCTTGATTTTTTTTGGGGTGCGTATGTATAACAATCCTATTTTATATATTTATTGATTTATCCTATTTATAAATAGTTTTATTCTAGTACTAAAACTAAAAATACAATAAACTAAAACTATATATAAACTAAATCTATAAATAAAAAAGCTGACCCAGATCACTGCCGGACGGTAAGGTGCCTAGAAGGCTGGCAGCATTGCCACGCTGGATAGCAATGCTTAATCTCTGAGCTAAGTAAAAGCCAGCCCTCTGGTCACCCGAAGCCTCTATCAGTTTGGCCGACAGT
This sequence comes from Clepsis dumicolana, assembly GCA_963691665.1. Lineage (NCBI taxonomy): Eukaryota > Metazoa > Arthropoda > Insecta > Lepidoptera > Tortricidae > Clepsis > Clepsis dumicolana. The sequence goes on along the minus strand of OY829524.1, from coordinate 4,459,909 downwards.
GACTTATATATATTAGTCGCACTCTGACCCCACGGACCCATGGTTTCTACCCCAAACGGCTCAAATATGTAGGCACTACTAATGCCTGCATATTTGCGTCGCTTGAGGTTTTCCGCAGAATCTGCAGCGGCACCAGCCCTGTTGGCTGTGGAAGGAAGGTGGGACGGGGCGAGTGTGTCGACGCAAGTGGCGTCCCAGACCAACGGTCGCCCCATTTTCCACGGCATGAGCGTCATGCCATCGGGCCTCTTGCCGTCGTCGCGGACCAAGCCCGAAGGCTCTAATACGGCTGGTGCTCCGGCGCTGACCAAGGCCCGACGGATGACGTCGTTGAGGCCGGCATGTCGCGGGATGCGCCCCGAACTTCTGCGGCAGGAGAGTCCATGGTGGCCGAGGCAGTCGACCTGCATACCGCAGGGGCAGCGATGTGGGACAACACAGGCCACTCCCAAACGGAGACACACAGCGAGCCGGAAAGTGTTATTGTCTAAAAAAGTGCCAGTATTTGTGGACGGTATGGCATGTAACCAAGCACCAGATTCCCATTTTGCAGCAGCAAGGAGGCGGGCGCGCTCTGCAGAGCTGGTAGACGTATGGTGAAGGTTATCCCGCACCAGTCTACAGAGCGGCTCATCCCATTGTCGCTGCGAACTAATAGTATTGGGTAGATCGGCAGACGGGCAAGCTGACCTCCATGCTGTTTTAGCCTCGGTCAGGTAAGGCACATTCAGGTTATCCAGAGGTGTTTTGAGAATTTGGGCAATTAAATTTTGAGTGTAGTGGACCGAGGACAGAAAGGCAGGGAGTGAAACCGAAGAAATCTGGCGGATGCCCAAGCCACCGTGGCGAATGGGCAAAGATGACTGAGACCACGAACGGTCTGAAAAGTTTATATTGAAAATGGAAATGAAAGTACTTTTTATGACAGAATCTAAAGTATCCAAAAGATGAGGGTATTTCCAAAGGTGGCTGCAGCGGAGGACGTAGGTGAATTTAGGTACAAAAAGGCAATACTTGATGATCGCATAAGCTACGTGGAGGTTAATTTTAAATAGACCGTCAGACTGCAAATGAAATTTTTGTATTTTATCATCAATAAATTCGGAGAAAGATTCCTCGAGAATAGGAGAACCAAGCAGATTAAGCGAATTTTTAGTAACGATTTTGATATTGGGGGCAATAGCCTGAAATTGAGAAATAGCTGAGTCTTTTTGTTGCTGATAAGAATCGCAGAAAAATATTTCACATTTCGAAGAATTTAAATCTAAACCAATATCTCGGAATTTCTCCGTTAAAACCCGCAGGTCATCAAGGACTTCGCTGACAGAACCACCAATAGTTCCATCGTCCAAATACCAGACATTGAACTTTGAATTTAAATTTTGAATGATAGGGTGAATAGCAAGGCTGAAGAGAGCTGGCCCGAGAGGATCACCCTGTTGGCAGCCAACTGCTGAAGAGATTGTGTGATTTTTGTATAATAGTTTGGTTGGAGAGCTATAGCACTGCCAAACGAAGTTGTAGATAAGTGGAACGTGCTCTTTAACTTCCTTTAAAAGTACGTCTCTGTTAACAGAGTTAAAGGCGTTTTTGACATCAACCTTAAGAACAACTTCGGCTGACTGTTGCAGTATAAAGGAACGAAGTGAGTGCACTGCTGCTTCGCATCCGCCTTTGGAACCAAAACCCAACTGTGTAGGCTGAAAACGTTTACTCAAAAGTTCTGAAGATGCGTTGCAGCAGATTTTGGCAACAAGGCGGCGGTAGGTTGTACCAACCGCTATGGGTCTGATCCCGCCGTCCTTTTTAATAAGGGCACATAAGTTAGCGCCATATAAAATGTTGGTTAAGTCTGTGTTGATTTTTCCTGCCAACATACAGTTACTTAGAGCCGTCAGATTTGCAAGCAGCGTTTCGCCTGAGTTTCCAGAAATCTGGCTAAGGAGGTCTTTTAGGTGTTGTGGTGTCAAGCCGTCAATTCCACCTGCGGAACCACTCTGAAAAGAATTTACGGTTCTAAGTACTTGGTCAGCAGTAATTTGTAAATAGGGTTGTGAAGGGTCTAGGTGTTCTGGTAGGCTCATGTTGGCTGCCGGGGGCGGGTGCTGGGCTTGTAGGGCTGCAAAGGTTTCAGGAGTATCTGGGGCAATAGCATCGCTGGAGAAGAGGAGTCTGGCAGCACCTTTTATATCACCTTCCCCGACTTTGGTTTCCACGCGACGGTATAACGATCCATTACGAAAACATGTGGAGCTATTAAGATTGTAAACGTTATTGGGATCAATACAATTTTGTTTAATGCGACTGGTTAAGGAAACTTTTCTCCTGGCAGTGCCTTTGACATGCAGTATCCTAAAGGGGAAGGTGAGTAATTGGTCCCAGGCTTGTTGTGAGTTGTCGGTAATAGCTGTTTGAATATCTTCAGAAAGTTTCTGTGCGACTAGTATGCGGGCACCTCTAGGTATCCGTTTGATGACTTGTATGGAGTTTTTAAGTTTGCTCAATATATCTGAAAGAGGTACATTAGATGTGTTAGGCAGTGATTGGTTTTGAGCTACATGGTTGCAGTTTGCGTCTGAAGTAGAAGTGATTGATTGGTGCATACGGCTCAAGTGTATTTTCAGACCTCTCTGGCCTTTAAAAAAACGGATCTGGGGACAATGTGGGCACTGCACTTGGTCATCAATTGAGGTCTGTGTGGCTACATCCGGGAGAGACATTATAAGAAAATGATTTAAACTAAGGTACAGACTTAAAAGTACTAAAATTAAAAGAAACGCAAAAAACATGATTTTCGAGAAAACTGATGTTGAAAAAAAAAGGGCACTGGAACCGACGTCATGGTCAATCAGGAGCGGCGGGGCGCGGCGCGCACGGAGCGCGCTCGCACACCCAGTCCGGATAGGTCTCTTGTTTCAATAACTCCAATCCTTGTAGCTTCGATTGTAAATTTGATAGTATAAATAGTAATAAAATTGACGTTAGCAACTGACGTTTGACAAAGGCTCTGCACGCAATAAGTAATAAAAATACTGGTAAAGGATAGATATGAAGGCTGACCACAATTATCAGAGCTAAGGTATATATAAGGCTTTAAAGGATTGCTTTTTCATTGGAAAAAGACCTAAAAATTTGTTTAAAGCAGAAAAAATTTGGTCGCGCACTTCATTTACTTGACAGCTTGGTATGGTTTTTTTTTTTTTTATATATATATATATATATATACATATCTAATCATACTATTTATTTTCAAAATGTAAGAATTTGGGCCAAAAATTAACTAACTTAGTCTTGGAACAAAAAGTTAAAAAAAAATCTTGAAATGTTTTTTGCTTTTACTGAAAAGTGGCATTTTGGCGTTTGAAGTCATTATTATGTATTAAAAAAATTAAGAAAGTTAATATTGATACGATCATTATAAATGGAAATGGAAATGGAAATGGTTTATTTCTTAGAATATGGTAGGTACAGATGTTTCAATATAATTACAACAGCATATTCTGCCAGTTTTGGCGTAGAAATATCTAACGGTTACAATTACAAGTCTTGAATTAAATTACGAATAAAATTATGAAATAAATTCAATTAAAATTACTATTACATCATTAGCATATAAAGATTATACAGGTCATATAAAACAATTAATTCATTTCACAGCACAAAAAGTCAGCAACCGAATAAAAACACCTGTCGAGCAACCATTTGAACAAGTCTTTTTGAAACTTATTATTGCATTGCGATTTCATGTCATTAGGTAACTTGTTATAAATTTTTATTGCCATTCCATATATGTTTTTACTGTAAAGTTTGATACGTTGCCTGGGTACATATAATCTGTGTGGATTTCTTCCATTTAATTTCCTATGAACAGCATTATGCAGCGGAAAATAGTGCGGATGATTTCTAACAAATTTAGCAACCTCTAGAATGTACAAACAAGGCAGGGGCAAGATTTTTAATTTTTGGAATATTGGCTTACAATGGGCCAGGCAGGTCGCTCCATAAACAGCTCTTATACATTTTTTCTGGGTCACAAAGGCTCTTTGAATGTCTACTGAATTACACCATATGATTAGGCCGTAACGCATTATAGATGAGACATACCCATGATAAGCTGATACCGCAGCCTCTCTAGAAGCTACAAGCTTGAGGCATCGAAGGGCAAAAACAAACCTGTCCAATCTGTTACAAATGTGTCTTTATTTGAGAACTGTAATAGTACATTATGATACAAGTGTGCTAAGTTGGTCATTACAGTCGAGGCGGGTTTGAAGCCTGAGCGAAGCGAAGGCTTTAATATAGCCGAGGAGTGTAATGACTAATGCTCACGCGTGTCATACGACGTTTTTCAACACTTGCGAGGAAAAAAAATTTAAAAATTAACTAAGTATTCAACTGACCTATGTCGCTATATTGTTTATATTGGTTATTCGGAGCTTCCTTTGAGAACTTTCCAATGTCTGAATGTCTTTGGTGATGGCACCTTGGATTTGTTGCTGTGATAAACGTCCGAGTATTTCTTTAAGATCACAGTTAAACGTAAATACGTTTTGATGTCGGTGCCAGTTTTCGTCCATACAGTGATTTGCAAAATCGAGTAAATCTATCTAAGTATTATTCACCACAACGAACTATATTGTACGAGTTAGCCAGTTCAAATACCTAGTAGCCTTACTCAAAGTGTGCGTCGTGGAGCCCTGGGGCTCCGTAAAGAGTTTGTGGGAACTCCGCGGTGTTACTTGGCCACAATACATTCTTTAGGAGAACAAGTTCAGAAAATAAAACAATTAAGTAACTGTAAGATATACAATTTACTACATGAAATTAAACACAATTCATGGTAAAATAGAATTATAATAACTGACAGCTATCAACACCAACTTTCATAAAAAGGCGCCAAAGACAGGGGCCGTGTCTTCCGGCCTTTTTGGCCCCTACATCAGCCCCCCTCGGAGACTGATACTCCAGAGAGGAATCGCGATGGACGACGAATTAAACGTCCAGCACGCGTGGCCTGTTCTGGAGCTGTAGGTAAAGCCATTCCTGGCGCAGGATCAGCAGATGGTGCATTCAAAATTGATGGAGCTGCAACATCTAGCCGTTCATCATCTTCAATTAAATGGGCCGGCTTAACCCGATCAATGGACACAGTAACTTCCTTACCGCCGATATCAAGCTTCACTGTCTTGGGTCCTCGTTCTATGACCTTATATGGGCCAACATAAGGAGGCTGTAACGACCTACGAGACATACCTTCTCGCAAAAATACATGAGTGGCGGTCTCAAGTCCTTTAGGAACGAAAAACGTTCTATTTCCAGCATTCCACGTAGTAGGCCGTGGTAACAATCTAGACATGTGGCTTCGCAGACGAGATGTAAAATCAGTAAAATCCATTGAATGATCATTACCTTGTACGAAAAACTCCCCAGGCAGACGCAATGGCTCGCCATAAACTAGTTCTGCCACAGACGATTGAAGATTCTCTTTCCATGCTGATCGAATACCAAGCAGAACTAGGGGAAGTACCTCAGACCAGTCTGAATTTTGATGGCACATAATGGCGGATTTTAAATGGCGATGCAGGCGCTCGACAATTCCATTCGCTTCGGGGTGATAAGCAGTAGTTGGTGAATGCCTGGCGCCAAGAATATTTGCCAAAGACTTGAACAGTTAACTTTCAAACTGACGACCTCTATCCGTAGAAATTTGCACTGGACAACCAAAACGAGACACCCACTCGGCAACAAAAGTTTTGGCAACCGATTCTGCTGTTATGTCCTTCAGCGGATAAACTTCTGGCCATCTAGTAAACCTATCTATTACCGTGAGCCAATATTGAAAACCATTCGACATCGGAAGAGGCCCCACTAAATCCATATGCACGTGTGCAAACCGTTGAGTAGGAGCAGTAAAAGCAGTTATGGGTGCCTTAACGTGTCGACTAATTTTACTGCGCTGACAATGTAGACACCGTCTTGCCCACTCCCTGCAGTCTCGTCGCACACCCGGCCATACAAAACGCTGCGCCACTAACAATGCTGATGTTGAAATGCCGGGATGGCTTAGATTATGCAAGGTGTCAAATACCATCTGCCGAAATTCGGGCGTAAGATAAGGACGAGGCAATTGTGTCGAAGTATCACAGAATATTACTGAGCTAAACCCTGGAACGCTTATTCTTTGTAATTTTAGTGCAGTTCCACTACGAAGAAGTTCTTGCAGCTCATGGTCTTGATCCTGAGAACGTGCAAGAGCAGCGTAGTCGAGAGGTACCGCAGTTATGGCATCAGTGCGAGAAAGCGTATCAGCAACAACATTTTGTTTCCCGGATACATGCCTGATGTCGGTACTGAATTGGCCAATAAAATCTAAATGCCTGAACTGACGTGGCGAGCAGTTATCACGACGTGTGCTGAAGGCAGATACGAGTGGCTTGTGATCGGTGTAGATGGTAAAAGTTCTAGCCTCTAGCATGAACCGAAAATGCTTCACAGCGTTGTAGATAGCAAGAAGCTCTCGGTCATAAGGACTATACTTTTGCTGTGCCGGATGTAACTTCTGAGAGTAAAATCCTAGCGGCTCCCAACGATTACTGTTACGACTTCGTTGCTGCAAAACTGCGCCTACAGCTGTGTCTGAAGCATCCGTAAATAAGGCTATTTCAGCTGAGAAGTCAGGATGTCCAAGCAATGCAGCATCAGCCAAACTCTTCTTAGAAGTAACAAACGCATCAAGCAGTTCCGCAGTCCAATGAATGAGGGCTGAAGGCCTGATCTTAGGTCCAGAAAATAGCTGATGTAACGGGGCTTGAACATGCGCGGCATGCGTCATAAATCGCCGATAAAAATTCAGCATCCCTAAGTAACGTCTAAGCTCCCGATAAGTCTTGGGCTGAGGGAATTCTGCGATAGCTTTAACTTTATCCGGAAGTGGTTTGCTGCCAAAACAATCAATATGGTATCCCAGAAACTTAACGCTTGACTGCGCAAGAACGCACTTAGCCGGATTGATCAAAACGCCATACTTTGTAAATCGCTCAAAAACTTGGCTCATATGTCTCTCATGCTCTTCATTCGACCGAGAAGCGATCAAAACGTCATCCAAGTATGGAAAAGCAAATTCTAGGCCCCTGAGCACTTCATCCATAAACCGCTGGAATGTCTGGCCTGCGTTTCTTAAGCCAAAGCCCATGAAAGGGAACTCAAACAAACCAAACGGCGTTGTGATGGCCGTCTTTCCAATATCCTCAGCGTAAACTGGAATCTGATTGTATGCCTTCACCAAATCGAGAGTAGTGAAAATGTTGCATCCAGATAGTTGATTGGCGAAATCTGCAATATGCCTTATGGGATAGCGATCCGGAATAGTTCGCGCATTCAGCGCACGATAGTCTCCACACGGGCGCCACCCATCGTTCTTCTTCGGAACTAAATGAAGAGCTGAACTCCATGGACTATCCGATGGTCTGGCTATACCGTTGTCAATCATGTCTTGGAATTCTCGTTTGGCAATCAGGAGGCGATCAGGAGCAAGACGACGTGGCTTACATGACACAGGATGACCAGGGGACGTACGGATATAGTGAACCGTGTTGTGTTTCACTCGTGCTTTATGAGGGTTGCACGCCGGACGAGTTATATTTGGATATCGCTCCAATATCAAATTAAACAAGAATATCAGTACAACACACTCAACACAGACCTAAATAAAAACGTCATACCTAAAAACCTGCGTACCTTAGGGTTTGGTTAGCCAAACCCTCCGTCCGAAAAGGTATCGTCACCCCGTGGTAAGGAAAAAAAATTAGAAGATCAGATGAAAATCATGATGGAAATTTTCGTAGCGGGTGAGTTCCAACCCTAATAATTCGGAATGGAAAAAATAAAAATAGTGTATTTTCTTCATAATGTCAGCCGATAGACGTCCACTGCTGGCCATAGGCCTAAGGCCTAAGGCTCTCCACTCAGACCGGTCTTGTGCTTTCCGCATCCACCGCGGTCCCACGATCTTTACCAGGTCGTCGCTCCATCTTGTTGGAGACCTACAGACAGTTCGTCTCCCGGTCCACGGACGCCATTCGACAACCTTCTAACCCCATCGGCCATCACTTAAGTTTCGCAAGTCTTCGGGGTATGTCGGTAACCTTAGTTCTACTGCGGATATCATCATTTCTGATTCTATTCCGCAGAGAAACTCCGGGCGTATATAGCCCTCTCCATCGCCCTCTAAGTGACTTATGAGGCCAATCGTTACTTCAAGAATGCAAATCAACTATAAAGAAAATACCTAGTCGTAATTTTAATGGGACGGATGCACCTACTTGATATATTGACAGGAAATTATCAATATTTGGCTTCAGTTTTGTTAAGAATAACCGTAAATCTTTCCGTTCTGTAATGTTCGATCTGCTGCTTTTTTTTTGTTAATAGATTTGTAACGCAATTAAAACTTTTTGGTATGACGAGGGAAACGCTATCAAGTTTTCTAGCAATTTCTCACAGCTCCGGATATTTTTGGAGTATGTCTGCACGCAGCCAAAATTTTTGATAGCCTTTCTTAAACTTGACCTTCAGCTACTAATTGGTGCTAAGCTCGAGTAGCTTCTGCAATACCACATTCGCTACTTCCGTTTCATCAAATGGATTTATGATCCATAGTGGTATTTCCATTGTCAAAGTCATCGTCGTCGTTTGTCGGTGGTTTTGCGTTATTAGTCCCGAGTTAATCATAATAATCGTCAGAATATCTTAAAATCTGTTTTTTAAAGTAATCATGCAGGGTAGTTAAATGTTGAACGTATGCCTGAATATCCTCATCAAGACATTTTACTTGTGACAAATTTGGAAACTGGGAGAATTCGCGCCGACTAATATTTTGCTTCATAAATTTCGATTTTCGAAGAGAAGCCGAAACTAAACTATAACTGCAGAACAAACTTTTTTGAACAAATCTGTGAAATATGGGGTTTTGTGCTTGATTTGACCAGGTTTTCTTTCTTTACTTTCTAGAAACTCTAAAACTGATTCAAAAAGTGAGTAAAATCTTGTTAAACATGCACCTTTCGACAACCAGCGTACTTTACTTTAGTATGTAAGAGCGATCGTTGAAAGTCATCATCATTTGCGTCACACAATTGTGCAAATAAACTAGTATACAACCAATGACATTATAAGTATATTCAACCCATTGCTTCTTATTTTCAATTCAATTCAACATCAAATAAATTCAATTTTTTTTATTCAGCAAATGGCAGATCAGAGCCGTAGCTAGGAGGGGGGCATTATGGGACAATGCCCTACCTTAAAAAACTCCATCGATTATCATATGATAAATATGATAATAATTAAACTAGTAAATTGTTTGTTCATAGTTTGATATGATTGAAAAAGAAATACCTACTATTAGTTAGCATAGCGTAGCGACTTTTAAACAACTTCGAATTAAGGAAATCAAGGAATCATATTGTACTAATTCTTTATTGCAATACGCACACAGCCTACACCATTTCAATGTCATCTATGGGCAGCATATACGTTTTCCACATAGACTGCAATCAATAATCCTCAGACTGTCAATGGACCACAAAAGAATGGCAGACATGATGTTTCTAGCCTTTGAAAATATGAAGTTCATCTATCGTCTTAGAAAGAACTTTTTGTTATTTTTATTACCTATTCTGTAATTTACTATTTAATTAAAACAAATGTACAATGGACTTACACTACCTACAAAGTAAATAAAAATATTAAAACTAAAACTAACTTAAAAAAAAAATATTACCTACCAAACCTGGACCTCTCGGCAGGGTGCCCATCACGCAGGCAGCATTCCCGCGCTGAATTGCGATAGCATTCTGTAATTTTAAATGTTTGATACCTAATTTAAACCTTAATAAATGAAAGACTATTAATGCCGCAGTTTCGGATGTTCATTGCTAGCAATGATTAAGAATTACCTCGTGTACAAATAGTTAATAATATTTTATTTTATTTACCAAAAATTTACACAGCAAGACAGTAACAAAACCATCTGGCCCCCGTTTCATAAACGTGTCAGGTGACAAATGACAACGACAGTTTGGTGTAGGTTACTGGATTTAATAGTTTTTGTATTACTAGACTTCAAACTTCGAAGTGTAGATCGAATTTATTAATTTATCAATTATTCAAAATCATTTATTTATCAATTACAGGACAAATGAATATTGGTTAGTAGGTATTTAACTTAACTAAGTTACAGATTTATTTTATCTAGGTATTAAACTAATAGCTCAAACATTATTAGCTGCGCCTACTACTACTTAACTTGTGCTAATTACATTAGAATGCCTAAACTAGGATACAAAAGTAGCCTGTATCTTAGGCAAAGATTAGAGCTAAAATAATTAATACAATTGCCATTCAACAATATACAAGAGATTAATATACTAAACATTACATTTTTTATATAAAGTGGGGGTTTCTGTAGAAAAGATAAGTGTTAAGTTTACGAGTATAAATTAATTAAATTGATTAGGAGTTTACAACACCACCTTCAGCAGGTGTTCGGTTTCCTCGTAGGACAGATTTTGCAGCCACCCAGTTAGTTTGATTTTACAATTGTTAAAGTTAAGGTCATAAATATCCAGGAGTCTATTAATTTTGTGGTAGAGAAAGGGGCCCAAAAACGAAGCAAACTTGCGAATAAAAGCATGCCTGGGTCGAATTATCTTAAATACTATGTCTGAGCGCCTTTTGTCATGAACACTGGGGTTATAGGGGGCCGATTTGTGCTGATTGAGGATGATGTTCAGGATGAATAGTTGGCGCACGGTTAGGACTTTGCATGATTGGAACAGTTCCTTTGTAGGAAAAAAGAACGGGCGAAAAGTGGAGACCTTTAAAATAGCTCTCTGGGCTCGTTCCAGTACCAAGAGAGTTGTCTTCGCGGCACCACCCCAAGCCGAAATGCAGTAAGATAGTAAGGATTGACACAAGGCGGTATAAATTTGACGAATTAGTTTGGGATTTGCGACATTACGCAGTTTCTTAAAAATAAAAATCAACTTTCGGACTCTGGAAGCAACTATGTCTATATGGTGACTAAAAGTGAGATTTGCATCGATTATTACACCTAAGTATTTGATGGTGTTTGTTTGGGAGATGGTTGGACAGGTATTGCATTTTGCCTGGATAGAAGGTGAACACAGGTGAGCTCGGATAGCGTAATCATTGCTCGGTTGCTGAGCGTCTCTTAATGAAAAAGCAATATGCTTCGTTTTTTCCGCATTTAACGTTAGTAAATTGAATTGAAGCCAGTTAGTAATTTTACAGAAGCCTTTTTGAGCGTGAGTGTAAGCATCGTCCCATGTGGTTCCTGAAAATAGTAAGACAGTGTCGTCTGCATAAGATATTAGTGTGCCATTAGTTAGTTCGAGCTTGCACAGATCATTGATGTAAATTAAGAAGAGGGTTGGGGCTAAAATGCTGCCTTGGGGTATACCAAATTCAATTTTAAGGTCTGAACTCGTGAAATTGTTAATCTTTACGCATTGGCGACGATTATTGAGAAAATCTTCGAATAAGGACAATTGCTTGCCCCTAATCCCAATGTTTTCAAGTTTACGAGTCAAAATTGGAACTGACACCGTATCAAAAGCCTTGGCAAGGTCTAGAAAAATGCCCAGGGTTTTCATACCTTGATCCAAGTGTGTCGCAATATAGTCAGTGAGGAAATGTACCGCGTCACTGGTAGATCTTTGGGACCTAAAGCCAAACTGATTGGTGGACAAGATGTTATTGTTTTCAAGATAGCTCACTAATCTTTTGTTTATAAGCTTTTCTAGTATTTTCGATAGGGACGGAAGAATTGAAATCGGTCTATAATTGTCGGTACTATCTTTCTTTCTCGATTTGTATACGGGAATCACAATTGTCGTTGTCATTTGTCACCTGTCACGTTTATGAAACGGGGGCCTGGTGTAAGAACACAACGTTCCTTGATCATTGGTAAGTAAATAAATCATCTCATTGTCTTAATCATTCCCCTTCCAACTATTAACCCTTTCTTTACATGGCTTTTTTGTTTATTTGTCAAACTAAAATCGATTCAAAAAATTCAGGTCTCTATTTCACCAACTTCACAATTGTCCGTTTTCAATGACCATTCATTATCAATAAAATTGCTGACTTGAAAAGCTTTTCTTTTAGCGCGCTTCATATTGGCCAAAGAAATGTACTTCAAATTGACAATATAATCTGACAATTGTAAAGTTGGTGAAATAGGGGCCAGGTCAGATTAAATTTTTAGTTGCGCAACAAATTTCACAAGAATTCGTGGCAATGTTGACGGAATTGGACGATGAATACACAGAAAGGCTGTGGGTACAGGTGTAATCCACCATGTCCTTGTACAGAGCATTCATGCAATTAAAAAATATGCATATTGTTCTATAATTCATAAATACCTTAAAATTTTAAGTAATTAAATTAATTACTAGAGTTAACCAATTTTCTACAGTTAATAATCTTGAATAGAAGCAGCCTTTAGAACTAAGAGCTTCACAGCCTTCATAGCCATTTCAGAGGGTTAACTGGTTAGGGTTACTGTTGTCAGACTAGCCTTAAAATACCTTAAGCCTTAGCAAGACCTTTACGACTTTGTAAGCTTTAGGCGCAAGTTTTTATAGGCTTTTAGCCTTTCTAATTACGAGTCTAGCCACCAAAAAAAGTCTAAAAGCCTGTAGTCCTTGGGAACACTATTTACAATACATAACCACAAATTAATTATACAGCGAAAATTCACTATATCATTAAAAAATAAAGATAAAAAATATTACAGTTGGTATTTTAGAAACGAGTGTAAAAAATAATTAATAGAACAGTAAAACCAGAACATTCTACTGGCGCGATTTCATTGACCAGGAGATGTATAGGTGTCTCCTGGTCAAATATCTACTAATTCCAGAATTACAAAGGGATGTATTTGGTTATACTTTTAGGTGGAGTAGTGGCAGGACCTAAGAACACTGTGTGCCTTCGACCTTCTTTTATTTCAGATTTATTCACGAAAATGTAAAAAAATTAAGCTAATTTTCAAATTGTTATTTTATCTAAACCAAGCAAGCTCAAAAAAATTGCTTCGGAACCTCAAAATGTTTTTAAAAAGTTGTCGAAATATGTTCCTCACGTTGATGTTTGTTTTAAAAAAATCAACTTTTATTACGTGTATGGAGTGCTCCTCTTAGTGATATTTATTTTTGTTATTTAACTATCATACAAAGTAGCGGCTTCCTCAAGCAAGACTTAACGATAACGTTACACCGTAACGCAAGATTCGAATATTTTGTACTCGGGCCTCCGGCAACCTCTGGGCACAGATTAGGTTAGGCTTGGTTTAAGTAGGTTAATTTTGTACTTACTTTATCTATTGCACCTAGGTATTGTCTACCATACCTATTTTTTGTAATCTCCTTGTACTTTTGTGGTTTTCAATAAAGGATATTTGTATTGTATTGTACTTACCATGAGTATACCAGGAGTCCGTAGTAACCCCTGAGCTGGATAATCATGGTGTAATAGCAGCAGCTAAGACTTTGTCATGTAAACGACGCTGTTACTGCCGCCTAGCGACCGCGCAATACCGAGGGTCAGTCAGGGTTATGACTTTAAAGGGTGACATTACGGCTGTATTGAAACAAATGAGATTTAAATAACTAACTTAGCTGAGTTACAAAAGCGCTTAGTTGATGCAACTTGTGACCAAAGGGCTGGCAGTTTTCTCTCTCAAAGAATCAGCATCGCTATTCAGCGAGGCAACGCTGCCAGCCTTTTGGGCACTATGCCACGGGGGCCTTATTTAGATTTAATTTAGTTTTAAGTTGTAGTTTATTTAGTTTAAGCTTAGATTTAATGTCATTGTAAATTACTTAGAAAAGCTGAAAAACCCCCTACATTGTCATTTCAAAGTTCAATATTTTAAAAACGGGTGAATTGATTTTAATGAAACTTAGCTAAGAACCATCTCGATTAAACTAGCTTTCGATTAAAAAAAACCGCATCGGAATCGCTCCATCTGTTTGGGAGTTATGATGCCACAGAATGATACACAGGATACACAGGCACACAGACACACAGTCATGTCAAACTATAACTACACCCCTCTTTTTCGTCGGGGGTTAAAAATGAAGCTGGTTAAAATCATTAAAACAAAAGAAACAGGTTTTATCCGCTTTATTAAATTCCTTATGCAACTATCAAACTAAACTACAACGTACATAATATATTACTACGATTAATTTGCTAGATGAAATTTACTACATGAAATAAATGTGAATATTATTAAGGGAATGTAAATATATTAGGTATAGGTAAGTGTTTCGGTGAATATGATACAAAGGCTCTCCTAAAAATTTGTCCCTTTTATAAACATGTATTTTATCATTCGTCATACGGTAGCTTGGTAGCTACCTATTTTGTTATGTACCTGACTATTATAGTGGAATAAACGTATCACTCACGTACCTATGTCAGTCGAGTATAGCCTGACATGTTTCGGATTAAACCGTAGTCCTTCCTGTGACGCTGCAATATTGTTAAAAATATCGTATTAATGACTTTATTGACAACAGCAATTACAAAAATTAACAAACAGGTAAATAATAACTATAGCAATTCAGCGCGGGAATGCTGCCTGCGTAATGGGCACCCTACCCAAGGGTCTAGGTTTAGATTATTTTTAGTTTTTAGTCTTATTAGGTTATTTTTAAGTTATTTACCTATTTGTTAACTTTATTATTGACTAGATACGTGCTCCAACTCATTTCCAAAGCAGTTGGAATAACTAGGTAACGAATTAGGACAACGAATGCGGGAGAAGGGCTGTGATCCCAGGGCTGGTTCGTACCTGGTTCAACAGATATCACTGGCGGTACAGCGCGGGAATGCTGCGGGTATTTTCGGTACTTTTGAGCCGGGTACGGGTCGCGTTGGGACCTGACACGAACTTGCCGAGGTCTGGCTTTTGTATTTTTTTTATTAGTTTGATTATAGGTTAAGTAGCGAAGCTTGTTGTGCAAGAATTTTGTTTTTTGTACCGTCTTGACGAAGCATGTATTGTGGATCTGATTTACTAGGTAACTAAAACTATTTTTTTTTTCTGATAAAACATTTTTAATTAAAGTTTTTTTGTTGACGAGACTATTATTGAATTTGATCTAACCACCACTGGAAGTTGTTCAAAATTCACTCATAAGTCGTAACATTTATAAAAAGGACATCTTAAATTTACAGTTATACATTGCAAGGTAAATAAAAAGCCCGTAAAAACAGATTTCATCTCCGATTCCTTACTGAAAAACAATGAAATTCGAGAGTATCCCCGACCCAAGAAGAGTATTTGAATTTGTGTAAAGTGAGAAAAGCTTTCCCCTGTGAAAATGTCTATGACATTGTCATAAGATAGATTTTTGTCTGGCCCGTGGGAAAGGTTTTTCTACTATGTCTGTCCGTGGTATCATAGCTCATAAACGGATGGACCGATTTCCATGCGGTTTTTTAACGGAAAGCTAGTTTATTTAAGAACATTTTAGTCCCACTGTTTTCTATTTTTCTATTTTTGTCGCACTCTACTCTAAATTTTACCTTAGTTTCTTAAACTCATATCATGGTATTAAAAGGTAGGTATGCTCCTACTAGTAACAATCTGTACTCAAGGCCAAAATAAGAAGAACGTTTACACACAGAAAAAGAGAAAGACACATGGAAAAAGTTCCTCTAATTTTAGCCTTAAGTGTATTATAAAAAACGATTTTCAATTAAAAAATAAACAAAAGAAACAGTACTTATAACTTAGAACATTCACAAAGATTGGTAATCAGCCTTAATTAAATCAGCCCCTCTTTCGCCGATCATAATAGTAGGTATGTTGGTATTTCCGCTGGGGATTGTTGGCATGATGGAGGCGTCTACAATCCTTAGCCCAGAAACGCCGTGGACCTTCAAAGTTTCGTCCACCACACCCTGCGGCCCCATCGCACAAGTTCCAACAGGATGCAATATAGAAGTTGGCACGCTCCTAGCATAACATCGCCAATAGCTTTCTGAACCCCAATTCAATCCTTGACACTCCTTAACATTTAATCTAGCGACTCTTCCTCCCACTTTTCTAAAATAAGAAGTCTTGGCTAGCCGCGTTATGAACTTGATACCTTCAACAATCACATCTAGATCATTCTTATTCCTGAAATACCCTAGTTCTATGGCAGGATCGTCTAAAGGATTCTTACTTCTCAGCTTCACTTGTCCACGAGATTTAGGATGCAATAAGACGAGTTGTAAGTAATCTATCTCATTGTAAATATTAGCGTCACCAATCGATGCACAGAACGAGGCGGCATAGTTTGTTACCGTTCTACAGCCTATATCTATAAGTGGGGACAGAGTGGCTCCAATACGTATGTTGAAAATTTGAAGCTGGGGTTTGTTTTCCGTTATATAATTTGGAGATGTCATATTTAGTTTGAAGTAACCACATTGAATGGGAACTGGAAAGGAATTTAATTCTGTAATAGTAGCTAGATTTTGAGCAGTTGATTGCAAACCTCTTTGCCCCTGGAACACAATAGGTACCAGCATGTGATCTTGCAGATTCTGACCAACTGGAAGATCAACAATCACGTCTAGGTCTAACTTGAGCAGTTCCTTTTTCGGTCCAATGCCAGAGAGCATCAAAATTTTAGGCGTGTCTATAGCTCCGGCGGACAAGACAACTTCTAAATTAGCAAAAATAGTTATGGTTCTGCCTAACTTTGTCATAACTTCAACACCATACGCTTGACGCACTTTTGGATCGACTAAAATCTTTGTTACTCTCGAAAACTTAGCTATTTGGAGGTTAGGTCTGTTTTGATTTGGGATTAAGTATGCTTCTGCTGTGCTAGATCGTCTGCCACCGGCAAACGTGAAGTGCGGCGTGGACGCGCCAAATATCTCAGGGCCGCTATTTTCAAGTAATCTTTTTACCCCTATTTCTTCGAGGGATTCCAAAACCCTTTCGTTAGCAGCTACGAAGAAGGTATTTGGTTTTGGTCTAGATATTGCAACCGGCCCCTTGGTTCCGTGAAAATCTTGATCCTTTGTTAACACAGTAGCATCAGTCATGCGTTCGAGTTTCTTGAAATAGTGCAGAGCTGTGTCCCATCCCCAACCGGGAGCTACACTGTCCCACTCGTTATAATCCTCTGGTACTCCCCTTGCATAAACTTCGTAGTTGTTGGAGGAAGAGCCTCCGAGCATCTTGCCACGTGTCATGTATATGGTGCGATTGGGGTGGCCACTGCCTACCCCCTGGTCCAGAGACGCTTTGTAATCCCAATCGGTACTGGTGTGCGCCAGAGTGGCGAACAGACTGGGTGACTGAAAATAAAAGGAAATGCGATTTACTTCAAGCTTTCGTGTTTCCATTTGACACGCTAAAACGACCCATGGGAGGGTGAGTGTAAAATATGATGATAATAATGACTCATCTTTTTTACCCCTCGAAATGTACTTAGCCACTCAATTGCTTTTGGCAACTAGAGCTACCTGTCAACGCTCATATTTTGTTATAAATAGAGTTAAACTCAAAATTCAAAGCAAGTGAGTGGCTAAAGAAAATGTTCACTACTATCAGTTATATTGCAATTTGTAATCAATGGCAACATGCCTACTTACAATTTATGCAACTTGCCTAATACAAACATCAAGCGTTATCATTCCGAAGGTAAACGAACAAAATCAAGGTTATTGTAATAAATACGCAACCTACTTTAGTTGCATGACCTACTTAATTAAATTAATGATGGCACGCATATTTGTGAATAGATTACCTACTTAAACTGTGTTGAATGTTGTGTGTAGATGTACTTACATACATTTGTTAGGAACCAAGTGCTACATCTTGTTACATCCTGGTTTAAAATAATTACCTACTCTTTGCTGGCTCCTCCATTGTTAACAAAATATTACGTGCCATGCCAATGAAGGTAGGTATCTAATGAGTTCGATTTTAATTAGTCAAAAAATCAGCTGTATAATTCCAGGGGTGGGGGGGTTCTTGTTGATGTGTCAGGACTTTTAATGTATCCACATAAAAGATAGCTGCCGAAAAACTAAAATTTCATTTTAGTAGGAACAGTTACACGGAAGTCCGCCGAAAAGTTCCGAGTCACGCAAAGGGGTATGGAGAGAGCGATGCTCGGAATCACCCACGAGACCGGAATCGTAATGAATGGGTCAGAAACAAGACGAAAGTGACGGACGTCATGGCTGTCATAGCAAGGAAAAAGTGGGAAGAAGAGGGAAGAGGCTTATATCCAGGAGTGAATCAGCAAAAGGCCACCATGATAATGATGAGGTATAGTTACCACACTCGCCGGTGGAGGATCACCCCCTGCCTCGATCAGCAACACGCTCCAGTCCGGCACTTCGCTCAGCCGCGCCGCGAGCGCAGCGCCCGCCGATCCCGCGCCGACCACAACGAAATCGAAACTGTCACCATCTGTGGGAAAATGTTAAATTTAGAAGTGCAAAGTTAGTAGTAGGTAAAATAAACGAATCACACACGTATATATAAGTAGAGTTTAGCCCGACATGTTTCGGACTAAGTAATTCGTAGTTCTTTCTTTGGGAGTAGTTCTTCCACTGAAGCAGATCAAATCGGAGATATAAATAAGCGAAAATTCGCATAAGCTGAACGAGGCAAGATGTAGATTTGTAAGTAATGGGTGCTCACCCTAGGGCACCTGCCCATAATGCTACAACATCCGAACCGTGCCATTTCCCAGTCGGATACAAGTAAAAAGTGCAATATCACGTGTCTGCGTGCACTGTTATCCCTGCCCTGATCACTTTTTAATAGGGTAGATATTTTTACTTACCTTGCAATTTATACGTTGCAGGCCACCCTGTCGGCAATATAGCCTGAGAAACGGCTAGAGTATGTAGAAACCATAGCAACAAGCTGGAGCACCGGGCCGACGACTGCAACTTGAGCAGGACATCGTTCGTAGCTCTGTTTGATGTGGCCATCTTGTATAAAGTTTAAAATTCCCGGGAAAACTTTATAATGCGTTCAAATTAAACCTTTTTTTTTTCACTTTCACGTAATTTTTTTTGTGAATTATTTAAAAAGGTTCTGCTGATGTCGACTCTATAAAAAAGTAAAAATATCCCGTTACCTATTTTCTAATTAAAACAATAAAGTTCTTAGAATAAGAATAGAATATTATAATGAATGGCACACTTTAAATCGTCGCTTTTGTCTATGATCAGCCTGGCAACATTCGTGATAACCGGTCAAAAAAGTAGTCTTGAATAGTGGTGTTACAGACTCGAGTCTCCTTATTTTATAGACTCGACTTGATTATGCAAATGTCAGGGGTTTTCCAAATTTTCTAATAGTATTTTATTATATAGTGCTTTATTATCTTGAAACAATAATGTGAAACAATTAGAAAGCTTAGAAAAATTGTTAAGTACTTAGTTCAGTTTTGCTCATCATAATACAAAAATAAATCGTAAAATTTATTCGTCATTACAGTCATTAAAATACCTAATTACAACACAAATAAATAAATTAAAGGTTCGTCGTGGGTAAACACGACTCACCGCATAAAAAGACTTAAACACGACTCGCCGCGGTAAAAGGACTCGAGCGCAGAAAAAAAGACTCGAGCTCTATTGTCACACTCGAAGACTCACTAAGCTCAAAGTGGACTCCTAGTTATTGTAAGTTGAGCCTTGTAATATGACTAACGAGTCCTATTAAGAAGACTCATAAGAGTCGAGTCTTTAACTTCACTAGTCTTGAATACCTAAATACATTCTCTCTCTTAACTCTTTGGTCTGCATCTGACAGTTGACAGCAACCTGGGCCGTGTTTTTTAAAGCTACAAGTTACAATTTACAAGCGGAAGTCTCGTTCTATCACCTTTTGTTAGAAAGAGACTTCCGCTTGTAAATTGTAACTTGTAGCTTTATAAAACACGGCCCTGGGAGACAGGTCGGTGTGTGTACTAGACAAGTCAGGAATTTGGCGGGAATTTCAAAACACATCAGACGTGGCTGTATGGACTCAGTTCCTTTGCCTATCTCTTATGGGTGAATTAAATAACAAACTAGACAAGTCAATTCTGTCAGTTAGTCAAAAAAAATTTGGCGGGAAACCGATGAGAGTGGATCGTGTCGTTAATTGAATTTTAGTTTCTGTGCTTAATGTTGTTTGGTGGATAATAAAGATAGTGTATTATACAACAAATTGACGTGAAAGTGCCCAGCAAATGAAGAATTCAAGTGAAAACGCGTATTCCTTCTGTTTGTGACCCCCAAAAATCCGCCGGCTGCTGCTCGCCGTAGCTCGCCGTAAAGTACACTATCGCTTTACGGAAGGCAAGAGCAGTTGACAGGACGTGACTAGGACAGACTGACACAACTCTGACGATGACAGGACTTTAATATACAGAAATTTACAAAACACATCAGACGTGGCTGTATGGACTCAGTTCCTTTGCCTATCCCTTATGGGATGAATAAAAAAAAATGTCAGTTTGTCAGTTTCATTGTCAAGGTTTGAGTGGAAAAAACGTTAATCGTGATTGTAAACGTGATAATTGCATATTTTATAAGATGGATCTCGCCGAAATGACCGCTAACATGTCCTTGCAAAAGTAAGTAAAAAAAGCTTTAAACATAATGCTGAAAATAGCCGTAATTCATTAAGTCAAAACAAGAGTGCTTTGTCCGCAACTTTCATACAGTACTTACGGTTTTTGAGTATTGCTAGTAAATTCTTAATTTATGCATTACAGTGTAAACAATAAAGTGCAGAAAAAGCGTGAAGATTATATCGACTGGCGAGAATATTTTATGGCTATGGCGTTCCTTGCGGCCAAGAGGAGTAAAGATCCGAGCTCGCAAGTCGGCGCGTGTGTCGTTAACAAAGAAAATAAAATCGTTGGAATTGGGTAAGTCTCATTAAGAAACAAACCATGTGGAGAATACTTAAGTAGACCTCAAACTGGTCACAAATTATTAAAGTCTATCTACAGGGCAGGGAGGTGCTTGAGTCACACGAAAACCACATTTCAGCAGTTAATCATCGTCTGTATTTTTCTTAGTTTATTATTAGTGCCATGTACTAAAATTGTAAGTACTTTGAAAGTTTCTGCAGTTAGGAGTATTGTATAAATAATAGTGAAAAAAAATCATTCCTAAGAATTGAGAACCTCCTCCTTTTTTTAAGTCGGTTAAAAAAAAGGTGCCAGTTATGTTTTATTCAATTATTCTGTTCTGACCCTTCAAACTTTATTCTACCACAAAAAATTCGAAACATGTTTCTATGACTTCACTAAACATTAAATGGACACACTAATAATTTATTGAATCAGGCGTTACTTTGCAGAGGTCCATATTTATGAACAAAAAAACAATTACTTTGCTCACCCGCGACCACCGAGGACACACTAATATCAAACAGAAATAGTCATCATTATAAATCAATTAACACTTAGGTGTACCTACTTACCACAATTAAAAACATTTCCATATTACATGATCCTGTACATTACTTGTTATAGGTTTCTCACATAAGAACATCTACTTCATCAGATCAAGAAGTATGACTTAAATTTTTAAAATATGCACCAAAATAAGTAACCAGAAAAAAAAAGCTATTTAGTAGAAATTATAATGAGTTCTGAACATGAAAAGAGTTTTGCAGGTAAATAAAATATTGAAGACAGCTTGACTCATCAGAGTGCAAAAGAACACTATATCCAAGAACATGGAAGTTCGATTTTTGTAGTTCACATTGACTTCCTTAACCAAGGTCAATATAAAATGCATTAACATAACTTGTTTCATTAAACAACCAGACTGTTGCGTAACAACCAACTATGCCTATGCTATTTTTTTGTAAAAATGTGTTATTTTGAGAACAACAGTTTAGAAATTATCAAATTGAATGCTCTATGAACAATGGATCTACAACTACTATCTACTTGTCTGATGCAACCTTAACACAGATTATCATTATCATTCTTATCAAACTGCTATTTGTATGAAATGACTTACTAACTTGGAAGGCAATAAATATCATCCTAGAATTAAAAAAAAATTTGGTCATAATGTCATATTTGTCTGCAAATAGGTGACAAAATTGTCAAAAGTAAAGCAATTTTTTTTTATAAAATTAAAGTTATTTATTTTAAACACATGTTTTCAGTTACAATGGAATGCCGTCAGGATGTGATGATGAAGTGTTTCCTTGGGGCAAGGATACACCCTCACCTCTAGATAGCAAATATCTCTATGGTAAGTATAATTAATATCTACTCTTCTACTGTACATTTGGTATAAATACTGGGAGTATAAACACACAACCACACACACACACACACACACATACACACATACATGTATAATTATGTAGGTACTTACTTAAATTTTGTTTTATTTTCATACTTACAATTATCTTAACAGGCTACCCATGATGCCAAATTATAATATATTAATTAAGATAAAGCTTACTCCAAGCACTTAGTCGATGGATTGTTAATTCACAAAACTGGTAAGTGCAGAGATGCGAGCTTGGTGACAACCACCTCTGTAACTGGCGTCACTGAAAACCAGCGTCACGAAATGATCCCCAGATCGCTTCGAGTGGCGGCCATTTTAGCTTCTTTATTCTATATACCTAATCTCCATGTGTATAATGTTTGTGTTTTGGCAGCTAAATAAACGATTCTTATTCTTTCAGAGGTTCCCAAACTTTTTTTCTCGTAGACAACTTTAAAAAATTTACTGGTTTCCGTGGACCCCCTGCTACTACATTTCTACCATATCATATACCCAAAACTTGTCATAAATGTGAAGATTCGATCTCGTGATACAAATTTTCGTCGCGGCTGAGTTTACTTGAGCTCCGCCTTGGAACTGCTGGCCCCTATTTCACAAACTTTACAAATGACAATTTTCAATGACAATGCGGTGTCAATCGCTGACTTGAAGAGCTTTTGTTTTAGCGCGCTTCATAGTGGTAAAGAAAAGTTGTTCGAATTGTCATTTTAAACTGACAATTGTAACGTTGGTGAAATCGCTCGTGGCTTTAATACCATAGTAGCGAAATACCAGATTGTCGGATACACCAGTGCCCTAAGCACGACTTGTCGAATCCTGCGTTACGTTACGGTTATCGTATCGAGATCGAGAAATCTCATACTAAATTTTAGTTCCAAATACGCTCACGGGCGGGCGCTGTTCCAAACGTCATACAAACTCGTTATAGTTTACTATTCGAATTTTACGTAACGCAGGATTCGACAAGTCGTGCTTAGGGCACTGATTCTTTAAATATCGTATTCCCAAAATACCAGATTTTTTTTTTACCGGAATCGTTTTTTTATCAGATTTTCAGAAAACCATATTCTCAATGCATATGTTCCCGTTAATATTACATTCCTATAATATCAGATTCCGAAAATACCAGACTCGCAAGAAACAGACTACTTGATACACCAGTTACTCAGTTAAGCAGATAGCTTAAATACCAGATTGCCAGTTTACTGTAATCCCGATACACAGGAAGTTCAACACATAAAATTCCCGTAAGTCTAGATTCTCAAAATACCAGAGTTTTACTAACAGTGGATTTTAAAAGAACAAAAGTACGGTCAGGTAATAAAATAATTTTTATTGTATTTTTTTTATTACACTAATGTAATATTTTTCTTAACTAATATAAACATCACAAAATTAAACTTTTTCAATAACAACGTGTGAACATATTTTGTTGTTGATCTACCAACATATTTACAAATCAATGAATTAGAGCAACACATATTTCTACAAGGGGTTCAGTGTAAGAAGTCATAGTTGTATTTTGCCATAGTAAACAATACTAGATTGTAATGTTGGACCAAGCAGAACAGAGCCTTTATTTAAAAGCACGAGGGCAATATAAAATACTCAATGCGAGGTGCGTAAGCTGCTTCTCTTTCAACTAATTATAATGAAATTACATATTAGATATTATTATTAAGTACACATGGGCATGCTCAAATTTTTACTGAAAATTTGCTGTTTACTTTCCGCATTTTTAGGGTTCCGTAACCAAAATGGCAAAAACGGAACCTTTTATAGTTAAGGCATGTCCATCTGTCTGTTCGCCTGTATGTCCGTCTGTCCGCGGCTTAGCTCAAAGATTATTGGTACTAGAAAGCTGTAATTTTACACAGATATGCATATTAAAATATAAATATAAATAAATAAGTATTAATTAGGTCGACAAAGTGGTGGAATAAAATCTTGAATAAAAATTCTTTACTAAATTTCAGGTTTCTAGGACAACTGGAAGTACCCTTTAGATTTTACAGTACGGCAATTATGTATGGAAACAACCTTTTTAGGGTCCGAGCCAATATGGCAAAAACGGAACCCTTATAAGTAGTTTCGTCATGCATGTCCGTCTGTCCGCGGCTTAGACTGTTGGTAGTAGAAAGCTGTAATTTTGCATGAACGTAGGTACATATTAACTAAGCTTAAAAAGTTCTGGAATAAAATCTTGAAATAGTTATTTGTTATGCAAGGCTGCAAACTTATTGTTTGGTGCGAGTGCTCGTATTGAAACCCGAGCAAGCGAAGGATTGAACCATGAGCGAAGCGAGTTGTTCAAAAAAGAATCCTGAGCGCAGCGAGGGTTTCAAGGCACGAGATGCGAATCAACTTTGCAGCCAAGCGAAACACACAACTATTCATCTCACTACAGCGAGGAAATGGTAGACGAGAGAAAAACATGTAATGACTAAAAATACATTATTTTTGAATCCAAGATGGCGGATGATACTTTGACGTTATTAAATTACCAATTAAAAAGTAAACAAATAATTAAACTTGTGTTAAAAATGGCAAACTGTCATCCAACATCCTGGATCCTAAAAATAATGGCAAGTTCGTTATTACCGGAGACCGGAAACGAATTATCTACATGAAGCCCTAGTTTTTGTGTCAAAAGTGACAAACTGTCATCCGCCACATTGGATCCAAAAAATACTGTCAAATTTGAGCGCAACGAGCTTAAATTACACGAAATTGACACCCATAACTATTTTTTGTGTCAAATATGACAAACTGTCATCCGCCATCTTGGATCCAAAAATAATGTCAAATTTGTGGGCACCGAGGTCAAATTATATGAACTCGACACCCATGACCATGACGTTCTGCAGACTTACCTTAGACCATAGTAAAATAAAACGGATCACTCACGTATGTAAGTCGAATAATAAAAATGACGATGAAAATTTTTAACAAAAAAATATGTCCGCCATCTGGGATCTCAAAATGGATGTCTTTTTCGTAATCAGCAGCCCTAAAAACATGGAAAATGATACCCATATCGATTAAAAAAAAATGTCCGCCATCTTGGATGTCAAAATGGATGTCATTTTCGTAATTAGCACCCCCGTAAACCTAGAAAATGGCACCCATGTTGACTTTTAGAAAAAATATGTCCGCCATCTTGGAATTGAAAACGGTTGTTATTTTTATTTTCCTAATTCGCTAGAACCTTGAAATTGATACCCATAACATTTTATAAAAAAAAACGTGGCCGCCATCTTCAATTCGAAAATGCTTGTAATTATTTGTCTACACACAAAACAATTAGCGAAATTTCTGTTCAAAAAATTTTGCGATGTTTCGTTTTAATTATTAATAATTAACGCTAGTCACACGCGTCACCGATAGCCGATAGCCCTAAAAGTAGAGACCTAAAGTATCTAACTAATCGGGCAGAGGCGGCGTATGCAAGGAGGCTCGTCGGGAGAAAAGCGGGAAAATCTTTATACGGAACCCTCGGTGCGCGAGTCCGACTCGCAATTGGCCGGTTTTTATTTCTTAAAAAAATTCCAAAGAACGAATCGACAAAACAATCTATACATTACTACCATGCAACATTTCACTAAAATCGGTTGAGAAATGCGACCTGTACAGGAGAACAGCCGGTTATACCAAAGAATTTTTGTCCAAACTAACACGGAGACGCTTCGCTCACTTCGTTCGCTCGGTCCATAAATATAATATTATTTCCCTAAGTTTGTTTGTACCTGACCGACTGACCGTACATCCGATATTTTGGGGAAATGGTATTTTGAAAGCCTGGAATACTGAAAATCTGGTTTTATGTTGATCTGCTGTTTTAGGAATCAAGTATAACGTGATCACGGTCATGTGGGGTCAAGTTGTTTCGAGAATATTGTATTATGAAAATCTAGTTTTTAGAATATCTAGTGTACAGGAAATCAGTTTTTTTCAAACTGTGAAATTTTCAGAATGTTGTATGAACGGAAACATGATGTATTGAGAATATGGTCATTTTAGTAATCCGATTTTAAAGCTTGTCGGTAAAAAGAAAATCTGGTATTTTGGGAATGCGATATATAAAGAATCCGGTGTATATGGCAATCTGGTATTTCGCTACTATGGTATTACGGCCACGAGCGGGTGAAATAGTGGCCAGGTTAATGCCATACATTTTTTTTAATCTGTCAAATATGCGATGTCTGCTTGATTTGACCAGGTTTTCTTTTAAATATGGATCTTTACTTACCAAAAACTCTAAAACTGATTCAAAAAGTGAGTAAAATCTTGTTAAACATGCATCTTTCGACAACCAGCGTACTTCAGTATGTAAATCGTTGAAAGTCCTTAATCACTTCCGTCACACAATTGTGCAAATAAAAAATAACATTTTATTCAGCAAATACGCAGTTGAATGTTCTTTTTATTTACACTTAATTTTATTTCAAAGACGTTTTGTGTAGGTACCTACTTACCTATTGTCATTTCATCGACAATTCAGTTCCATTGCAAGTACCTAATTTAATATCGGGTTTATCATCAAATCAAATCGACAAGCTTTTAATTTCATCGCATTTTCATGTCAACGAAAGCTATTTTCTGACTTAATTTTTTGATTTAAAATCTAACCTAACCTAAACAACAAACAATGAAATTATCCTGATTTTAACAGAAAATAGCTTTCGATGAATGAAACGAAACAGTTGTGAAACGTTTGTCGACGATTCAAGGGACTCCGTGGAATGAACTGGTCACGAAACAAAATTACTTACTTACACCAAACGATAATACGAGAACTAAATGTTCCTTGAAACGTTTTCGATGAAATGATATTTGATGTAAAGTTTGTGACAAGGGACACGCGTGAGTTACAGTTACTCCTGATATACTTAATTCCTTTAAGATGACATATAAACCCACGATATCACCCGAACGTGGCAGGAGCTCCATCTGTTGCCACCGAAATGTTTGTACTTAAATGGAATAGATTCCGACGAATTGAGAAACTCCTCCTTTTTTTTGAAGTCGATTAAAAATTAGAAAGAACGGAATTAAAAAGAACGGAACATTGAATTGCCTTTAGTGTCCATCTCCAAAGTTTTCGCGAATAGCAACTCTTCATGGATTTCTTCGTCCATAAAAAATCAAACATATCCCAATAATAATGCTTCATGACCAGGTTAAGTTGACTCGTCCAGTTGAATAGAAAAATGTGTTTGTACATAATTACACAAGAAGCTTTCAATGTCATTTCATTTCATCAATACGTCTTTTGTAGTGCTGTTACTCAAAGGATTTTTTTTTAGTACCTACGTCTAAGGAAGGTTTGTGTAGATCAGTTTTTAAAACCTCTTAAACAACGGGTAAAATTAAAATTAATCTTATCCTAATTATTGTTCTGTTAAAATTGCCATATCCCGTTAAAATAGTATTTAGCACATGCGTCGGAAGATGGGGCATTAACATAATATTATTTTATTGCAATATAAAATTAAAATATGTACACCAAATAGGCAGGTACTTACTTCTACTTAGCATTTGCTACTGCATCGATAGCACTCACACTTTTTTTTTCGCAATTCCGGAAACAAAACAAATGAGTAATGTTGTCCTTAGCATTCATAAATACTTATTTATATTGGTGAAGAATCAAACAGACCACTTTGGAAAACACTTAAATTGTTTTTAGTTTTACCTTCATTATATTTCCAAAACGATAGTGAACACAATTTTAGCCATCAAGGAGTTTACGAGGCTGTATTCAAATTTATAGATAGGCAAGGCGAGGCCGATGGGACAATGGCGCTGTTTTTTACAAGCATTTCTTTAATTTGTCATTGTATTGTATGTATGTTTGTAATGTTCAGGTCAAATCTTAAACTAAATTTTAAAGCAATGAGATTAAATTTGGCCCTCCTGCCACTTGACTCCCGTGCCTATAATCCCATAGGATTTCAGCGTAATATTTTGGTCGCTGTGCTCCCATGGTATCAAACATAATGTTCAAAAATAATGTTTTATTTATTTGACATGATGACATGAAATGTATATTTCATAAATTTTTGTTATTTGACATTTGGAGACCATATACATCTCCAGTTTATGTATAAGTATTATTATACTTATTATTTGACCGTGGAGGCGTTTTACACCTCTGCTGATTTTAAATTTAGTTTAAATTGACCCTAGAGACTATACATCTCTAAGCCATTTAGATTAAGTATTATATTATAGTATTAATTCTGGGACCCTATACATCCCTTTGTAATTTAAATTTTCACAGATATTTGACCTGGAGACCCTATACATCTCCTGCTCAATTAAAACGTGCCAGTAAAGTAAAGTGTTCTGGTTTTGCTGTTCTAATAATTACTTTTTACACTTGTTTCTAAAATGCTTTATTTTTTTTTCTCTCTTAATCTTTTAATGACAGTGAGGTTTCTTTGTGTAGTTTGTCTGTGGTTGCGTATTGTAAGAGCTAACGTAACTTGTTTTTAGAAAAAATGACTTTGTGCCAAGTTTCTTGCGGCGCATTCTTCTTGGCAATCATGGTCTTTCCGAAAGCGCTGGTAGACTCAAAAAAATGACGTGTAAAAGAGCATTCAACTGCCTATTTGCTGAATAAAATTTTTAATTTGAATTTGAAACGATATATTTTTATTCCTTTTGACTCCCATGAAATCCACGGACCACTAAGCATTTTTTCTCTTGGCTCCCAAGCCGCTGCCTAATGAGATCCAGAGATAATATTTTTCGACTTGGCTCCCAAGCCACTGCCTAATGGGATCCAGAGATATTTTTTCCACTTGGCTCCCAAACAGCTGGTGTTTGGGATCCAGATATAATATTTTTCCACTTGGCTCCCAAGCAGCTAGTGTCTGGGATCCAAAATAACATTTTTCCACTTGGCTCCCAAGCCACTGCCTAATGGGATCCAGAGATAATATTTTTCCACTTGGCTCCTAAGCCACAGCTTAATGGGATCCAGAGATATTTTTCCACTTGGCTCCCAAGCAGCTAGTGTCTGGGATCCAGAGATAAAAATTTTCCACTTGCAATTAAAGCTATGAAATAAATAAAACCGGCCGAGAGCATGTCAGACCGTGCTCAGTGTAAGGTTCAGTAACCATTACTACAAAGAAATGCACAACAGGTGAAAGAAAAAATGTGTCAAGACACAATTGAAACACTAACTAGTCTCAAAATGCAAAAATACGATGTCTACAAGACACCTATACCCCAAATTTCATCTATATTCATCTTACAGTTTTCGAGGAAAACGCCTGCGACATACGGATGGACGGACATGACAAAACTATGAAAATCGCTCATAGATAGCCTGCCTGCCTACCTGCCCATAGTAGACTGTTTATTTTATCATTTCAGTGTGCCACGCGGAAATGAACGCAATTCTCAATAAGAATGCAGCAGATGTTAAAGATTGTTCAATCTATGTTGGACTGTTCCCTTGCAATGAATGTGCTAAGATAATCATTCAGTCTGGAATCAAGGAAGTCATTTATTTATCTGACAAGCATGCACACAAACCCGAGACCGTTGCTTCCAAAAGGATGTTTGATGCAGTAGGAGTAAAGTACTGGTAAGTTTGTTTGCAATTTTAATTGATCACTAAGAATATGAGATTAAGACTAAATTGTTTATTAATCCTTTTCAGGAAATTCACTCCAAAGAATGAGAGAATAGAGATAAACTTCTCTGATATTGACTGGAACAACACCAGTCCCAGAAAATGACAACTCATAGAATTATTTTATTTTTAATTTTTAAGTAATGACATTTTTATAGAATATTTTTAAATAATATGTTACCATATTGGGTAAGAATATTTTCATAATAATAATGATAGACTTGCAGATGCATTTTTTAATGACAAATAAAATTATAGATTTAAATTTTGTAAAATATTTTATTACTTTATGTACACAATGACAGGGGTACAAATGAATACTCCAATCATTACAACTGAATACAAAAAAACAACATGGCTGTTCTGTAACACAATTATGTTGAAGATAAAACATAAAGTACTATAAAAGCTTTTTAACATGTGCATGTTAATGTACACAGCCAGTGTGCACTGAAGGAAAATTCGGTGTATTGAATTATTTAATTATTGTCCAAACATTACAAATACATGCTGTCTGAAAACAAAACTAGTGCTTTTATTTTTGAGTCCATGTTTATTCGAAAATTTAAAATAATATCTAGTGCCCCGAACAGCAGTCAATACTTTGAGTCAACACAGCTGCACTGACTGCAGAATTCTAACAATATTGTATAGTACAAACTTAAATATAAGAATTATTTACAAAGCGTACCTCAGAGTCTATATTGCGTGAGGTTCGAGAAATTTCCACACAATTTTATACACATTTTAAACCAGTCATTTAAATCCTAAATACGATTGTTACTTGAATTGAACACGTGAGGCCACACACCATTAACTCAACAGAAGAATCATACAGATTACACAGATTTTATACGAATGGCTTACATTTATTGAAAAATTTACACTAAATATGTAGTTAAAAGTTTATTAAATCGATCGCAGTGACCGGCTCGGGCTGGGACTAGATCTACCGGCGATCTTCAATCATAAGACAATTTGCTATAAATTGTTCCTAATTAATTCGGTATAATAATTGATAATTATTTGCAACATTGCTCTAGCTATAATCATTTCAGTTCATTTCAAAATGATGTAACTAATGAAAATACAAATACTGCAAGATTCAAAGCGACCTGCGAGATAGTTTAACAAACACAAACGAACTTAATAACTATGATAAGGAACATATATTTTAAGCATCTAACTGACAAAACCGATGATATAAAGGCCAAGAATTTGTTCCACCGTCTTGTGAAGAGTTAATTGACAAAATAATTTAACCATTACTAACAAATTACTGAATTTGTAGACACATTCAACAGAATTATGAGGAGCCAAATGGAAAAATATGACCGTACCAATCTCTAAATATGTCATGATTGTCATGAATCACAATGTTCACGTTGTTTTTAATAAGATCCTCAGCAAAGTAATAAGTCTTGCCACCAAGTAGATGTACTACTATATTTATTTGTGACGGAAGGTAGTCTGATATGAACACCAATACCGAATCAAGAGGATTCGACGTTCGAGTTGTCTACGTTAGTACGTTATGTATAATTTCGTTATAAATAATCTGTGAGAAATATTTAAAAATAAAGTCTATTAAAGTATAAACACATTTCATTTTGCCTTTATTAGAACCAGTCGGGAATTGTAACTCTCTGAAAGTCAGCTCAACTGACCACCAGGACGCGCGCATTTTCTGTAGACGGTAGAACTATTATATCAAAGTACTCTGCTGGCGATAGCCACTAAACAATATACAAGTGAACCAATTTCGCTTGCCCAAAACAGTTTATACGTTTATATCGCGTTGGTTAAGAAATATTAACCGGCCCTAAAGGTCACTCCACACCATTGTGGCATGGAGAAAGTTGACCGGTGGATTGAGACCGGTGAGTGACACTACGCTACATTCTGATGAGGTTAAAGATACATAAATGTCATCAAAATTATACCTCGATGAAAGGACGGGAACTTTTTTTTGATTGAGCATTTTCGAAAAAAAAACCCAAGAATATGACACCTAATGATTAGCGATAGTCAAAAAACTGACCGATAATAACACATAATGGTTAAGTATTATTTAAGTTTGGTATTCAAGCAGCAACAATGGATTTTGTCTGGATTACTCTCAATCAATCTTAAAAACGTCTTCAGTTGAATCTCCTGGCATATTAGACGGTAAACTTCAGTTTCTTTTCGACAAATATCTTTTCATGTGTGTTACATAATTGTTCTGGTAAGTTTTCAAACCTGGGCCGTGTTTTATAAAGCTACAACTTACAATTTACAAGCGGAAGTAGTCTCATTCTATCATCTTTTGTTAGAAAGAGACCTCCGCTTGTAAATTGTAGCTTTATAGAACACGGACCAGGAATATCAACCCGCAATTCATATTTAGTGAAAAACAGGCTCTCAGCCTTGGAACAGTGACATGTGTGGCGTCGGCCTGAGTAAGCGTTGATTGCACACATATTTATTGTACACTTGTACAGCAAAACTCACTCAAATGTAATTCATTGTTGATATTTACAAAGAAACAATCCCAATGTCTCGTCCAAAAGATAAAACAAAATTTAAAATTGATTGTAAGCTCAAAACCGCCTGCATTTTTCTTCAATCCTAGCTCAATGTCCGATGACCATGATTTCCAGAAAAAATATGAGTTTTAAAAATTGTACAGTCAAGGACAAAGATATTCCTTTAGACTCAACCACACAACCAAAAGCTGCAAATAACAAAGTAACCGCACGAAAAACCCCGACTGATCAATACTTCGATTCTTTACTGAACAGTAGCATCGGTAGGCAACCTCGGGTAGTACTGTAAACAAAAGGGCGTTCTCTTCAAAAAAATATTTTAAAGTTGTCGCACACGTAACCGCTCCGCGCCGGATCTGCACCGCCTCAACCCAAGCCGTTCAGAGCCCCTACCATGAAGTCCGAAATTCGTATCTGTATTCGTTTCGTATCTGACTGTCACTCTCGCTTTCATGTTAACCTATGTTGGCGTGAGCGGGACAGACGGATACGAAGTTCGAATTTCAGACTTCGAAATAGCTCCTCAAAATTCTTTGTAAGAAACTCCAAACTGTATCGCACACATCGGCATCGGAACAGCATCGCCTCGCCTTTCTTTTGTTTTGTTGACGGCGGCGAGGCGGCGGTTACGAGTGCGGGACAACCTTCAATCATCGCCTGTGACTACAATGAATATGTGTGTTAACAACGGGAGGTGTTAGTGTTCAGTTGTTGACAGCGATCTCTTTGGGCTGCAGGGCGTCGGTGACGTGGTTATCAGGCTGCGCGGCCGGCGGCTTGAACGCAATGGCGTACGGGAACTTGAGCGCGCACGCAGACACGTACTGTTCTACCTCGGCCGGGCAAGGCCCGAAGTCGCCTTCCCGGAGGCTCTCTAGGACTTCCACGCAACCCTGGAAATGAGAGATTGGAGTTAAACTTTGATTGTTATCGGAATTTTAGTGTTCGGGAGTGTGGGTTAACAGCTTCGACTTTAGACAAGAATGAATAGGCATCTTCTGCAAGCAATAGAGATCATTAACTGATCTGCGAGACAAACTCTAAGAGCCTCTTGGTCAAATCAGCATTTTTTTCCGAAATGTCAAAACGTTTTGATTGGAGCCGTTAGTATGAAGTTTGTATTGAATTACAGAACTATGACGTCATAATTTTCAGTGATAAACTGCCTCCTTTTATTAGTTTTTGTTAAATTAAAACTCGTTTTAATTGCAGTAATAAGTGAGGCATCGGTGCTTTAAGAGCATTTTCGGAAGCTTGATAAGTGCAAAAATGTAAAATGATTCTATTTTGACATCAGTCAACAACTCTATTCGTCGGGTGACAAGCAAGTCACCAAATACAACCAAAATTTAAAGGAAAATCAACCATGTTTAAAGAGTAATAAAGTTGATTATCGTCTTTAATTAGTGATCGTTGTTAGTGGACTTTTACTTGTCACCCGACGTATTGGTATTATACGGGTACTGACCTGTATAGAGGTGTCTGGATGGTGCAGTGCGGTGGCGAGCGCGAGCGCCTGCGCGCGCCGCTCGGGCAGCAGGCGCTGCAGCGCGCGCGCGCCCCACAGCGCGGCGCTCTGCGACAGCTGCGCGGAACTCGTCATGAACTCTTCCGCGATTTGCCGCGCTGTGCGACCGCGCATGTACTAAAATTCAAACGAATTGTTCAATTACCTATGGATTCAACAAAAAAAATTACACGACAAGGAAGGCAAACGAGCAAGTCGGTCACCTGGTGATCACCACTACCCATAGACACCCGCAACCCCAGGGGTTTGCAGATGCGTTGCCAACCTAGAGAGCTAAGATTAAATGCCTCTTGTGCCCGTAAATACAATCTCCACATCGGAACAACAGTGCAAGCACTGCTGCTTAGCGGCAGGATTAGCGAGTAATATGATTTCATTCTGTATTTTGGAAAGGAGTTCGGTGTATACACCTCCGATTTTGTATATCTCTAACAACATTGTTCGTCACTCGGCTCCCTTGTCTCCTTGCTGTACCTCTCTCCAAACATTTAGTCTAATCTCTAGTCTCTAATGCCGGCTGCACACACTCAGCGAAACAAGGCGAGGCATGTCGTCCCTTTCGGGCCTTACAAGCAAGCAAAGGACGGCATGCGTGCCTCGCCCGGTCTCTACGAGTGTGTACAGCCGGCATAACAACACGCCGGCCCCCTGCCTCCCCGCTGTACCTCCTTGGTCTCGTTGTCGACGACCTCTGCGACGGCGGCGGGCAGCGCGGCGTGCGCGTCCAGCCAGCCGCGGAACCGCACCAGGCAGTCATGCAGGTGGTGGTGTCCGCTGTCCAGCCGCCACGCGCGCTTTATGCTCTGCAGCATCAGGAGGGGCTTCTCTGGAATTGCACAATTCAGATATGAGAGCAACAAAGCCTATCGCAGTATCGCAGTCCATTGCGGGACATAGGCCTCTCCCAAGGGCCAATGAGCTCGGTCGAAGACTCTCCGTATCCCGTCACTGCCAGAGCCCGTGCGCAGGCGGAAGGTGATTTAACAAAGGGTTCATAATAACATACTATATTCTGAGACTTTATTTATTAGACAGGCGTTGACTGAAAGGATCGCCTAGAGACGTATTGAGAGCACTATTTTGTAAGGCGGCTCAATCGGCAAATACACATTCGACTTATCTTTCTAACCACCAGTATGCTGGATTATACAATACAAATTATTATTTAGTCTGTAATTGTGTCCCACTGCTGAGCAGACTTCTCTTGACTTCCACATCTCCCTATCCTGAGCCGCATCTGGCCAATTCTTTAATCCGGAGTCTAGGTCGTCTCGCCATCTCCGCCTGGGCCTGCCTCGCCGCCGTTGACTGTCGTTCGGTACCCACCATGTGACTGAGCGCGCCCACCTTTCTGAGTGCATCCGGCAGACATGACCGGCCCAATCCCATTACAAATACATATTATTATTTATTGAACACCACAAATCAGTACAATGTGATCACAAACAATCAGGGTAGACAGTCCATAGAGTCGAAAATGAAATGATTTTATTTAGCACTATGGTACTACCGCCTCGATACCTTAATTTTTTTGTTCGGGTTGATTATGGATAGACTCCACTTTGAGTAGTCCGAACTCATATTGATCAAAACTAAATGCGTGGTGGTAAAATACTGTAGCAATAAATAAACGAAAACTGCTCTATGAAAAACTTACCTTTTCTATAGTATATTTCAAAGGCCATTAAATGTGTTTCTATCCTATCGTTGGCGAGAGTCCGGAGCGGCTGCAAGAATCTTATCGCTTGTTCTAGAGGATCTTCCGCCTGAAAACAACAAATACATATATTTAATAGGTTTTAAAATAATTAGGTATAATTTATTTTTCGCGGCTTGCGTTTGACCAAGATGGCCTCTAAGATGGAGCCTGCCTAGTAAATGAACAATCACCCTTGATACGGGCAGACTTAGGGAAGGAATTCAGCTCAGCATTGCCAAATCAGAACTTTTGCAGAGCTTTTTAAGCAATCTGAACTTTTTAGGGTGCTCGTCGAATAAAAAGATAATCTGCTTCCATAAGGTGTCCAGTGGGTGGGTGTATAATTTAGAAAGAAAGAAAGAAAGAAAGAAACATATATTTATTAGAAACTAATTCGACACATACACATACAGATAAAAACAAATCAATAATCAACAATAACCAGACAATGCAAACACTATTAACTAACAAAGACAGCTTAGAAACTAACGATTAAAAATATGTGCCGAATAGCACTAAAAGGGTCACCCTCAGCATGATGCTACGGCAAGCCGTAGCGCTGGTTTTCAGTGTGACCCTTCCACCCAAAAACTAAGCCTTAACACTAAGTATGCCGCGACGACACGAACATCAGAGGCAGACGCGAACTGTGATTATCAAAAATTTTCAGCTTAATAAATACCCATCCACCAAGAATGTATGGCAACACCTGCGTGGTCGAGTCGTTTAAATACAAGCAAACCCCACAAGCTAGCCAACTGTTAATATGGTTGATCAAGTCGCATCATTATCAATTTCAATAATGTAAAATTGTAATAACATCAAACAACCCAATTCAATTTATACAAAATCTATGTACCTAGTTGTATATTCTTAAATTAAACAGTGTTAATTATTATTAAAAACCCACGCTTAGTTCAGGTTGTAGATACCGTCATTTTTTTTTTTTTAACAAATATTTTAAACTATACTCGCAGAAGAAAAAAGTGTCTTGTGCGCAGCCTGACCCACGTAAAGACGGAGGAGAATAAAAATAAGGCAAGTTACATAGACATTAGAGAATGATATATACAGCAAAGAATATTTGGGATAATATATTTATGTCTCAGCTTTGTTTCTGTTCTGCGAGCAAGTAACATTTACATTTAATTTTAAAGTTTTCTACCGTTTGCAGTGCTCTGATCGGTGGAGGCAGATTATTCCAGCATTTCGTGGCTGCGTAACGGAAACTACCACGAAATGCGGCGCTGTGATGCTTAGGGCAGATAAGCTGGAGAAACCTTGACGACCTGACTTCTGTGGATCTGGCGTTACGCGACCAAGTTAGTTTGCTGTACAGGTACGAGGGAAGCTGCCGGCTCACAATGCCAAACATTAGGGAGGCCAAATGCAATTTACGACGCGTGGACATATTTAGGATATTGCTTTGGTTTATATACGGAGACACGTGGGCGCGGGGCGGGATGTGATAACAATAACGCGCGCAGGCGTTTTGCACCCGTTGTATAATCCGCTGTGTGCGCGCCAGGAGGCGCGGGCCGTACACGATGTCTCCGTAGTTCAACCCAGAGAGTACCAGTGCATCACAGAGCCTAACCCTCAGCTCGACATCTAGATATTCGCGAATTCTATACAACACCTTTAGCCTGTAAAAACAGTTGCGGACAGCGTTTGACAAGTGACTCTCAAATCGCAGCTCACCGTCCATGAGCAAACCCAGGTTACGAGCCTCAAACACTCGCTCTAATGGTTCGTTTTTTATATGTATTATAAAATGTTTACTAGACAATTTATCAATTTGTTGCCTAGACCCAAGAATTAAATATTTCGATTTGCTCGGGTTTATGGCTAGGGAGTTACTGCACGACCATTTGTAAATACGCTCAAGATCGTCATTCAGCATGTCCACCCTTGAGTGTACATTACTGACATTACATGGCATATATAATTGTAAATCATCCGCATATATGTGATATTTACAATTCCATAAGACGTCGACTATGTCACTGGTATAGATTATAAATAAAACTGGGCCCAGTATTGATCCCTGTGGGACGCCCCTGTAAACCCCACACCGCTCAGACCTTATACGCCTACCACTTGGCCCCGAGATGTCAACCATTTGGCTACGATTAGTAAGGTAGCTTGCAATCCAAGTAACGGTCCCCGTGTCAAATCCGTAATACGATAATTTGGACAATAGCAGTGAAGTATTTATAGTGTCAAATGCCCTAGAAAAATCAAGCAGTGTGAGTATAGTTCCCTCTCCGCTATCCTGAGCGGCCAGTATATTGTCGGTAACGTCCAGCAACGCAGTTGTGGTGCTTCGGTGTTTGCGGAATCCAGATTGTACCGGGGGCAAGATATCATTTGACTCTAAATAATCCGAAATTTGCTGACATACAATTTTCTCCAAAAATTTTGACACACACGGCAATATACTAATAGGGCGAAGATCTTTTAAAATTGCAGGGTTGGTTACTTTTGGGATAGGTCGTACCAAAGCCATCTTCCAGGGATCAGGAAAGAGGTGTGAGGTAATCGACTCATTTATAATGGCAGTAATGACTCTCAAAGTTCTCGGCAGCGTTAACAGCAACATGTCAAGAGAAATTTCGTCATACCCCCGCGCACTTGATTTAAAAGTTTTAATCACTTTATAAACTTGACCTTCAGTAACGGGTTTAAGACTAAACACAACTGAGCCACGACGGTGAAATTCGAAGTAGGATAGGTCACTAATAGACACACCGCTCTCCCCAGGCAAGTCAAGAAAATATTTATTAATTTTATTGGGATCGTTAAAGTGTGCAGGTAACTCATTGTCAGTGTGTTTTTTAATAACGTCTTTCTTAAGATGCTTCCATAAAACCTTTGGATCGTTAATATTACAGTTAATACTTTGGTTAAAATAAGCGCGTTTTTCGGTATAAATGGCTGAATTAACTACATGTTTGAGCTCCCTGTAGTATTGCTCATGGACCGGTAACTTTGTGCGTCGGTACCTAGCATGTGCTTTGTCACGGAGACGCATCATCTGCTTGACAGTATATGTAATCCAGGGGCAGCTGTGTGACTTCGTGTAAATAGTTTTAAGTGGGGCGTGGGTGTCGAACAGAGCAATGAGGTAAGCGTTAAAAACATTGACCATTTCGGTGACATTAGTTAACGCTAGAATGCTCTCCCAATGTGTGGCATCTAGATCCTTGTTAAATTCAACCAAGTCTATATCTTTGATCGGTCTGTAGGTAATGCATTGCGGCCTGGGCCTATCTAGCTTTACGTTAATTTGACATGTAATGAAGCCATGCGAACTTAAGTCCGGGATATAATTTACGCTCGTGTGGCAAACTGGCGCATCGGTGCAGATGACATCGATTAGCGTGCTACTGTGATCCGTAAAATGCGTTGGATCTTCAATATGCTGCGTCAAATTAAAACATTTAAAAAAATCTAATATTTTTTTAGACATGATGTCAGTAGTACAAAGTAAGTTAATATTAAAATCTCCCAATAGAACTATATAGTCGCAGTTCGCATTTAGTTGGAAAGTCATTACGAAAAAAGCCTCGATCAGCGGGCCGGGGGAATGTCTCGTGATTGGTTTATAGCTTGTCATCTCGCTTCGAGACTAGAGATATTTATAGGTGCAAATGAGCATATGCGTTTCGGAAACGTTCGCCCTGACATTTGGTATCCAGAGGGTGGTTGGTCCGTGGCCTTAACTATTCGGATAATAAAGGATCAGCGTAAAACAACTATTAATGCAAAGCAACAATTTAGCTTTGAGGTTCCAGGTACGATTCCCGGTCGGGGTAGGTGATGAATACGAATGTTTGTTCTCGGGTCTTGGATGTTTAATTATGCATTTATGTATGTATTATATATAATATATATTTATATATATAAGTATGTTTATCCGTTGCCTAATACCCATAACACAAGCTCTGATTAATTTGGGCCTAGGTCAATTGTCCCACGATATTTATTTATTTATTTAATGTAACCTCGTGTTTTTGCTGCTTGATAAAACTAAATATGGTCTTTGTCTAATGACAACCACGATTAAGATTCAACAAACTTAGATGTTACTTTTTGAAGAGGTGTTGATGAAGCATTGTTACATGGGTGGACATCGAATCACTCAACATCGAATAAACAACGTGACACAAACATGTTCATCGACTCAGCAAAAATATAACACTTATGCTCGGGTCCGTGGCAACGTGACTTGTCATCCGACTTAATGATCTGACATTACAATTACATCCGCTACTACTGTCATTGCCGTTATTAAGCCATGGATTATATGTTGATGATAGACTTGCCGTGATTTGTGATGGTTTGTAGTGCGTCTTTATAGCACCATACCCAAATATACCTAATAACAATTCGTGTGATACGTATACGTTATGTGGTATGGCCCAAACCGTATTGGAGACCATCTGGAAAATGTGAGCCAATTACTATCAGGCTATTATTATACAAGCTATATAATAAACTCTCAGGTCCAACCTTGTGAATTTTTAGGCATCCTACTTTGTCTGGAGGATTCCCGTCGCTTTTAGATTCGGTCGCCGCTGCCGGGGTCAGAGCGTCTAGACTCTAGTGTAATCAACAGCCAAAAAAAAACGTCTCGATCACGCCCGCGGTTACGTCTGATCTGAATTACCATGGGCACATTAGCAGCGCCACTAGCGGCACGTATCGACAACAGGCAATTCTCATACTTACCACGTTTTGGTAAAGTTTTGGGTTAGAATCCCAATTCGAAAATTATTTTTTCTAGTTTTTCGCATCAGTTTGAAATTTGTTAAAAACGATTTTCGTTTTTTTGGCCGGTGATTACAGTCGAGTTCTCCAATAACTATACAGTCAACAGTTCAAAAATATGTATACACATACCTTATTGCCAGTTACATAAGGTTCGTGTTTAGATATTTAGGAACCGTTGGCTGTACAGACATTGGAGAACTCTACTGTACACTAGAGGCTCTGGTCAAGCCAGCTAGATGGGACCTAAGGCAGCGACTACAAGCTGATAATTAATTCAACTACTATAATATTTGTGGACATACCCTCGCCAGCTTGTCGGGTATGAGTTCGTCCAGCTGCGGCGCCTCCGGGTCGCCCTGCTCCTGCTGTTGCCGCGCCTTGTGGTGCTGCTCGCGCTTAACCTGAAACACCACAAGCACAAACAATCAGTTGAGAATATAGACACATAATTTACACAATAAAAGCAATTTACAATGACATTAAATCCATGCTAAAACTAATTAACCTAGAACTTAAAACTAAATTTCTATCGAAATAGCCTTGTTAGTGACAGCTTCAAGGGACCGGAGGCTTGAATATTTGATATTAATTTCAGCATGCTACCTCCACGCGTTCCAGAGAAAAAGAGTCTTGACAGACAGACGGACAACAAAGTGTTCCTATAAGGGTACTGTGTTTTCCTTTTGTGGTACGGAACCCTAAAAATAAAGGAATGTCTTCATAGAGCAAAATATTCTATCTACGATATTGTAGGGTCTTTCCCTCCATGTGGCATAGCCGTGGGACACCCTGTATAACGTATGGATGGGCCCTTCGGTATTCCATTTTTGTTGCCATTTTCGTTGGTCTAAAATTAGTATCGGTGATATGAGCCACGAGCACGTTTACACGGGTGCCGACGCACTGGCCGGCGAGCTCGCAACGCCGTTCCTATTTCAAAACGTTCCAAAAGTCATATCCTGCCCCCATACTACGAAATTCGAAAATCGAAGTTCTTGTCGTATCGTCCCGCTCACTCTCGTGTTAAATAACATTAGCTTGAGCGGGACGGCACGATACGAAGTTCGAATTTTGCACTTCGTAGTAGGGGGGCTGATGTTTACAAGCAATGTCATATCATAGAGCAAGAAATACCCTTCTACAATATTAAGATACTTTCCCTTCGTGTTGTATAGCCGCGGAACACGAACAGCCTGTATATTACCTGCGAGGGTATGCTACTGGATTTTTCGATAGTATTAGTTGTTTTATTAACTGGCCATGATGGAAAAAGCTTGCACCGTTATCTGTCCATGAATATGCATGTGATTACTGATTAAAATTCAAAATTCAAAATTCAAAATTCAAAATTTTATTCAGCAAATAGGCAGTTGAATGCTCTTTTACACGTCATTTTTTTGAGTCTACCAGCGCTTTCGGAAAGACCATGATTGCCAAGAAGAATGCGCCGCAAGAAACTTGGCACAAAGTCATTTTTTCTAAAAACAAGTTACATTAGCTCTTACAATACGCAACCACAGACAAACTACACAAAGAAACCTCACTCTGTCATTAAAAGATTAAGAGAGAAAAAAAAAAATACCGCATTTTAGAAACAAGTGTAAAAAGTAATTATTAAAACAGCAAAACCAGAACACTTTACTTTACTGGCACGTTTTATTTGAGCAGGAGATGTATAGGGTCTCCAGGTCAAATATCTGTGAAAATTTAAATTACAAAGGGATGTATAGGGTCCCAGAATTAATACTATAATATAATACTTAATCTAAATGGCTTAGAGATGTATAGTCTCTAGGGTCAATTTAAACTAAATTAAAATCAGCAGAGGTGTAAAACGCCTCCACGGTCAAATAATAAGTATAATAATACATATACATAAACTGGAGATGTATATGGTCTCCAAATGTCAAATAACAAAAATTTATGAAATATACATTTCATGTCATCATGTCAAATAAATAAAACATTATTTTTGTCAATTGTATTACAATTAGTACGCAGCGGACAACGGCAACAGAGCCGGACACCATACACGAATATCTTCGGGACGCAGCCAAGTCACATTGATGTCCTAATTATCTTCTGTTTTCAACCTTGGCCAGGTGGTGCCATCACATAAGTATTCATCCACTTTGTAGTATGCTTTTTTCAAGAGAGCGGTCTTTATGTATCTTTTAAATGAATTGTGAGGCAATTCCCATGCATCTACAGGCACTTTATTGTAGAACCTCACGCAATTTCCCAAAAAAGACTTACTGACTTTTCGTAGACGAAATTTAGGGACGGCAAGTTTATGCTTATTCCGAGTGTTGAAACCATGCACATCCGACACTTTCTTGAAAGATTTGATGTTCTTGTGTGTATACAATATTACATCATATATATACTGAGAAGCTACTGTAAGGATGTCGATTTCTTTAAAGCGTTCTCTAAGTGAATCTCGGGAGCCAAGATTGTAAATAGACCGGACCGCCCTCTTCTGCAGGATAAAGATTGTCTCTATGTCGGCCGCCTTGCCCCAAATTAGGATGCCATAAGACATAATGCTGTGAAAATAACTGAAGTAAACTAACCGCGCCGTTTCTACATTGGTGAATTGCCGGATTCTTCGTACAGCATAAGCGGCAGAGCTCAATCTACCAGCAAGACCAGATAGGTGTGGGCTCCATTGCAAATTGCGATCTAAGGTAAGCCCGAGAAAAACAGTCTCATCCACGAGGTTCAGCTTCTCTCCATTTAATCTGATAGTAGTGTCAACCTGTCTTACATTAGGCAACGAAAATTTTATACATTTCGTTTTAGCTGCATTCAATAGTAAATTGTTTGCAGTAAACCATTTCAGCACATCTCTTAGAGTCTCATTGATGTGACTTTGATCTTCCTGTTGCCTGTTGACTTTAAAAATGAGAGAGGTATCATCAGCGAACAGTACTATGTCACATTTGTGTTCTAGCAGCTGGGGCAAGTCATTTATGTACACCAAGAAGAGAAACGGACCCAAAATAGAGCCCTGTGGTACTCCAAGCTTCACCGGTGATCCACATGACTGCACTCTATGTATGTCTACTTTCTGGATTCTCTGACTGAGATAGGACATAACAAGGTTCAGTGCATTAGTTGTGAGTCCGTAGTGTTCAAGTTTGCGGATAAGCGTCTCGTGTTCCACGCAATCAAATGCCTTGGAGAGGTCGCAAAATATTCCTATTGCATCTTGCGATTGTTCCCATGCGTCATAAATGTGCTTCATGAGAT
This sequence comes from Clepsis dumicolana, assembly GCA_963691665.1. NCBI lineage: Eukaryota > Metazoa > Arthropoda > Insecta > Lepidoptera > Tortricidae > Clepsis > Clepsis dumicolana. The sequence goes on along the minus strand of OY829524.1, from coordinate 4,416,104 downwards.
TTGCAGCCGCATCCGTTGTCGAGCGGCCCTTCGTAAACCCAAATTGCTGACTGTGAAATAGTTCATTAATATTGAAGTGATAAAGCAATTGATTTAGCATAATTTTCTCAAACACTTTACTTAGTACAGGAAGCACGGAAACCGGTCGAAAGTTACCAGGCTCAGATGAGCTGCCAGCTTTGAATAAAGGAATAACTTTACTGTACTTCATTAAGTCAGGGAACACACACTCATCGACGCAGTTGTTAAAGACGACGGCCAGATATGGTGCCACAATATGGATGACAGATTGCATTACTTTAACTGAAATACCCCAAAGATCCTCTGTGTTCTTAATTTTCAAAGATTTAAATGTTTTTATAATCTCTTCCGAGTTTGTGTGTTTAAAATCAAATTTCAAGTTACTATCCTTTTGAACCACATTTAAGTATGAGCCAGCCAGCGCAGTGGATGACTTTAAGTCACGAGTTGTATCTATAGCTATATTAGAGAAAAAATCCTCAAAAGCACTCGCCACTTCTAAATCTGAAGTTACTATTCTTTCATCTATCTTTAACTTATATTGGCTATTATGGGGCTTTGATTTACCTGTCTCTGAATTTATTACGTTCCATACTGCTTTTACTTTATTATCAGCGGATTTAACTTTATTACTAAGGTATTCCGCTTTGGCGGCGACACAAACTTTTTTAAATAGTTTCGAATATCTTTTAACATAGTCTCTAAATGTGGGGTCGTTATTGTAGCTTTTCATTTCATATAGTTCATAAAGTTTAGTCCTACTCCTGTGAATCCCGACCGTGGCCCAGTCACTGAACCTTACCTTCTTACCATTTTTCTTGACAGTCTTAAGTTTGAAAATGTTCCCGAACTCTCGATTTATTACAGTAGTCAGGTCCTTATATAAGATGTTAGGATCATTCTTCTCCATGTTTGGTTGAGGAACCTCATTGATAATACTTTCCTTAAATCTTCCTATACGGTCGTCAGTTACCGGCCTATAAGTAATTAATTGCTCCTTCGTCTGCTTAGGCATTTTAAAAACAGCTTTTTGGCCGCTATGATCGGAACTGAAGCAGTTAATAATTTCTTTGTTCGTAGCTTCACACTTGCAAAAAATATTATCTAAACATGTGGCCGTGTTGGCCGTCACTCTAGTCGGTTCCTCAAAAAGATGATGCAAGTTAAATGATTTAAAAAGGTTCAGAAGTCTCACGGAATTTCTATTTTCGGAGTCCAGTAAATTGACATTGAAATCTCCACATACTATGATATATTTACTACTATTAAAAACTTGTTTCAAAGCATCCTCCATCACGGACTCGAATAGACTAAAGTCTGAGGACGGTGGCCTGTATACACATAATACGATGTGATTATCCAATTCAACACACGAAATCTCAATAACTCGTTCTAATGAAAGTTGAACTACATTTTTCCGTTCTTTACACTTATAATCATCTTTTACAATAATCATAGTTCCTCCATGTATTGCTGAGTTTCTAGTGTAAGAGCTGCCAATCCTATAATTACGAATGTTCGATATCAGCTCATGCTGTCTCAGCCAGTGTTCAGTAATACACATTACGTCTATATTAAAAGCATCGAGGAATAATCCGATTTCAATTGCTTTGCTGGAGAAGCCTTGTATATTTTGATGAACCAAAATGAAACTATGCTCCTCCGCTGTCTCGCGCATCAGTTTAAAGACTGGCGGTCCGCGGGCGGCGCGTTCGCGGGGGGGCCGGCGGGGCCGGCGCCGCCGCCGCCGTCCGCCGCGTACCCGTGCCCAGGTTCTATGTTATATGCTAGTAGTTTTGCTGTTGCTAATTTACATTTTTTGGACAGATACAGCCGTGATTCGTTTAGATGAAAACGTTTTATAAATTTATTACTATCAAAAAATTGGTATTTGCTATTATAAGAAGTTACATTGTTAGCCTTAATGATACACGCATTGCATTAGTCCATAGATAAAAGTAGTACTTTCTAAACTAGGTGAAATACCTAAGTTAAGATCCTTAACGGCGGGAATGTTATAGGCACGCGGTCAAGACGACCGAGCCGGCCTGTCAATGATCTTGAAGAAATTTTAAAACTTCCGAAAATGACGAAATGAAGCACTCAGTGATTCACACACGGCTCCAATTCAATCATATCCTTATGAGGTGAACATAGTTGGGCCATTTTATAGAAAGTTGCACACACACTTTTTTTTTTAATTTTGAATTTTTTATATCAAATCTACTTAGAATCACGACTACTATTGATTTTAATACGGGAAAAAATGTGTCCCAAAATATTGTTCCATTCCGTTACCCTTTTCAAATACACTTAATACGAAAGTAACGGAATGAAAGTGGAACGGACGTAAAAAAAATATTAAAATTATGGGTAATTTTTTTTCACCGATTAAAATCGATAATACTAGTGATTCTAAGTAGATATAACATAAAAAAATAAAAAGTGGGGGTACAACTTTCTATAATATGGCCTGGTTCTTACTTATTCTGAAGTAAATTTCAAATGCTCATTTCTACAAACCTGAACTTGTGCGGCCAACATGCTCTCCTGCTCGGCTTTGCGTTTCGCTTTCCGCTGCTTATTTCTCAGCTTCTTTAACTCGGACGGCGCCAGGTTTTCTGCGAACAAACAATCAATTACTCAATCAACCATCATAACTGGCATGACACAGATCACGTCGTAGCCGGCCATACTCGTAAGTAAACGGGATATTAAAATTCATGCGCTCTAACGAAGCGTGGTGTACCTATAAGGATCGGCGGCGGACGGACATGTATAAACATGCGAATTAGTACTAAATGGTGGCTTAATGAGATAACTAACGTTGTAGATGACGGTAGGTACATCTTCAGCGTAGATCTCGATTGCCGCTAATGAGACCGAATGACTATGACTCCTTTTTCAACGCCTACTCTCGGTGTGCTCCTTACAAGGGAAGATAAGATACAAAACAAAGTAACAGTTTCACATATTACAAAAGTGGTATAAATGTTAATCTTAGCCGGGTGTCATTAAGTAGGTTTGTTACCGTTAAAGGGTTAAATGCCAATCCCTAATTAGTCTTTTTATTGTCTCTATAATTGCTATGCCATGCCTGATTGCTTTTTCGCATCAGAGCAGAGCAAGGAATTGATGTGTAATTGTCATTGTGTTTAATACGTATTTAAAATGTACTATAATATCTTATTCCTTAATATATTGCCTCGATTTTTTATTTACATTTACAAGCGTCTACGATCTGCCGAATGTTTATTGTAACACTTCTTGGTCTGCCACCTTAGGTAGTTGACTGACGGCCAGGTGTTACCAATCGCTTTAGGGTATACCGACACTGTCTGTTGCGAGTATACCATTTACTTAGAAGGTCAACGCGGTAGGGTGACCAGAATGCCAATCTCATATACCATTATAGCTAAATTAGATCATTTAAGTCTTAGTTTAAAAAGGAAATTAAATCCCATTCGCTTGAAAAGGAACAAAAAAGTTTATTTAAGTGGTAAAATGGCATTGAACAGTGAAACAAACGTTGAGATGCCTCTAAATGATCTGTGTAGGAGTACGCATCACCCACGCTTGATATCCAATATAGGCTGAATAATATGAATAGAGATCATTATCATCATGATTTATCCAGTAACTTCTATCGCTACTGAAGGTAAAATCCACTTTCAAACAAGGTGCGTAAATGAAACTAGAAGAAAAAGTTAAATACTTAGTAGAGTGGTTATTTACTCGTTTTTGTTACGACCACATACATAGTAGCTCTTAGTTATGTACGCCATCGGCCACCTAACTACGTACCCTCTGGAAAGAGTTCGTAGTCCTTGCATTACAGTAACGGACGTGAAATTCATCTCTCCGTTCCAGTAGGTATGAAACAGGAAGCATTCACCGACCGTAGACAATATGGAAACTTATTTTGTATATCATGTCCTCAAATTACCTACTTTCAAGTTAGTATCCTACACAGCAGCTGTTATCAAAGCGGGCGCGGTCGATTATGTCAGATCCGGTGATAACGGGCCCTGCGCGTGAGCACAGCAAGGGCCGGCGAGCGTCACGATCGAGCGACAGATAGATACAGATCTTTGGCACCACTGCTAACTCATGAATTAACTGTTGTGCAAAGGGATAGTTGTGGATGCCGAATGCAATGCACCACAGCCGATATCATTCACGTCTATTTATTTAGTCATCGGGACAAGTAGGTATTCAAAATAGTTAAGAAATAACTTCATCCAATATTCCATGATGATAAATGTGACAAGCGGTGTCGTTCTATATAGACTTTAAAAACATTCAGCCAGTTACCGTTCTAGTTCACAGATATCAAAAGCCATGGTTTCTATAAAAGAATTTCATGACTTAAGCTTGAAATAACTCAGTGTACTTATAATATGCTCTTCTACAAGTTACTTTGTTCATTCTACCGTAAATGAAATATGAGAAACGGAACTACGATACATATAATTTTAGTAGACGTGCTTTATATGAGGACGCGTTGAGAAATTTCTTAGTTGAAAGCCAACTTGCGAAACTTAAACACCTTGCCAAAAATAAACAAGAATTAGGATAAGTACATGGAAGAACCACAAAATAAAGGTCCCTGAATTAGGGCAAAACTGCCTCTAAATTTATTGGGCGTAAGAACCTTTACGCTTGATAAAGAACTATTGAGGTTCTCCTATGCATATTTGGTAATAGTTAAATACGACCACAGACCAGAGTAAGGACACCGAGTGCGGCCGAAAATGTAACATCATACTTACACCTAATCCGTGACAAACTCGCCACGACTATGAGTACCACAGGCAAGCAAAATGCAATAACCGACATGCTGTTGCTAACGACTGAAGCCGAAAAGAAATCAAAGACTCTGGTCGAAAGAAATTGTCTCAGAGCACCGATCACAACTTTAAGTTTCAATGCACCCTAAAGCCGAGTTTAGACCGGCAAGAAAAATCATGCAACTTGCATGCAATACAATGCGAGGCCGTAAAGCGAACGAGTCTGGAGTGGGCGATCGAACGCTACAATGTATTGCAACTTGCACGATTTTTCTTGCGGGTCTAAACGGGTTTAATTGTTACTAACAAAATATGAGTCATGTAAAGGTTACTCGAAATAAATAAATTTATTATTGTTATTATTAAACTCGGCTTAAGCTATTTTACTTTAATCGGTTAATGAACAAACAGGAACAAGAACAAAATTGATTTAGAAACCTCTTTTCCAGTACAGCCGACAGTACTAACGACAGCTGAGTATGGAGTCCACGTCGGTTACTCCCTTTAGGGTATCAACGTACTCGCTATCCCCATCAAACAATGGGCGGTTTCATTAAGGTCGCTGACCATAGCGGCATTAAAGTTTCGCAAGTTTTGCGACACGGCGCGAGCGCACGCGGACAACGCGCCGTCTGGGGTAACCATAACTACGTGACTTTGCTTTTTTTTTTTTCATTATTAATAAGGTGTCAATCAATCAAGTGCCTATAATTGTGGTGTGGGTGTACACCGGAACTTGGCGATTGTTTCTTTGTCGTTTTGACTTATCGAATAGGTCTACTCGTTATTGCATTCTACAATGTCAAGGATTGTGAGGCTGAAACGGCTAAGGTCACAATTCGGTTCCAGTTAGAAGTCAAGCTGACGAATAGTAAATCATTTTGAGCGTTAAAGAACTTCTTTCTTCAAATTATCCTTTGCGCATTTGGATTTTAATGCAGCATTATCAGCAGCAATGTCAACACAACGAAATTGGTATAATTTCCTTCGTGTTCACATGAAACAATGCTGTCAGACGTCAAGCTACAAAGTACTTACTATTTATTTATATCTGTTGTTTCTTGCGTTTTTAACGTATTGTCACTCAGTTTACAACATAATTCAAAACAAACATCGGCGCTACAAAGCATCGTAAGAAACGGCGAGGGTTTCCGCATGCACCTAGTTCTGAATAAGTTACACTGAAATAGGTATGCGTCACATCATCATGATGTGACGCATAACTATAGATAGTTAATGATTTAATAGTAAAATTATCTAGAACGGATAAAGATCGCATGATGACTTTATGAATGCCTGTTTCAAAAGTTTTCCCGGTCTGAAGGTATCATGCCAGTTCAGTCATGTCGAAATGTCGAAACAGACGACCGAATAGCTTAGAGGTCTCTAACCCTGACTATGAAGCTTGAGGTCCCCGGTTAGATCCCCGGTCGGGGCAGATGTTTGTATGATGAATACGAATGTTTGTTCTAAGTATGTATTTATCTATATGTTGTTTATCCGTTGTTTAGTACCCATATTACAGGCTTTGCCTAGTTTGAGACTAGGTCAAATGGTGTCTGTCAATTGTCCAATGATAATAAGTATTTTATATATTTATTTATTTTCTAGGTCACAATAGTACAGGTACCTTTGAAAATGGTGCCCCTACTACGCTCGCACCGCACCCCAAGATCTACGATTACTACATATCGAAGCAATGGTAACCGGGACTTGTTATGCATAACACTGTATCAATAAAGCGCTATCCAGTCACGTATCGCGACCACTTTTTACTGCTCGCTGTATAGGCTGTATAGAAATAAACGTGATGGAGCACTAAACGGTAAGTTCAGGTATAGTTAGCTCAAAAATAGTTATTTGTTATACAAAGGTGCAAAGTTGTATTTTACCCGCGAGTGTGGAATTGAAACACAAGCAAGCGAAAGGATTCTATAGTTGAAACACGAGCGAAGCGAGTGGTTCTAAAATAGAATCCTGAGCGTAGCGAGTGTTTCAACACACGATAAGTAAAATACATTTGCACCCGTGTGTAACACAAAACTTTTCACCTCACTGTAGCGAGTAAAGCGCAACATGCAAAAAAACAACTCATATAAATAAATCACCATCACTGGAATCACTATTTTTTTACGACATTATAACAGAAAACTCTGGAAGTTGTGTATTTTTACGTGAGTCGGAATAGGTGAGAAAAGTTTTGTTGACAATGTTGATACTTCTGACGATACGTTTTGAAATTGCATCGACTCAACTTGTGCGTTCAGAGTTATATTCAACATCATTATAAAAAAACAAATGTTTCTTAGAGAATTTTAAGAATAAAGCTAATTTTGGTACATTTTATTAAATTTTCAAACCATTCATCATTTATTTAATGATAATTAATATCGAACGAACCATTAATACGTTTACGTTTTGTCATCTGTCAAAAGCTACTTAAACGCGCTCCACTCCAAGGTCAAATTACTTTCCCCACTAGTGGATAAAACGCGATTTTACCCGCTTGTATTAAAGGATAAAAGACGTGTTTCCGAGGTAGTGAGGGGAAAATATACTTATATTCTTCTTTGAGCTTTCAAGCCTGCCCCGTCATTGTACCCAAGCAAAACTGACTTATTAATTCTGCCTGAAATCTCGATTCGGCAGGAGATTCAAAAACTATTTACAATGTTACTCAAACCATAAATGAATCCCACTGTATGAACATTCAATGTGAACGAGATATGAGTATTAAATGTGTTTATTTACGAACAATTTCACATTCCATTTAATTTAATTTATTTGGTCATAATCCAAAATATCCACATATAGAAACAGTATGTAATTAGAATTCGCATAATAGACATCAATATTATTATAGCATTAATTGTGCTCTACGTAAGTAACTTGAAATCTCTGTTTAACTATTGTTTTGATGTATCAGGAATAGTTAAAGCGAATAAAAACAAGCGCCACTAAAAACACATCGACTTTTTTGTGTTTCGTTGCCAAATGACAGCTTGAAATTCAATTCCAGAAAATAAGTACAGTTTTTGCCTTCACCGTTCTGACATTATCACTAACCTTTGTAAGTCTCAGCCCCAACAAAGCCAATAGATATTTAGACAAAGACTTAAATAATAACGAATCTTGCATTGAACAGGTGGTTTGGTTAACTTTTACTCTCGAGTCCGGTTGCGATCAACCGATAACGAACGCCGATCCATTAGGACACGGTTACTGGCTGGTAAAGTTTGAGGAAGTTTTGTAATATTTACAACAATTATAAATTATCTTTGGATTTAACTGGCGAATTAAGCTGTCATAGGAAACCCAACGCACAGCATCGCTGAGAATGGAGTTGTGTAAAGAGCCCGCACATCGATGCCCAGTGAGGACGAGGGAAAGATGATGCTATAATACACTGGATCAATTTGTTCATTGGTTTTAAACAGATTTCTAAAAACATTTTATTTATGCAGGTACATATTTTAATTAAACCTTTCCGGGCTTTGGGTTAATATTTGATTCTTCTAAGAACTTGGAAGTTTAGCCTAAACTACAACATATTTAAATCGTAACAACTGGTATCTAAATAGAAATTGCGAAACTTGCCTCAGGTTTGAACAATTCAATTTCACGTAGCTATGCTTTAATGCTTTATGTTCGTATCCGGCACACCCTGTCGCATTCCAGGTCGAAACGAGAGTCTGTCAACCGAGAGGTTGCAGTTGACACTTGACAGTAAATGTCATAAGGGCCCTCCAGTAACTGTGATAAATGAAACGGAATGATGAAAGCCTAAACAAATTAAATGATACAATAGTGCAATGAAAGGCGTAAAGTTTATATCACCCAGCACAGCCAAGAAGCAGACGGTACCTAAAGGATAAAATATAAATGCGCAGAGATGATTCCTTGTAGAAAAGGGACGCTGTGACTATGACTAATGGTATGTTTTCTATTGGAGTCTGAGTGAGTTGGTATCTGATAAGGTTTTCACGACGTCACTCATAAATCTACACACAATGTCTGATCCTCGAAAAGCGGTACAAGGAAGTGCAGAGAGAGGACTTCAATCCACATGAGATAAATCTCCTCGTCCCAGTTGTGCGCGCGCGTCGTTTTATGTTTAGTTAACAACATGTTACGCAAACCGCATTGTGCCCGAATCCGTCTAGGACACGTCGCACACATAAATTGCTGCTCTAATTCACTCGGGTTTCGTAAAACTCAAACGAAACGCCGGCGCATGCTTGGATCGGGTCGCCGGAGGTCAAACATTTTGTTATGAATTTAGAAAAACTGAGGCATTGCGCTGTTGGGCGACGGAAATTTTCAATAAAGTGTCTCTTGATTATTGGCCTTGGAGAAGGTTGGAGTTAGAGGTTCGTTAGCTAAGTAATAAAAAACTCGAGTCACCAAAAAGTCGAGTACACGCACATTGAAATTGTTACTCTATGGCAAAACACTCTTAAGTTACTAATTGCAACAGTAATGTGAGCGCGTGACACGCGGCTTCTTGGGTAATGTACGTAGCTCTAGCAACTGCTCGTTGGCTGCGAGAGGACTCTTCAATGATAGATAAACCAACCAACAGGTCTTCAGTAATACATATTTAGTTTATTTTCATGATTTAGCAAATACACGTCTTTCCATCAAAAAACACTGTCAAAGAGTCGCACTTGTTTGCTGTGTTCCAAAAACACTTTGCATTCATTTTAATTCAAATATCGAACTGACACCAACAAGCAGAGAGCGACTTCCTTACAGTGAATATCGCAGCAATCCTTAATAAATTAGTACCTACCTGTCTATCAATTTAGTTAGAGGTGAAAAACTCAGAAAACGCTAGCATATCTTCAGAATATTATTTCTAGTAGCATGTACCTTATAAATGAACGTAGAGTAAGCTTTGCCGTATGTAGAGCATTGATAATGACTTCGCTGTGCAGTATGTGAGCTTAAATCTAATTTCGCAGGGCACTGTAACCAGTTGTTGGTGTTGCGCACGTTTTGCAATGCAACAAAGAAAAGCTCATACATGCTTAATTTGAATTAATGTTTCATTACGTACGTGTTGAAATAAAGATTGCTGTTTTGTAAAATTGCATATTCTTTGAGCCAAAAATGTCTCTGGCTCACTAAAGGATTATGCTTTTTTTTTTAATTCTCAAAGCTAAGTAAATGAAACAATTTAATAATTTTGTTTATTAAGTACTTCTAGAGTATTCCTATTCCACCACATACCAAAAAACTGATAAGTCTTGTTTCCTGATTCGAATCATAATAATGATTGCGCTGATGATTTTCCAATAAACCAATTAAGAAATAATTTTGACAGCATTATTAATAGATAAATCTGTTGAACTAATTCTAACACCCCCCTGATGTTCACACAAAGAATAAAACAAATTAAGGCTCGTACAATTACACTCAAGGTCCTCTCATTTTTTAGTCCTAATCTTAAAGATCATCTAAAAGAGTTGCATTTAAGATATAAAACAAGCCACCCACGTGTGCGGCGACCCTAAACACTGTCCAGTTTGTAAGTTATTATTGGATAATTATTAAAATCATTTCGAAACGCAACGGTTGTCATGTAGAGTAGGTACGTATATAGTTATGTATACGGTGGTCATGTAGACTACGTATATAGTTATGTATACGGTTGTCATGTAGAGTACGTATATAGTTGCAGGGGCTAACGAATTCTTTCGGCAGACAGTTCGGTTTGGTTCGTGACTGGTTCTGCTCGTTCACCTTTACGTGTGTAGACAGGAATGTTAATTTATTTAGTTTTTCTGTTGTTTAAGAATGAACTTATGGGCGTGACGATTGGAGGATTGAATATTAAAAGTTCACAGCATGAATGCCAGTGGATGCAATGTTTCCGCTCCTACATGTAAATGTAAATGCCGATGTGTTAAAATGTTACTTTTACAACAGGCTTAGAATTTCTATCTATTATCAATAAAAAAAAAAACTTTATCTACTCACATATCAGTCCTATAAGTCCTCTATAATGCGTTCAGAAACCGCAGAAAATGACCTGCATTGCAGTACATCGTAGCCTCACCACGACCAGTAGGTCCAGCAGTAAAGTAATAGACTTTTCGATATCGAATTCGATTTTTCGAATTTGACAACCAACGTAATTTACAATCATAGTGAAATAAAACGGATCACTCACGTATATAAGTCGAGTTCAGTCCGACATGTATAATTAATAATGTGATTATTTTTTATTTTTTTTTACAAAAAAAAAACAGTTTACGAAACGTCAGCTGAAATGTTTGTCTATGATTAAAAAAAAACAATCAAATTCGTGACAGGTATGGGTATGATATATGCCTTCAGCTTCTGAACCCATCTTAGAGTACTTATAATATGTGTGTAGATAAAGTATTGTATGCAACTCCACATAATTAGGCCTTAAAACACTCGTGTGATCCTATTACACAAACACACTCGTGTTTTAAGGACCCTCCTTATGTAGCAGTTGCATAAACTACTATTATCTACACACTTATCATAAGTCCTCTATTATGCGTTTAGAAACCGTAGGTAATGATTACGACAATTAATTTTAGTCTTCAAAAACCAATACAATTTAAAAACAGGCCTCAACGTGTGTAGATAAAGTAATGTATGCAACTCTACATAATTAGGATATAAAACACTTCCAACTCATCTTCACTTCGTTTCACGAAAACACACTCGTGTTTTAAGGACCCTCATTATGTAACAATTGCATAAACTACCATTTTAACAAAATCGTAGTAACGAACCTGGTTTTCCACAACTACCTAATGAAGTCTGTTACCTAGCCTAGTTCGAATATACCTAACTTTCTCTACACCTACCTACACTTGTCTTTACACTCATTGCAAAAAGTGCCATCGCAATCACCTTAATCCGGCAAGCTGCGTGCATTCGAAAGACTAACACCTGTCATTACATAACACAGTGTAACATCATCTTTATCCGCAGATTGATTGTCCGCATTGAATGGTGGCACAACGAGTCTGGCGCGCGGTGTTGCCAACACAAAAACCCTCAATCATAGTGAAATAAAAACGGATCACTCACTTGAAATTAGTCGTCATCCCGATTTTAATCGTGATAGTGGATGGTCGGTGGCCCCAAGTTGGAAGATTGTGCTAAATACTGCGTCAACGGTGAATGTGAACGAGCCTTTACAGAGTGATGTGGTCAGTGTAGTGTGCTACCCTGCATTTGACAATAATAAAAATGACGATGAAAACGAGGGTAGTTGTGTGCTGCTGTCAGCTACGTCTAGTAGTCGCGCGAGCAGAGCCGCGGCGCGCAGTGTGCGTCTCGCCGCCGCTGGGTCGTGCGCTCCCAGAGGAAGGACTACGAATACGTGAGTGATCCGTTTTTATTTCACTAATATAATGGTTATTTCGAGAAATTTACTATCTGAAAATAAAAACAGATTTCATGCCTTTCTGACGGAAATTAGGGTAAATTGCCTATTACTGGTCAATCCCCTGTAACCGGTCACTATGCCAATATAAAGATTCTATTCAGAACTGTTAGCAAGAGCATTGTGAAAGTATTTTTGTCAGTATCACCATACAAAATTAGTGGCCAGAAACTGGATGACATTTTCATAAGTGGCCAGTTAGTGGAAATTTTCCGTATGTAGTCATTTTCACAGTTGTGGATTTTTTTGCTTTGAATTTTATATTGTTGAAGAAAACAGGCTACCTTAAAACTTGCCCAGTAAAAAATATAAATGAAACTGGGGTATCAATGAAAAATCAACATTATTGGCAACACTGGCGGCGCACGTCGGATGCTTGGATGGTGAAAGAAACGCGTGTCGTGACACGTATTAATAACCCGCTGAGCCGGCACCTGCTCGGTGCTCGAGTCGGACACGAGGGACACTCGGCCACTTCCTAATAGAGTTATGCAATGCTTTGTTTATCGGATATTGGAGAGGAAGTAAAGCCAGACGATAGAAGACCTTCATCATGACTGGAACTGTCGCTTTAGCGTCGTGTTTTAGTTTCAAACCAGCACCCAGCGAGCCACCAATGTTTTTTAAACAATAGGGGCGAAATTACATGGCTGCTTAGCATACCGGCTAGCCTATTTCCAGTATTCCTAATACTAATAACATTATCTCAAGAATGCATCAAAGCGTTTTTTGACGATCAATTGTTATTTAAGACACATTTGAATCGGTAAAATTACGTTAATGTATAAGATGTGACTAATAAATTACATGATTTACCTGGATCCGCAGGAATGTTCTACATTTCGCTCAAATGTCATACCTGTGCAACGTAAACTTTAACGATACCTATCATACTTCAAAGGTCCTAATAACAAACATAGTTAAAACTATTCAACCGCATAATTACTTATCTTTCTCCTTTAAATCTACGCCTGCAACACGAAAGACAATTCCCTAAACACACATTCCCCATTGACTTAGCAAATGAAAACTCATTTAACCGTCAACTATAGTTGCAAAAAAAAGCATTGTTACTTTTGAAGCGCAAATTGCCCTTTGTGAGGTTTCTGTCATAACTTGGTCCTTGACTCAGTAACAGAGTTGACCAAACCAAAAATAACGTTACAAAGAACTCGTTAAGAACGTATACGGTTTGTCCGTCTGTCTGTCCGTCATTAACGATGCGGTTAGATTAATGACAGTTTAGTCTGCGTTGTGAAAGCAGACCACCTGTAAGAATGCGCGGATATGTTGAACTTTGCGGTCTTTGCGGTCTGTCAGTAATAGATATAGTAATTGTTAACTATATTAAACACAGTCGAGATATTAACCAATAATCCAATAAAGATTACTTGACGACACTGTACGGGTAGTGTTCATGCTTCAGAGATTGCACATTTTTAATGTACCTGGATGGCTGACTATCTTTCTGTATTTTAGGTAGGTGTAAAGTCGGCTAAGGCGCTAAGGCCAGTTCTTATTTTACACCTCATAATCCGGACCTTAAGACCTAAAAAATTACAAAACATTTCCGAAACGGCTACCGATCGCGTGGGCTTGCCTTCGACATAAATATTGTACAATATTATACCGGATCAGAGCAAAATTACAATAATAGCGGCAAATCGAACTCCACCGTTTACCAAGCAGACTGTTTCCAAATGCAGTTAAAGCAATAAATCTGTTATTTGCAAAGTCTAAACCTTGGCGCCGTTAGACAACACCCCTTATTCGGGCGTGAGCGTAGCATTTTTGGTTGCCTAGCCAATAGCCATAACGAATTTGATTATAAGATTACCAGTTTCAAAAGAAAATTCAATCAAAATGTAATCATAAGATGTAGGTTAGCGTTCACGACAGGCTAGTTTCTAACAAGCTTAAAACAAGATCCACGGCACACATGATTTGTGATGATAAACCAGCCGTGCTTACCATACATACACATTATAAATTGCAGAATAATTACCGTGACTGCAAATTTTGCTGTGCTTACTCTCTGTTTAACCGAGTTCTCGGAGATTTATTCTTATTTTAACTTCAAGCACGGCAGGCCCTGCGTAAATGTAAGACTTAAAGAAACGAACAAAGATGCCATACGAATTTGGCGATCGTAAAAAATCGTTATAACAAAGAAAATTGTAATTTATGGAAGGTTATAAATGACAGTAAGTTACTTACGACGCATAAAGTGTATAGCGAGGTACATGACATTGAGTATGGCGGAAATCTCCGAGTCACCTATAGCCTGCAATAATGCAGCGGGGCAATAATACGAGGTGAGCCACTTGGCTCACAGACAGGACGAAACGCTTAGGATGCCGGCGTTGATACATGTTGGATTAAATCCAATCGATATAGGTTTCCAATGGCACTATCGGTAATCCGTTTAATTTGCAATTTGAGCGTCTAACGAGAGCTTAAGTTGCCATATATTGAAAACAGACCGGTTAGTAAGGACCTGATTGCTATTTTTGCAAGATAACGACTGAATTATGTTCTAACGCTGGCACGATTAGTGCACCTAACCTGTATTGAAACGATACTAATTGAATCTAATAATATCTGAAGTTTTCAGTTATTTGCTACATTAACACCTCATAATTATGTCTCATTAGCGTTACCTCAAACTGCTTACATAGATAATGATAATACATATCATGTAGAACATTTTCATGGATACGTCTGTCTAAGGTCAACAAATTGTAAGGGTTTGTCCTCGTTCAATGGTGAACAGGTTTAAAGCATCAATCACTTAGCTTCTTCAATGATCTGATTTAGCGAATCCTTGTGTTAGTTGCCTCACTTGTGTTGATAAACAAACAACACGCAAATGGGTTTATGTAACTTTTCTATCGCAGCATTGTTGGCTTTCTTACGCTTAAGTGTCCATTTGTGTTCCACTTATTGATTTATATTGTTGGACGTTCATTGTATAATGTTTATAAATGATCCGATTCTTAATTTAGTAAGATCGAGCACTCGGATCGGTGATGTCTCAATTGGCTGGTGAAACGAATTCATTAGAAACGGATGGCTAACTTAATAGGTTTTCTTGAATTTTCTTAATATTTATTGCTTTTAAACTAAAGTTTAGAATGAATTGCTCTACCTAACCCGTAATGACTAATGATTAAATTATAAGTTTGTAAGTATAAATCGGTCGTTGGGGTTAGTTCTGGCAGAAAATAAGTATGTATTTACATATCAATATAGGAATTTAGGGTCGCGTTCACTGTGCGACTGGCATTTGAATACAAAAGAGGTTAAGAGTTATGATGATCTTTGTCTCGTAACGTAACAGAAAGTTAATGTTTGTATTACCGAGAAAATTCTAAGTAAAACAAGTTTTGTATATGCAAGTGTAGTCGTATTGTTTTATTTTGCTTTGCCAATAATACCTACATTGTACGACGAGTCAACTGTCAAACCGCAACCTCAGAGGTTCCTTGACGTGCTATAGGTATTTAAATCTTAGGATACTTATATTTTTTGCTACTAGAAACGTTAATCGTTGCTTATCTGTCTCGAGTAATATCGTAAATTCACAGTATTATTCAAGCAAAACTAATAATTCTAACACCTTGAATCCCTTGCTTAAATAGCTTAGAGGATTTTCCTGTTGGCATTGGTCCAAACTCCAGTAAGGAGTAAATTAAAGGACTTTATAGTGCACATATGCACTTATGCGTGACATGTACACAATACAGTTCTCGGAAGGACACATCGCTAGAGCATCAACGAGGCAATTGTGTCCCATCATTTAATAGAGATGGAGAGGTCGTTTTCTTTTTAAAGGCTCGTACAGGTTATACGTTGATGATGACGGAAATTCATTGTTAAGAACAAATAAGGTTGACTGAGTAGTTAATAGGTTTGCTATTTGCAGCAAGGTATTATGTAGAAGGATGATATGCGTAGTTCTGTATTCTATTTGGTTGTGTGTATTCTGAATTATTTATAAACTACTGGTAGGTAATATTAAGCCAGGGAAAGGAAAACTCAATCATATCAGCTTGTATTTATTGACTCTTGTTCATTATTTGTCATAGTTTACCGCCGATGGTAAAGATATAACGACAGTAACTTAAGTCTTTACACGACATCTTTGAATTAAAGTAGAGACCAGTCGTAGGTACACGTAGGTAGAAGTTTCCCAATGTCCAGTTGGAACATAGTAACTCGCGGCTAACTGTGAGAGAATCCGTAACGAATCACGTTTTGTGGTCGTTAAGATATCTTTAGGGAATCCTTATCGAAGGGTTATATAACAGTTGTGTAATTTACTATTTTGGAGAGTAGACATTACTTTATAAGTTTCATAAGTTCCGACTTTGTTCTTTCCGTGATGTTGTCACAAACCCCAAAAAGCTCAGGTAAGAGTGCCACCGCAACACCGCAATGGGCATTGTTCATTTTTTTAAAGCTTTATTTCGAAAACCATTTCGAGATATATGTTTGACAGACATTTTTCTCATTTTACTTTTATAAAATAGTCAACGATTACGGATATTTTAACAAAAATATGTATGACCTTTGTTTGACCTTAGTCCCAGTTTGTATACGTTGAAAGCTTTTGCATCTTTTCATTTAAAAAATACCAATCGAATCTATTCTGTGGTATTCAGGTAGTTTTGTCACTGTCAAATGTCACTTTCAGCATAAAATAAACAATGCTCGTTTTTGAACTTTCCTTTGATATTTAAAAACTTTGGTGAAATCGGTCATATTTAATAACTCTAACTGTAATAACTTCTGCTTTCTGATTATTGAAATAATTCAACAACTATGTTCAACAACCGGAAAAATGTGCACCAGGGGGTCTATTTTTGAATCTTACTAGGTGACTAAATTCTCACTCAGCCATGACATTGATATCACTATTTGCCAAAAGCCTAATTTTTTAATGTCGTACCCGTCTACTAACATGCAGCTAATTTGCGTTCATGTCATAGACAAGCATGTTAACATAGTAGATTGAGGTTAGCTGTCACTGCCCGTGGTCAAGAAGTCATTCAGGTGATCTCGTTTACGACTGGGTGGGAGCATTCATATTTGATATCATAGGCATGAGAATTTTAGTCACTGGTGAGATTAAAAAATACGAACTTTTTTGAAATTACTGAATTTTGTCACCGGCTGAGATTCAAAAATCGACCCCCTATATTGTGAGTGACAGCAGTGACAGGGGTTGACAGTAACAGTGACAACCATTAACTTTTTTATCAAGTAAAAAGCTTGGCTCTTTCCTTGGATGCAGCCAGCATATGTAATTTACGAAAAGTCGTATCTGATATTTTTAATAAATCATTAAAATTTAACTACGCTATTATATACCAAGAGATTCAAATTGGTTTCTTAAAATGTTCTATGTTTTAAGAAAAAAATATAAGAAGAAGTGTTTAAAAAAACTGAACAATGCCCACCCTGGTTAAAATAAAAGTCATCAAGTTTTAAGAGGGTCATAAGTGCATATAATACATATAAGTGTACGAACAGGTACAAGTACTTCACTTATGTATCACTGAAGAACTTACCTGGATGAACTTATACAATATGAAAATTTACCATTTTACGATAACGTATAACACGTCCTAATATATGATCCCCAAATGATCCCTTTCTGTGTTTGTGGTGGAGTGTGTCATTGATAAGCAGTGGGCTCAAAATAAACTGCTCAAAAATGTCTAGGGATCAATTATGTGCGGACTCCCATACGCGTTTGATCCCTAGACATTTTTGAGCAGTGTATTATAAACACAGGAAGTTACTTACAAAGTCTGTTTCTACCAAACTACATACTCGTAGACTTGTCAGTACTTAGTAATTATTTGATTTGTTAAAAGCAGTCTAGTTTTACTTTTCCAATTAAGTCTAGCTTTGTTTAAAAGTTGGTCAACACTTCAATGAAGGCATCTACGTATATTATATCTCGACCACTCTCTAAAGCTACCACTACTTTAAGCGAGTTGAAACTAGCAAGTAATACATCGCCTAGTGGACGTTGTTCATATCCGATTACAAACTATTTTAGCAATGCAATGTAAAGCTTCTCGCCAGCTCTTTATCTTTACTCGCTGAATGGTATCGACGCTTAACTAGCAGGACGTATTATTTCCAATAGCAGTTAATAATATGAATGGTGTGCAATCTATAGTGGCTATTCTTGGACAGATCTAGGTTGCTTAGGCTGGCTATGGTCTGCTTTTGGAGTTGTACTTGCTACACTATGGCAATACTGTTTTAGTTCCGCGTTGCACCGGTGTCCTACATTTTAATAAACGACAGTAAATTATTACGAAATGTTGTCATCTGCCAGTTAAGTTAACGCATGCCATAGTGCGGAAACTAGATTACAGCAAAGACGCAGAAAATTCAATTAAACATTCAATCATTTAATTTATTATCAATTTCTCACCTTTAGAAGTAGGTAATATGTATGTCTGTTTAGCATAACCAACGCATAAATATTAATATTTTCGCAAGTTTCACTTTTTTTAAACTAAAAATAAAGACATTTAAATATAAAGCTTCCACAAGCAGTGCACATTAAAACGCTCTCGATGTTATACGAACATGTTCATCTAGCTCAACGAAGAAACCCAGGTTGTGGGGGTCTAATTTTTAATCTATTAGCTGCCTATATCACCAGATCTATTTCAAAATCGTTTACGCATGCAGGTAACGAGAATATGAATAACATTTCGAAATAGAAAGCATGTCCCGAGCAATGTTGCGGCAGATCCGATCTGAAACGGAGGCCGGCAAGCAATGCCGCAAAGGAACAAACTGGATATTTGGACCCTATGGAGACCGAAGTAAGGATACAAATCGTTGCCTTTGAATTATAAACCAATAACTACTAGTTTACTAATACATGTGAATTTGCTCGAACTGGCAAATGTAAATACAGTCAGAGACAAAATTAACTCTAATGAGTCAGCGTATAATCTAGGAACGGACGCACCGTTGGACCGAGGCGAATTATTCCGGCTGTGATAGTTTTGCATAATTGCAACTTAAATTATCTAATTGTCATCAGAGCGCTCGTGAGACCGCGAAGGACGGTGACGGATAAATTACGTCAATTATGCATAACCGTGGAACCGTACCAAAACTGGCAGCTCGAAAATCTAGAATAAGCCCTAAACGCGATACAATTAGATCTGGACACTTAACGCATCAAAAATGATGTAAACAAACAGTCGCAGTCACGCACGCATAAACACGTCTATTAGCAGCTGGCAAATCCGCACGATACACATCCGTATGGCGTCAAATTTGCAGTCGGGTGCCGTCCGCATCACCACTAACGTGGTAAACATTACCGAGAAAAACCCACACGATTCCTGTTGCGTGACATTCGTCACGTTGATGTTCTGGTGTTCTGAGGGTGCTGTCGGCGTAGGCGAGACGCACGTGCTAAGCATGCACACAGCCTCATCAGCTCTTCACACTAGTAGGCAATTGACAACGTGGGAGTGACGTAGGCCAAATAAAACGTTGACCTTTCTGCCAAGTCAGCGGAAGCAGACAATACATCATCGCAACGCTAAGTATGGCTAAGATAACGTGTCAAGGTGCAGTTAGATTAAATCACGATAATTTGGTTTCGGTAATAATAGATGATAATGATGTTTAGCAAACCATTAGCGGCGTTAAGTAACAATAACAAGATAAGTAAAGCGGACAACCCACATAATTTGGAGAAGCAATTTTCGTGTCGCTTATAAAGCTACAATGACGACACAGAATAGCTCAAAGATAGATGATTGTGTACAACGTCACTGGCGTCAGAACGAGCCCAATACTACAATGACATCACGTCTAAGCATGCTCGAAACATTATGACAGAAAACGTCAGAGCATAACTAAACGGTGACAAAGAATATGACGGCGAACATCTTAGTACCGCAATAGTAAATATATATGTGAATCATTGTACCTAGCATTAATGAATCTGTCGTGCCAGAACTTTTTTAAGCGATGACCATAAATGACTAAGCGCTATATCCGATTTAGAAAAATTTAATGAAAA
The DNA here is from genome assembly GCA_963691665.1 of Clepsis dumicolana. NCBI lineage: Eukaryota > Metazoa > Arthropoda > Insecta > Lepidoptera > Tortricidae > Clepsis > Clepsis dumicolana. The sequence goes on along the minus strand of OY829524.1, from coordinate 4,395,787 downwards.
AAGCAATCAGGATTCAGCAATGGCAGCAAAGGCGAATGATATCAAAGCAAAGACCAGCGACCCGGATACCGAGTACGTGCAAACTTGCTTCAATGCAAAGATCCGGGATTAAAATACTCCGCAACAAGGAATATGGTCAAAACACGTTTCTGAATTTGAGGAGACTAAAAAGTCCAGTCCAGTATAAACGCTCTTCATTTCAAATGCACGCCTCGTGAACATTGTTAAAAAGAAACCATTATTCCGCCCAATTTAGACATCTTAACGACTGTTTCGTTTTCCTTTTAGCAGCGTTTTACAGGCTCTTTATTTGACTTCATCAGTTAGTTATCAAGAAATCTTTTATTACTAAGTACTTAAATAAATGTAGCAGATTTTCCTTGATTCCAACCACAGTTTAAGGTGTGGGACTTACTGGAATCGCACTACTAATATCATTTCGAAGTCATCACATCAGATTGATTACCGGTCCCATATGGTTAACCATTATATTAATGGCTACCTCTTCCATGAAACTGGCATCCTATTGTAATCGCTAATCACACCATAAAAGTCCCTATGATTATTTTTATGTGTAACAATTAAGTCATGTAGTTGACACATTTCATTTAATCGATTCTGATAGAATAAGTTGGTACTGGGATTGAGGATAACATAAATTGTGGAACCGGAATCAAAAGCTTATCAATATTAAAATTAACGTTACAGTTAATAGCGATATCGGTACTAGGAAATAGATAATGGCATATATGAAGAGAATAAGGCATTACTTAGGTACAGGTGGATCCTGATGCAATAACTTATTCTGTGGGAACGAATAAATCTCTAGTTGACAAGGACGCGATCTTATTGTTTAAATCTCGGTGTGTCGGGTTTTTTTACGATGACTGCTATGTAAATGCTCATTTGCATGATAAAGATGTTGCAATGAAAAATAGAAAAACGCGACGACGGTGTACTAATGACACATAACTGCGATTAAGTATGTATTTAAAGAACACAAAGAGCAAATGGTTTATATCTTATATCAAATCGACTGTTTTTGGGAATGAACAAATACGAACATATTAATTTCCAGGTAATCCTTAAAGAATGATTGATAACCATTTGTGGACGAGGAGTCGAAGGACAGTGAATCACGGCGCCGGCAAGTGTCCTTTTACGGAGTCATCGCATCTCGCCCACAATTCAACATAGTAATTTGTCGATTCGGTACGCATATTTTGTTACTCATTTTGGCCGTTCGAAACGCTCGTTTGCAATTACACAAGACAAATTGTTTGTTGTTTGGAAACGGAAATGGTCAAGTGAATAAGAGGATTAACTAAGAACTCGGTCTGAATCGGCTTTTCAAGTTAAGGAGGATGTGGTCAAACAGATCTGAGTTATCATGAGGTAACTGAAAAGAAAACGACGACAATGAATGCGATTCATAACATGTAATGATTCACATGTACCTAAAACATAAACCTGAGAGGTGAGATTATTTGAGTGTTTTGCGGTAAAGGCAATTAATAAACTAAAAATAATAAAATAAATAGTAAATAATGAAGCAAACAATAATAAATGTGTCTTCCTAGTCGCATGCGAGTAGTATATTATTGGGCATTCTGGACCACCATTCATTCGATCGGGCGAAAAATTTCGCCCTCACTCATTCGTGGTGATCCAGAAGCCCAATAATACAATGAATTGCACACAACCTACAATCAACCCAAACCCAACGGTAACCAACCTAACAGTAACCTATCAGCATTTGCGTTCAACATAACGCTCAACCTACACCTGAAATCGCATTGGACATTCTGTTTCACCTCGCGTTCAACGCAACAGCAACTCAAACCCAACGGAACCCAACCTAACAGTGACCTATCAGCATTTGCGTTCAACATAACGCTCAACCTACACCTGAAATCGCATTGGGCATTCTGTTTCACCTCTCGTTCAACGCAACGAATACATCAGCCCAACAGCAACTCAAACCTAACGGAACCCAACCTAACAGTAACCTATCAGAATTCACGTTCATCATAACGCTCAACCTACACCTGAAATCGCATTGGGCATCCACCTCTCGTTCGAATGAGCGAAGTTTTGACTCGAGGTTCAACGACAAGCCAACCCGACGGGAATTTATTCAATGTATTTAAATTTCAGTCCAACTCAAGTCTCAACTAATTGACAACCTAACATAGATATGTTTAATAATGTTTGAGCTTAGATAAAGTAAAAGCAAAAGTACACCATGCACACCGGGTTGATCAAGTCCGATATGCACGAGGCCGAAGCCACTGAGCGCTCCTCGGTCTCAAGCCGCAGCCTTTGACTCAGGTTAACTCAGGTGTTTGCACAACTTGTCTGCGAAGCTGATCAGACTCCACAGACAAGATCGGGTCACCCAGGACGCGTCTAGTTCCCGGCATCCACCTACGGATGTATCGCTATGACCGCTTTTTGTGTGCGTGGTGGTTTTGGATGCCTCCCACCGAGGCTTGTATACAACTCATCCGCAAAGCTGATCAGACTCCACAGACAAGGTCGGGTCACCCAGGACGCGTTAGTTCCCGGCATCCGTTTTCGGATGTATCGCTATGACCGCGTTTTACGTACACGGCAAATTGTATGTCGGATTTATTTATATCAACGAATCTCAAAACCATCGTTAGCGCGAGTTAGGTTTAAACTAATTTACGCTGGAATAAAGCACTAAGTAAACATTATTTAAATTACGAAAACATAAAAATGTGTAACTCACTACACTAGTGAAAACCGAAATATGATTTTAAATTGGTATCGCTAAAACTAAGTCAAATAGTGTGATTTAATTGATGTTAATGTAGAACAACTCCATCTGTGAGACCGCGATACTTTATCACACTTTCTAAATAACTTATATCACTTTATCATGTTGACGTAAAAATTGTCTTGCTGACTAGAATATAAAGTTTGATCAGAAACGAGTTGTAAAGTGATATACATGATTATGTACTTAAGTCATTTCAACTCGAAGACATTGTAGTGTAAGTTAGGTACTCGATCAAATTACGTAGCGAGCGCGCTCGCTAAGGTTTATTGTTCTTAACATGCAAATGGACATACGAGTAGGCGGTGATGACATCTATCGAAATTATTCGAAACCATTTGTATTCTATACGAAACCAGTACATCAAAGGTACTTACTTAAATCATTACTTACACCTACTTAGTTCAGTGCTTAACCCACAGACAGCGCTTATGTTAAACTTTGACATCGTGCGCTAGAATTTGTACCTAGATTTTTGTGTGTCTGTCTGTGGTACCATAGCTCCTAAATGAATGAGCCGATTTAAATGCGGTTTTTCATTTAACAGGTTTTCTAACAATGGTTCTTAGACTTGTTTTATCAAAATCGGTTCAACCGTTTTTAAGATATTGACCTTTGAAGCGAAAATGTCTATTGTTTTTCGACTTTTCTAAGTTGGTTAGGTTATCTTATCATAAATGTTAATAATATAGGAATTGTTTATTTTTGTGTTCAAATTGAAAAAGGTTTATACCTGTTTGTACCTGTAACAAGACAATGTTTGTTTTCGTATTAGGAAATAACAATTGTATGTGTATTTATAATTACGATGTAAAGTAGCAAACATTACAGTTAGAACACGTTTTTACCTAAGTTTAAATCTTCGTCTTAGTAGGTGAGGTAAGATGATATTTGGTTGTGTGAGCTAACCAATTACTAACCTTACCCATTAACTTAGTAATTAAGTCGGTTAATACTGAGGCTATTTGAACGATCTGAGGAGGTTTTTTTCCAGTTTCCGTTATAATTTTAACGTACAGAACTGAGCATGAAAATGTTACCAATTAGGTATTAGCCAATTTTATTGCGCAACGTTATCAAGTTGTAATGTGACACACAGTGCGATCGGCGTCTTTTTGCTGACATACAAATGCGGTGCATGTATGAAGCGTGGTTGCGAAATAATATTCATATTATAAAGGTGTAGGGTTGACAATGATCAATGGATAAATTTACAATTAATGGGTACCTCTATTAAATGCGAATATAAATGTTCTTAAAAGAAATAATGATTACTACAATTACTGAAATACTAATATTTAGGTAATTCCTTAATTTAGCTGGTGAGAAATAAATAAATAAAAAATAAATAAGTAAATTAAAAATTAAAAAAGTAAATTAAAAAAAGCTTACAACTCACTCTCGATTAGTTTTTTGGTATCTTGAATACATGCATATGTGGAATACGAAGTAGGCAGATTTACCAACAGACAGATAGACAAATTCATAACGTTCCTCTTTCCATCGCGTCGAGAATTAAATAATGTAAAATAAAGAACTGTTATGTGCACATAAGCATAATACACAATTGTGATTTGGAATGCGACAGCCCTAGTTCATTTAGTAAAATCAGCAAATAATTTCGTTTAAAACTTTTGCGCGGGGCTAATTTGTTCCTTTCCAATTTCGAACGTGACGTGCACAGTGCATCAAGTCTTCTACATCTTCAGCTCAGAGGTTAAGCTGTGCAGAGTTTCTACGTTAGTAAAGTTTATTTGCTTTATACATCGATTAAAATGTAAGTATGTATTTCAACGTACCTAACGCTTTACTTTCCTAACGAAATTAAAACATTTGGTTCATATTGTTTGTAGGGTTCCAACAGGCATTAATATTTTTAATTTCCTTTCAGGTCTGATTCCGAGTTTGAACCCATCACTGTTGCAAACAGCGGAACCGTTCGGTCAAAAGTGGGAAGGTCGGCTGAAAAACGAAAAGCTTCAGCTCCAAACAGGTAGCCATTTTATATTTATTTTCATATTTCATGTTTTTTATTTTGTCAGCTGGGTACATATTTACTTAAATATTGTTTGTCTACTTTTTTCATTTAAAAAAGGTATTTTTTTTTTCTTTTTTTATCGATGTATATGGTTATTTTAAATGTCGAGTAATAAAAACATATTTTTTATTTCAGATCTGATTCAGAGGAGAGCGTTGCCGCTGCAGATGTCAGTATCCCAAAAATAAAAAAACCTGCTCAAAAAAGAAAGCCGTCAACCCCAAGGTATTTTTCTTGTAATTTGTTTAATGAATTTCGACGAACTAAGTACAACTGTCTTATTCATTGTTTAATGTCTGTTACTGAAACTAAAAACCCGTTTGACGTGTTCGGAATATTTCCTGAAGACGTTGCTGTTAACCATAAGCCTGCTGAGACTGATCCGCTTGATTCATCCATTATAAGCCGGGTACCGAACGGGTCAACAAAACGAGCTTGCACCCTCAACGGAGACTTTTTCTTGGAGCTGCGGGTGTACAACACTGCTGATATTCGCGGTGAGTTACGTCAGGAGCGTTGGAAAAAGGCTCTCGTTACTCTAAAGGCGCAAATCGATGATGAAACTGTTGAATGGGAGGCATTGCAAAAATTTATTAAAAAGATAAATGTACTTTTCAAGGACGCTAACGTCAAATTTTATTCTAACGATACTAAGTACTAATTTAGTAGGTACTTTTTTGATTTTAACAGATACTGCAGGTTGTCTCTTTTTATTACTTATTTGAATAAAATTTAAACTGCATCAAATTGTGTATCAAGTAATTTTTAATAAATGTTTTTAATAAATGTTAACGATTTATTATGAAACCATAATTTAAACGCTTTTAACGATATTACTTTAAGGGCGCAAATCGATGATAAAACTGTTGAATGGAGGGCATAGCAAAAATTTGTTAAAAAGATAAATGTACTTTTCAAGGACGCTAACGTCAAATTTATTGTAACGATACTAAGTAAGTACTAATTTAGTACTTTTTATTTTTGCTTTTAACGGATACTGCAGGTTGTCTCTTTTTATTATTTGATTAAAATTGAAACTATCAAATTGTGTATTTAACATATAAAACCAGGATTACAGCTTAAGCAAAGTCGCTACATAAAACATGCCCTTTTGCACTCAGTGTTCAATTACAGTAGAAAGCAGGAAGTGGGTAGGGCACCTTAGAAGTAATAAGCATAGAAAAAATTCGGGTGTAAATTTAAACGATGAGGTTGTTGAAATTTCGTCTGCTTTTAAAGGTCGCATAGCATCTTATAGAATAATGGCAACTGATGAGCTGAAGTCTTGTTTACCTGAATCATTTTTGATTACAGTAAAACCTAAAATGCAAAAAATTTTGGAAAATTCGCTTAAAAAACATGTGTCCCTCAAAGTAAATTTCGAATATTTTGGCGATTTTCTTTTGTTTAAAGATGACAAGCAGGAAATGAAATCTTTTGCAACGAAAAATTTTCCTATACATCAAAATTATCAATTCGAAGAGCTTTTAAACACAATAATTATTAGTATACAGAAAAAAATCGAAGAATTTCAGGAGCGCGATTCTGGTTGGACTTTCTTATCTAATTTGTATTTAGAAGTTAACATAAATAAGTATGAACCATTGAAAGCGTCATCTTACATAGACTTACCTAAGATAATAAAAAATAAAAAAGCTTGCATTAATATTCAAAATCATGATAATTATTGTTTTCTCTGGTGTGTTGTTGCTGCTCTTTACCCATGTCAAAACCATCGCGAGCGTCTATCATCTTATCCTCATTTTAAAGACGTATTAAAACTTGATAATATGTGTTTCCCTGTCACTTTAGCCGATATCATTACGTTTGAGCATCACAATATTGATATCAGTATTAACGTATATTCTTTAAAAAACAACCGAACTCTTGTAGGACCTCTATACAGATCGCAATATAAAAGGAAACATCGAATCAATTTACTTTTAATCGAACGCGGTAATAAGTCGCATTATGTTTTGATTACTAATTTACCGCGTCTTGCTCGCGGTCAGATTACCAAACATCATGCTAAGCTTTATTTCTGCGAAGACTGTCTGATATTTTTTCAAACTGAACACGGTTTCAATAGTCACGTTTGTAGTGGGGTTGCTACGGTACTTCCGGAGAAAGGCACCTATCTCGAATTTAAGCATTTTGAACGAAAACAAGACGTTCCATTTGTCGTGTATGCTGACTTTGAGACAATCCTTAAACCCTATCAGAACTGTGAACCTAACACTGACAGTAGTTTTACTACAAATAAACAAATACATTTACCAGCCGCTTTCGCGTACCATATAATTTGCTCTTATGATGAGCAACTTAATCGTTTTGTTCAATACCGAGGGCCAGATTGTGCTCAGAAATTCGTAGATTATTTATATAGACATATTAAAGACATCCATAACGTTTTAGAAAAAGAAATTCCCATGATATTTACTGTAGAAGATTCTTTAGCTCATGAACGTGCCAAAAATTGTCATATGTGTAAAGGTTTATTGTTTGCAGACAAAGTAAGAGATCACTGTCATCTAACGGGCCGTTATCGCGGTGCCGCGCACCAGTACTGCAATCTGCGCTTTCGCGTTCCTAAATTGGTCCCTGTTTTCTTTCATAACTTAGCAGGTTACGATTGTCATTTGTTTATACAGGAACTTAGTAAATGTTCAGGGCCTGTGAAAGTAATCCCAAAAAATAAAGAAAATTATATTTCGTTCACTAAGTTTTTGTGGATTTCAGATCAAAAGTATGCACAAATTCGATTTGTAGACTCTTTTAAATTTTTAGGAACAAGCTTGGAAAAATTAGCGAATGGTTTACATAAAGATGATTTTATTCACTTGAACAAGTTTTATCCTGAAACTAAAAAAAATAAATTATTAACTCGCAAAGGTATTTATCCTTACGATTATATGTCGAGCTGGGATAAGTTTACAGAGACCGAGCTTCCATCACAGAACTTGTTTTTTAATTCTCTTTCCAACGAACAAATAAGCGATTCAGATTACGCACATGCGCAATCTGTATGGTCCGAATTTAAAATCAAAGATATGGGAGAATATACTGATCTTTACCTAAAAACTGATGTGTTGCTTTTATCAGATATTTTTGAGAACTTTCGGTTCATTTGCAAGTTAAATTATCATTTAGATCCGGCATTCTATTTAACTGCTCCAAGCTTATCGTTTGATGCTATGTTATTAAAAACCGGAGTTAAGCTTGAATTGATATCCGAATTAGAAATAATTCGACTCATACAAAAAGGAATAAGAGGTGGTATTTGCATGTGTTCGACCAGATATGCTCAGGCTAATAATAAGTACATGGAAACTTATGACATGAATAAACCAGACTCGTTTTTAGTATATATCGATTGCAATAACTTATATGGTTACAGTATGTGTCAATCGTTGCCCATGTCTAATTTTAGTTTTCTAGATCATCATGAAATTGCCCAACTAGATATTTTGTCTGTCGAAGATGATGCTCCATTTGGATTTATTCTGGAAGTTGACTTGCTATATCCGGAAAATTTACACCATAACCATAACGACTATCCATTTTGCGCACAAAAATTTATTCCTCCAGGAGGAAAAACGACCAAATTGATCCCAAATTTATATAACAAATACGAATACGTCATTCATTACGTCCATCTGAAAACATGTTTACGCAACGGCTTAACTCTTGATAAAATCCATCGCGTTATAAGGTTTCGTCAAAGTCCATTCTTAAAACAGTATATTCATTTAAATACAGAACTGAGAAAAAAAGCTACTACTCCTTTCCAACAAGACCTTTTTAAATTAATGAATAACTCAGTTTTTGGGAAAACTCTTGAAGACAGTGAGCGGCGAGTTGACGTCAAATTAGTAAATAAGTGGCACGACCGTCAAAACAAAACAAAAAAGTTTACTTGTGCTAACAAATTAATTGCCAAACCGAATTTCCATAGTGCAACAGTGTTGTCTGAAAATTTGGTTGTCGTACAAATGAAGCCTGAAAAAGTAATTTTAGATAAACCAATCTACGTAGGATTCTCTGTATTAGAACTTTCTAAAAGTCATATGTACCAATTTCACTACACGGTAATAAAAAAACACTACCAAGATCAAGTTACTCTGTGCTACACTGATACCGACAGTTTTATTTACAAAATCGAAACTGCAGACTTTTACAGCGATTTAAAAAATATTTTTTTAAACTTTTTTGACACAAGCAATTATAACCCTGTAAATGATTTGCAAATACCTTTACGTAACAAGAAGATTCCTGGGTTATTCAAAGATGAGTTAGGAGGAGAACTTATTACCGAGTTTATAGGGTTACGTTCTAAACTATACTGTATCAAAAGTGATAAATCTCTTATCAAAAAGGCTAAAGGAATAAAAAAACCAGCAGTTCAAGAGTTAACATTAAATGATTATCGGGATGTGTTATTCAATGATAAAATAGTTCGGAAAAAACACATATTATTTAAATCGATTAGGCACGAGATCTTCACTCAATCTGTCAATAAAGTTGCTTTATCTAACAAAGACGATAAACGACATATATTATCAGACAAAATTTCAACCAAATCTTGGGGACATGAGTCTATTTTCTAGTACAGTAGTTATCTAAGCGACCTTTCCTCGAGCTGTAATTTTATTTCGTAGGCACCCAATGGGTAATAAAAAATTAGAATGTGTTTAATAAAATAAAATACGTTGAGTACTTACGTTATTGTAAAATTATAATTATGTATGTTGTAGGGTCAGCGTCAAAAGCCGCTCATCACTTTTGTACCTTTTCGCTCTACGACCAGATGAGCGACTTTTGACGCTGACTATACCAAATAAGTAGATTATCATTAAGTACTTTATTTTTTATAATTACACATTGATTTGTAAATTGTATGGTTTGTTCTTTTTTTTTAATAAATAAATATGAAGTGTTATTAACATTTGTTTTCTTTTTTTCTTTCACCCACCTAAGTATATATAGACTGCGAGGATACCGACTGAAAACACATTTTACTTGAGTTGAAATTGAGTTTTCTCGCTTCGGAGGTTTCCTGACGATGTTTTCCGTCATCAAAAAGCTCAGGGCTCAGGCTTAATTTTAAATGTAATATTTTGATAATGGTAAGTAAAATCATGTTCTGTTGAACAGGCAAATAATACCTATCCTCGTTTATTGCATTGGGTATCAATTAAAACATGTCCTTACGTGTCTTAAGCAGCGCGGCGGCATGCAGCCCGTGCTAAGGTAATTTGCTGACACGTGAAATATACCTATTCACATTTATTGCATTTGGTACCAATTATAACAAGTCCTTACGTGTCGTTGTAATTTGATCGGCATTAAGCAGCGCGGCGGTATGCACCGCATGCTCCGAAGCGCGTGTTAATTTAATTTGCTGACGCATGAAATTACTGTAATTATAAATAGCGGCTGTTATAGTAAGTTATCATTCTGCACTCTACATTCATAACTGAGTAAAGTCGTTCCAAAGTTTTGAAAATTAAGACGAGCTGATCCATTCCCGATTCGGTAAGTAAAATTGGCATTATTTAATATTTATTCGTATTATTTTGTTGCTATTATTGTTTTGTAAGCGTATGAAAATGCTCATATGTGTTGCCAGATGCGTTTATTTATTTGATTTCTTTTGTTTCAGAATATGGAAGGAACGCAAGACACTCAAATCATGTTTTCGCAATATGCACAGGGTCCATTAGGATTCCGAGAAGATGAAGAAGAAGAAGAAGTCAGTGAATTTGTAAAAAAAATTGCAAGTGCCAAAACGAAAACCAAGTCTAGTAAACCAAAACTAAGGCTAAACAAAGTGGTAAAGAGAAGTGTACGAGGTCACCCGCCGTCGTTCGTTATAAACAATGAAGCAACTAAGGGGAACAGACTTGTCAAAATCCAAATAATTAACATAAGTGACTCCGCGCCGGATCAAAACGACGAAACCGGTGAAAACGTTATGCTCAGTGCGCAGTATGTGGCAAGTGACGGATACGATGAGATAATAGACAGTACAGAAAGTGTAATAAATAAGATATCCAAGAAGTTGTGCGGATATAGTGTTAGTTATTAATGTTTTTACTGTTTTTGTATATAATTTTGAAAATAAATATGGTCAACAATTTTCTTGTTTTATTCCTTTGATTAAGCGATACGTCAACAGGAAAGATTTTTTTTGTAAGTATGTCAATAAAGCAATAATTCAAACGAAAATAAAATTATCATGATTAAATGCACAAGAAAAATCTTTTCAGTAAATATCGCTTAAATAGATTAACACTATTATTAGCCACAGGTATGAATCGTTATCATTTATTTCATATTTTTAAACAAACAAATTCAATTATTTAAAAATGGGTTAATATAAAAAGTCTTCGTTCAAAATAAATGATAACTAATTTTGACTGGGTTAAAAAATAAAAAAATGATTAAACGTAAATATTTATTTTTGAAAATTAGGTATAATTTATTACAATGTTAAATATGCATAATATCGAAATAATATTTTTTAAGACATATAACGTTTTTTAAGGCACAAGCTTTTTTATGATGTAGACAATTATAAGAGCTGTTGTCGATACAATACTTTTTATACATTAATTGAAAATTAGAACAACCTTTCTCTCCCAAGTCTATTACAGTACAATCAGCACATAAATCATTAATCCACTTAATTTTTTCAAAACCTTTTACATATATTTTTTTGCCTTCCAAGAAATTATGAATCATTCTCTTAAATTCTCTGTGGTCGATATACCCCTCACGCCACATAATGCCAAGGTTTCTCTCTATCCATTTCACATGCCTTTTTTCGTTTTCTGATAACGTAGAAAATGAATATGGAGGTTTTATTAAATACGCCTGCGTGTGTTCATAGGTACTGTATGCAAATTCTTTAATAATAAATTCATTTTTAGATGATTTAAACCCCTGAACATCTACGAATAGATGGTCTAGTTTCATGATATCTTCTTTGTTATATTGGTCAACGGCTTATATTCTATAATACTATCATTCAAAATAAGACAATAAGCCGCGGTATTGTCAGGGATATCTGTGTCACACTCTAATTCAATCCGCACATCGACTGAACCCGTTTTTAAGGTTTCATTTTGACGAGAACAGTCGATAACAAACAGAGGTGCTTTATTTATAAAGTCTTGTGGATTCAACAACGGTGCTTGGCTGCGGTTATAATAAGACTGTTGGAATTTAGCGTACTGTTCATATAATATAGCAAATTTTTGAGCCGAGAAACTGACATTCAAGTTTTCATAAGGAAAATAATTTGAATTTAAAAAAACTTTAACGTCACGCAAATTACAATGATCAAAACGCGATATATCTTTATCAGCAACATTTTTCCTGTTTGTTTTTAATCCAATTATAACATATCGAGGTTTTTCAACTTGAGACGAAGTTTTGACGGCCCAAGAATGTTTTGATGTTTTAGGTAAAAGCGGGTATTCGTACAGATCCCAGTTCCTAAATGCTACCTGAATAGCTCGATCTCTTTCCAAATATTTAAGCAAACTTAATCTTTCACGATCAGAAACCTTAATGTGCGGCATGCGCCATACTATTTTAGATATAGTTATGTTACCTATATACTCATTTGTGTTCAGTTTTACGCTATTTAAATTAGTATTGGATCGTAAAAGAATAAGTTCATGCTTACAGTTAATAATAATTTTGTTATAATCCTCTGCGAAGCCAAGAATCTTATTTAAAGGAATTGACACAGAAAATGATCCATGCGTAATTTTTGTGCCATCAACATCCCAGCCCCATAACTTTGACATCGATGATTCAAGTTCATTCATCGACACAAGAGATTTTATTGTTGTTGTGACCCCAGCGTTTTTAATTTTATCTATTTCAATCCCATTCAGCTCATATCGAATATCTTGAAATAAATGAAGTATAGGGTTATTTGTAAAATGAACACTGGACACCTTCGCTTTTGTTTCTCTGTTGAATACTTCTATAGTACCCTCTATGTATAAAGTACTCGCTGATGGTAATACGTATAGATCTTGCTGGTTGATAGGTATACGGATTTCATCATTTAAATTGAAACTTGTTACGTACGGTTTATACGAATGATATTCGAAACTTTCAATCGTGCTATCAAAGCTAAAGGAGTCTGATAAGTTTAGTATACTCATTTTAATAATCCTATGTTTTTTAAAAACTGTTTGTTTTCCTTCGTTAGTTGTCCTTTAGGTCTTCTTTTCTTGATAGCACAATGAGCACTAACGGCTTTGCTGTTTGAGACCGTACATTTATTAAAGTCTATCATTTTTTTCTGAGATGTAAATATATCTGAATCTCTTCGCCACGTAAATTCACTAAATTATCGTTTATATCCAGTATTCTTATTATAAGAGCGTTTAAGCTGTTTTGAGTAACAGGAAAATATATAACATTTTTAGGTGTTTCTATAATCCGGTAACCAGGCGGTACATTTGGCACAAATTCATGAATTATATGACTAGGTTTTCCGTTTATAAATGACCCGCTCACGATGTCACATTCAACTCGTACTATAGTTGTAGACAGAATGGACACGGGAAAAGGGGACTCAGTTAATATATTCGCCTGAACTGTTTCTTCTCCAAAACCAAGTAACTTACCAATCGAATTTGGTTTTTTAAAATAGACGTTTTTGGAACACAATATAGATGTTTTTAGCGTATTATTATTGCATGTCAGTGTAAAGGTGCAACCTTGGAGATGTCTTTTAAGATAATCATCAAGATCTTGAAGTTCATATGACCCTTCAGGAATTTCTACTACTTCGTTATCACCATAATAAAACTTATTATTTCGGTTGTCAATATTAGGTATCGAGTTAAATGTCGACAAGTATAGCAACCCGCATTCATATTCACCATCTAGTTGAAGAGCTGGCGAGTGATTCGTAATCAGGGTAGAGGAGGATCCCGTTATGGACAAAGTGAAAGACATCGTGAGAATGAGAAGCTATTTATTGTTCAGAGATATTTAAACGGTTATTCCAATATTTTTTTAAATATTTTAAACATAAATGTCCGCAATTAACAGTATCGAATTTTTGATAAATATTATAATTGTATGAAATATTATAATTTTTCAAATATTTTATTAATTCTAGCGGCGGTTGAAGATCACCATAACTATTAAAATATTCACAATGATTATTATCTTTGACATAGGCTACCCAGTGAGTCCCTTGGTTTTTAGAACTATCTAAATTTACGATTGCACATTCTACTCTTTTTGGACGGTTTGGCAATTTGTCTCTCATGTAAACACCACGAAAATAAGGAATATCTGTTGAATGTTTTAAAATATCAACATTTGTAAGAGCACGTCTGGGTAGCCTTTTATTTAGTTTTTTAATCGTTTTAAACACAAACCCTTTCCATTTCTATACTGTTTAATGTACAACCCTTTACCTAATGCAATAGATTCCATTATTTTATTATGACGTTCTGATTCGGATAAGCTCTTTTTTGCAGCTTTGTAGTCACCAACAGCTTTAGCGATCCCAGCAGCTCCTCCTGCCAATGACCCTAACGCAGAAAGTCCCGCGAAAATAGGTATTAGTGGCAATATACCTCCAGTTTTAGGAATCGGTATTAATCGAGGAACTCTCATTTTACTCGTATTGTTATTAAGAAATACTTTACTCGCTGCAGCAAAAGCTCGACTGACTGCAGTGCCTTCTTTTTTAGATTTGTTTTTTTTCAATTCGGTACGTATCTTAGAAACAAAATGCTTAAATGATTTTATCCCTGCACCAGCTTTCATTTTAGATTTCATCACTTTGCTAACTATCCAAGACGCAAGTTTTTCTCCTTTTCCAACACCTTTTGACTTCAATCTTTGTTTAGCCATTTTATAGAGTTCAAAATCTGCACGATGTCGGTCTGTTAGGTCAGAATATTTATCGTATGCTATATCGTGTTGCATACACGCGTTGTCCAATTCATTAACTCCTTTATCACCTCTTTGCAATCGCTTATGCAATTTTGTGCCTGGTCCGCAATAATTGTAGCCAGGTAAGTGCAGTTCAAACGGTAAGTGATTAATAATACTGTTTAGAAGTCCTCTTCCTTTCATATCCCAAAAGTTAATGACTTAGCGCGAGAAAGTTTTTAAATATATTTATACAATGGCATTTCTGTCGATCCAGCTGTTTTCGCTATCGTTAAGTCCTAACCACTTAACATACAATTTTTTCCCTCTTTTTTTGATTACCTTTTCGATGAGGTAAACGTCTGGATACTTAGTTTTTTGCAGTTCTTGTTCATAAAATGTACCGAGTATTGAGTTTTTTCGTTGGTCTTCAATATGGTAAGTAACAGGACGAGTGTGATTCACCTTTTTAATAGTAAATAGCTCAGTTGACCAATTAGGCGTATAACCTTTATGAAAGACGCTTTTGTACTTGCTTATACGCACATGATCTCCTACATTAAAAATATTTAATTTAAAACGCCGATTGGATTGTGATTTATCTATGTTTTTCTTTACTTCGGCTTCATTATTAAAATTCACCTCATTTGGGCTAAATTTTGTTGTGCTATGCACAGTTTGATTATAAGATTGAACTATCTCATCTAAAGGTTTTCCAAGCCATTTGTAGTTCCCGATGAAACTGAAATATTTGTAAAGTTTGTTCTTGAGCGTTTTTATTACCCTTTTAACAATAGACGCCTTTTTAACGTAATACGTGGAATAATGATTTATTTTTAAGGATTTCACATAACAATCGAATTGATCATTGTAAAATTCTTTTCCAAAGTCTGTCTGTAAGTTTCTAGGTATTCGTTTGGTCGACTTGATAATTAGTTCAAATGCATTTTTTACTTCTGTTTTAGTTTTAGATTTCGTAGGAATACACCACGTGTACTTTGAAAATGTATCAATAACAACTAAAATGTATTTATATCCCTTATTTACAGTATGTAAATTCTGTAAGTCAATTAAATCTGCTTGCCACAAATCATCAATTCCTTTTAATATAACTGCGCGACGCTTGAAATTTTTTCGGGCCGATCTATGGATTTCATTCACGACTTGTTCTTTTGTCATCTTTGAAATTACTTAAAATATTGTCTATGTCCCTTTTTGTATAAAAGTTTATTTTCAACTGATTTGCAAGCTGATGAATTTGAGAATTTATAGTTTTAAATAAAGAATCTAGATGCTTCTTCTCGTAAGTGTCCTGGACGAGCTGATCGACATATTGCTTATTAGCTGCATCATTGGGTGTCAAAGGATCCGCTACCCCCTTTAATCGCGATGATTGTAGATCGAAATCGCCATCATCAGAACGCAGCAAAGTTTTATTGTTAAGTTCAAAAACTTCACATACACGCAAACGTTTATGAACATGATGACCGAATTTGTCTATGTTCATTTTCACTTCTTATTTTTATGCACTTATGTATCATCAAATTTCCGGCTTCGACTGATGGTAAAAGTAAAATACCAGTTTTATATATCATTGATTAACCAAGCCCGCTTCACGAAGTTCTTCTACAATTGATATTATTTCATTGTCTAATCCTGTGTTACCGGCATCACGGGAAGCAATGAGTAATTTCAATCTTTCAACTAATTCGTTTGGATTATCCCAATAGACATATGAAACATCTCTTTTAACTTTTTTCATTGTTGGTAGTCCTTTGCCGTAAGTACATAAATCTTCGCTTATTGAACGTTGTTTCGATAATTTGAAAAGCGGTTTTATAATGTATAAATATTTCTGACCTTTGTTACTTTTTATTGGTTTATTGGGATCAAAATCTCGTCTATGGACATTCGTTTCTAGTAGCAACATTTTATAATAACGTTTATCGTCTTCAGTTATGATACCTAAATCAGGCAACTTCTTAAATAACAAATCATATAAACCTGGTGTTAAATTGTAAGTACGTCCATTTACTTTGAGTTTTTCGCCACTAACGGAAACTAAACAAGATCCTAACATAAGCTTATCGCGTTCTGTTCGTATGCCAAAAGGAATGTCCAAGTCGGTGTTGTATTGTTTTTGCCATGCAGGGTCTTCGCGAGGAGATGCATATGAACCGGTAGTCTTAAATGAAGTATCATTTGTTGATTCCAAGACATCATTGTTGTCACTTTCACATAACATGTCATCATCACCATCTTGTCTGTTTTCGTCTCTATTTGATACCTCATCATCATTATTTGAAGTCGTTTCGGAAAAATTTCGTACGATTGTTTGATTATTAATACTACTTCTCTTCCCTTCATTAGGACTAAATTTTAATGTTTTTGGCGCCTTTTGCCACTTAAATATGTCTTCATCAAAATCGGTTTCATTAGTGTTATAGTATTTATTGTCGTTACTTTTAACCATTTCATTAAGCGGGTCTGTTATTGGTTTAAAGACTGATTCCAAAATCATATTGTTGTTATTTTTCATATCACGAAGTAGTTTAACCTTCTTTTTGACAGCATCGGCAGACTGAAGTACTTTTTCTTTTAAAGTTTTCTCGGTGTTTATTTTATGATTCATGTCTGATCTCGATGGATTCCCATGATGCAATAAAAGTTTCTTGAAAATGAAACTGGTTAAGTAACACGGTTAATCCAAAACGATAAATGTATCAAATCCCATTCTATAACATCCTGAATTTCTAGCACAGTCCTTGTTTACAACCAAGTAGCTAAAAGGTACGCTCCATATTTTTGCACACATTTCCCGAAACTGTGACCAAGACATATCAGTTCCAACGTGCTCGTCATAAACATGACGTAAATTAACTTCATCTTGTTTAAAAAGGATGATTAAGTTAGCATTGTCCCTTATTAATTGTTTAGGTATTTTACTGTAAGTTTGATTTAAGTAGAAGCTGTCAATATTTTTATGCCTTCCCATTGCAAAGTAATCCCTTATATTATTTTGATTTTCGCATGCAACATCATCAAATATGATAATTGAATTGTTCTCAGCTTCATGCGGGCTTAGTATTTCATCATTTTCGCGATATTTTTGAAATTTAACTGATGGAACCAACATCAATATTTTTTCTAAAAACTGGTACATCGGTTGGAAAAGTGTTTTTGAATATACGTAAATATTTTGAAAGCGTAGTCCTTGTTCATGTAGTAGAAGAGAGACAATTAAATTAGTTTTACCGCAATTAGAAGGACCGCAAATTATACAGCGAATTGTGTCGGGTAAAAGTTCACCGTGACGAAAACTACGATTGTTGCGATCTGAACAAACAACCTCCAACTGCAAGCTCTGAGCTTGTTTTACAAACTTCATATCTGTTCAAGATCAATTCAACCAATGCGCGCGTGTTGCAAGCATGGAATGCTTATTCAAAATGAGCAGAAGAGCAGATGGTTAACGTTAAACCTCGAGTGTGAGCAAATTCTGTTAGGTTGGGTTCCGTTGGGTTTGAGTTGCTGTTGGGCTGATGTATTCGTTGCGTTGATCGAGAGGTGAAACAGAATGCCCAATGCGATTTCAGGTGTAGGTTGAGCGTTATGTTGAACGCAAATGCTGATAGGTTACTGTTAGGTTGGTTACCGTTGGGTTTGGGTTGATTGTAGGTTGTGTGCAATTCATTGTATTATTGGGCTTCTGGATCACCACGAATGAGTGAGGGCGAAATTTTTCGCCCGATCGAATGAATGGTGGTCCAGAATGCCCAATAATATACTACTCATGCGCGGGGAAATCACAAGCTCATGATCCTTTGTGCAGGTTGCAAGTCTATTGTCAGATGGATTATACAGGATTTCACTAAGGGCAAGATCAAACGTGGCATAAATATTCAACGTATGCGTTAACCGGGTGCTAATGTGTCGTCGACATGCGGGGCAATAGCCAACTGTGAACGTAATGAAGAGTCATCAGTCACCAACATTAGAATCGTAATTAAAAGAAGCTTTCTTTAAGTTACCTAAACACCCCTGATTTTGTCGCGTTTCTCTATGTGCCTTTCGAAATGTAAAAATAAGGTATAGAAGAACTAACGTAATTATAACGTTTATGTTTTATGATTGATAGATAGGGTAGCACGCCTGACTATGAGATTAATTGTAACAAATTTTCTGTTTGTTTATTTCGTAGAGAAGTAACCGGATAAAGTAAATTCTAAAGTACAGTATCGAACCGTTAAGCAAAATGAAGTCAATAGATACAATAAAATGGAAAGCTCGTTGATGAATTGAAATGGTTCAGCTATTAGAAACCTGAGAAAGTGACTTGCAATTAAGTGAAGTGTGACCAAACTACCAAGGGATCTAGTTTTAGACCTTCTAGCCTCGATCTTAAACGCACGTCACGTAATGTTTCTTGATGGGGGCTAGGTAACTTAGCAAATAATAAATAAAATCCATCATGTGTACGTCCTACTGGTGGCCCCAGCCCAAAAAAAAGAACTACTTCGAAAATGTACTCACGTTTGCACAGGTCAAGTAAAAAGACACATTTTGTAAAACTAGAAAAGATTTTCATAGTTTAAATTTCCTTCGTATAATTACATGAAAAATTGCTAGCCTATCTCATTTTCGCACTCCCTAAAAGGTAAACAGCAGGTATAAACCATGATCACACTGAAACGTCTCAAGCCCTTCTCCTACTCAATCCCAAACAAAATATTAAATATTAGACCAGCATTTACAACCAGGAAGCTTTACTTTCGACGTTACGTACATCAGACCTCACGTCGAGCTTTGCCATTAACAAGGCGATCACTATTAAGATAAGTGTCGTTTTAGCCACTTCAAACCGTCCGCGATAATCAACGGGCCATTTGTAGCTCAGAATGTGCTATGGTCATTAAATATAAATATAGGTACTCGCGTTTAATATGTTTGCGCACGTGTGTATGGTATAGTAAGGACTTGAGGGGTGTGCCTGATGTTATTATTTATTATTTACACGTTATCTGACGTTCGTTTAAATTACAAAGCTTTATGTTATTTCCCGGATTTGATTTTCTTTCCGCGTGTCCGATTTTGTATAAAATCTGACCCGATGAATGAAACGCGATTAAAAAAAATCATTAAATGTAATTGATAGGTCAGTCGGAACTGATGCCTTAATAATAGCGCAGCTAAAATCTTAATCACGTAATGTCTAAAAGCGAAGCCAATAAAAAGAACCAATTATCTTGTAATAGACAACTTCCTACGCCCAAAGTTCAAGCAATTTTCCAAAACTGCAATTACAGAATGACGTGTCAAAACAAAGTTTTTAATTGCGGTTAAATCACATCGAGTGAGCATGACGTTGTCAGCTCAGACGCAAGTTTGATTAGCACTAAAATATACTGATAAAACCTTTAAGTACGTTTTACTCTTCATAGATTCATGGTTGAGATTACAATAGCATAATATGCTGACTTAAGCTTCTTAATACTTAATGGATGTCAGTTCCAAGCCAAGATCACTGTTTGAAGCATATGGAAAAATCACTTAATCATAAGGTTTCATCTCATTGTCATTGACACCGATTCTATTACAATGTTATTCCTTTATTAGTAAACGCAAGATGGCCCCTACCATTATTCGTGGCGCAGAAATACAAAGTTTTAAAAAGGAGATACATCTATTACTGGTATGAATAATTTGCTGCAGTATTTAACTTGCAAACTGCATTTTAATACGGAATCTTGGCAAGACTCGCTGGGACTTGCATAAAAAACGCATCCGGCTTTCCGTCCGCAAATAGGTATTTATTTATTTACATCTGCAATATCATTCCGGTTGTTTTATCATCGATTGACGTTGTCTGGAGTCGTTATTATGGCATATTATTGTGATGAGTAATGAAAATGGTTAAAGAAATCCCCGTATGTGGATGTAAAAAAATTGGATATATTTATTTAGGAACTAGTTTAAATAATACTAACTTTGGGGAACAAAACTGGAAGGATATAATACGTGCATAAACAAACCGAAGCGAAGCGAAACGGAAGCTCGCTTAAAGTATTTGCTAAAGCGAGTATTTAGACATCTCTTCATGTCAACAAATAAAAGGATAAGTCCCGATATGTCGTAAGGACAAGAATAATTAAATACAAATCATTCCCAATAGGTATAAATAAACTGGGAGCGGCGATAGGAATTCATTTAAGCCCGCTGGCAACACAATGCGGGTGCATTTCGCAATTAATGGTGCAATTAATCAATCAGGTTTATCTAAAGGAATTCAACATACCTATTTAAAAAGGCGTAGTACACATAGACGGCTTATCGGTATATAGAAGACGTTTGCATAAACTGTTAAGCCGCAACATATACGAAACAATCGAGGCTTTTTTTCTGTAAGACAGGTTCAAAAGACTTCTATAGTTGACGATGTTGCCAAAAATATCTCAACCTAAAAGGTTTCAAATGAGCGATGTATACTTTTTACGCACTCCCATACTTCTCAGTAAATAATAAACACTACTAGGCAATGCAACAATGAAATAAAATTTACGTTGACATCCTATTCCACCTCTGTAGGCGTTAAGAAAATGGGAGTGAAAAAAATAATAACAGCATCTTCACCTATCTTTTACTTAATAATATAATAATGTAATAATAGATACGTTTGTTTCACGTGGGTAATCTTAAGTTGTATAGGTTCAGCTTCAATCTGCAGGTGGTATAGGGCAGTGCAGTGGACGCAAGCGCCGCGCCGCGCGCGCATGACATAGACACAATGCAGTTCTGTGCATACAGTCGGCAGAACTTTACACCTTGTTATAAAGCAAAATAAGGTTTAAATTAAGAGATAAAAACAGAACACGTGGCGAAACTAGAACAACAAAACTAAAAAGAGATGGCACTATCAATTTGGACGTACTTTTTAAGTGTAAAATAAGAGTAAAAGAAGAAAGCAGAAAGCAAAGCACAGGGAGTGCAACAGATTTCAATCTACGTGCGATGCCGACGGTTCAAGATGAAAAAATCAGAATACTACAACTATTTCTACAAAAACTACAAAATAAAGCAATCACAGCTTAACCGACACCGAGCACTGATTACAAAATTTTATGCGACTCATTCTACACAGTCACACGCGAGTAGCTACAAACTACTAAGTTGTTGGCAACAAAACCAACGAGGCGAAAACTGCTGACTGTACCAATCCATTACGAATTCCGTAGGCGAATGCGTCGACGCGATATGCGTACGAGTTTACAGCAAATTAAAAAGTACGCTAAAGTCTACTGCATTTGCATACAGACGACAAACGCATTCTCATCGATATTTATCAGCATTCATATGGTAATTTGATAAGATACTGGCTAGGGCCCTTAATGAATGTAAGTTGGTTTTTTATACTGTCTTGTGGAATATCTTATAACAAAAGCAATTTAACCCCTCAGTATAACAATTAAGAGCTATTTATAGAATGATACCCATTCGTTTATTTCTTAATCCCAAAAACACTGACAACAGATTTTTTTCTATAAATAAATAATAAAAATAAATAAATAACATGGGACAATTTGACACCAATTGACCTAGTCCCAAACTAGGCAAAGCCTGTACTATGGGTACTAGACAACGGATAAACATACTTATATAGATAAATGCATACTTATATACATATTAAACATCCAAGACCCGAGAACAAACATTCATATTCATCATACAAACATCTGCCCCGACCGGGATTTGAACCCGGGACCTCAAGCTTCATAGTCTGGTCTCTAACCACTAGGCTATCCGATCGTCAAAAACTTCATAAAAACCCTTGTACAGGCTAAAACTGAAACCAAATACTCTTGCGGCATACGATAAAGCCGTGTTCAAATATTTTTGAGCATTTTGTTCATTTTAATTTTAATTAAAAGCGTTTTTCTTTCAGGGATTGGCAACATTTTTTATGCTTTAAGTAATAAAGGCTAATCAAACGCCCATAAATTCAGCCAATTATTTCTTTACTCTAATTAATTTGATTGGTTTGGTTTTGACTAACGCGCAATCTTTGAAATGGGTCCATTGTTGCACCGGTACCTTTTCAGCATCAACAAATAGCTTAATTAAAATTGTTTATTTTAATTAATGTTCGCAGCTTATCAAAAGACTTATCAAGCCATCTTTAATCTAGTGTGGCATCCGGGTATCTTAATCATCAATATTCTAACACGTCGTTCAGACTGCCTTAATGGTGCATTAGTATGGCTTGTTATGAGTGGTCGTCAGAAACTAAAGTATGCAAATGGAATAACACCTATTTATATGAATGCGCTGGTTAACTTATAATAATAATAATAACAGATTATGATTGTAGGTGGTGCGCGATAATTTTCAATTTCACGCAACCGTTTGGTGTGATGTGTTATTATATGAAGGAATTTAATTCCGACCACTGGTTTGACCTAGTATTATTAGTATAGTGTACCGAGTAATGTGGACTTCTAAAATCAGGTTTTTCATGTATTCATTATTCATTGTTACATTTAAGGTTGAACTTAAACAAGGCGTCTATATTTAGACTGATCTATCTGAGGACAACCTAAAAACAGACATGTTTACGTTTTTAAAGCTCGTATATTTGACCTGGGACATTAATAAAACTGAATTAATGAAATAATTGTCAAAATTAATTAAAATACCCATCAAACTCACGAATATATAAATAGTATTAACTTAAAGATGAAATAGGACCAAATACCTAGCTATTTTACAATGACACAGGCAAAAAAGCATGGTCTATGCGACGCATACATATTTTCATACATAGGCCTACCCATCAAGGCAATTGGTTCCAGTTCATTGATATAGACCAACAAGTAACTTCCGATTCAATAAATTACTATCGTAACGTACGGGATCCACACTCACATTGGACTAAATACTAAACAATTGTATTAGGTAAGTGAAAAGTCGTCTACATATATGACGCAACTAAGTCGATACATCGTAACAAAACGGCACGCGATGTTACTGTTGCATCAAAACTAGATAAACGAGATGATGTAGGTGATAACGTTCAATCAAAATATCTAATAATAAAAAAAACAAGAGCATATTTTACACTTCCAAAATTACTTTCAATAGAAGAATCCAATTAAGTACACCGTGTTAACTGTCTAAAATTATGATAATCTGATTGATAAACTAACCGCACTGTATTAATAACAAAGCTTTAATCCTGTCTGTGGGAACTTCTAACCTCGTTAACATAGCGTGTAATAAGTAATAAGCCATATTACCAGTTGTCAATTTCTTAGAACTTGTATAATACGAATCTGCCGTATAATCGTCACATTAAGATATCGATGACGACAATGATTATTAGAAATTTTCATAATCGCTTCAAGTCACGCGAGTGTAGGAAAAAGGGTTATTTCAGTTAAATTATGTCGAAAGAAATTTGTATCGAGCGCGGTAACAAAGACAAACTACACAATAAAAACTTGAAGATGCTTCTGAATCAGATAATCAACTAAGATGGAATTAACACAAATATGTAGCAAGGAATGCGAGAAGTTGTTATAGTTAAGGACAAAAAAGTTGTAGAAAATATTTTAAAAACTCGCAGTTTCATGGATTCAGATTTGTTAAAGTTACACGCCTTTATGTATCGTATCCAAGTGTCGTATCTTTATTAATTCAATCGATATTGAGACAATTCTAGCAAAATATTGAAGAGCATAATTTTTATACTATAAATATTAAAATTCAAGCAAAGCCGATGGTCTACACAGGTATACGATAAGACACCCGTCAGCGAAGAATGTTTAATGTCTATTGTTGGTGTGGATTGTAATTATATTCGTATTAAAACTGTTTCTTGTAAATGCGTCAATTAAGTCAAGAAAGGTGAAAAGGTATCATCAATCAAAGACCAGACACAACCACAGTGTTTAGAACAAATTAAGCAACGGATTCTTAGAGCGTGAATAAAGGGTGAGATCGCGTGACATTCGACACACCAAAGACGGTTAACGTTTTTGGAGGCAGAGTTAAAAAAAATAACCTAAGAAAATAATAAAGAGTTCTAAACCTGTCCTGCCAAAAATAAAACCGCAAAAAGTAACTATTAAGTAACTCATTTCTATTTTACTATTTAACACTTCCTATTTTAAGAAACTTAACACATTATTGTCACTTAACGACAGCCAATTAAGCGTAAATGTAGCGAAATTACGGCACGGTAAAAGCCGCAAACGGTGTGACAATTGTCACCTGTAAAGACTTTCGCAGCAGTTAGTTAGTGGCCGGAGAAAGCGTAAAAACCAACATAATGAAGTTCTCCCAAGCAGTTTAGAACAAACTGCCGCGCGGAGGTGCTACAAATATGATTAATGGCGCATAAGACAATGAACGAACATTGCCTTGCAGATGAATAATCTTGAAAGCCTTAAAGCTACACACAAACATACAGAGATTAGTGATGCCATTGACGCCAACGCAGAAACAATGGATATTTTAAAATATTTTTTTGAAATTTGGAAATATCACATTAAATCGCTGCAGAAAATGATAAAACTACTTATAGTTTTCAACATAATTACCAAATAAAGCTCTCTAATGCCACTGTACAAAACCTTATAAAGTAAAATCACGATTCTGGTATCGGTATTGAACATTGGGAGTTTCACTTTTACGCTAGACGCTGAAAAAAGCTGTCAACTGCCTCGAGACAATGTCACAATTATCAACAGTTAATGGTGCAACTATATGACACTAATTATGTAAGGTTAGCATAAAACTAAAAAAGTATTACTGAAACCATGAAAATATTAAATAACAGATACATATAAGTAATGATATCGAAATTATCTATCTTATCTAGAACATGTCATAGCAGCTACTTCAGAGGAAAACTGTTAATAGATAATCATTTTTATCTCAATTGCACACTTACAATGTGGTACTCTGTATTTAATCGTTATCAGAGAATCAAATTAAGTGTCATTAGATAAATACGTCAGCATCGCTCCCATGTCAACTAAACTATCTTGATATACATGCCTTAGCGCACTTTCAGACCTACCTCAAATGACGCGTTTTGCATCTGCCAGTATCCAAAGGCAAGTTTTTGTTGATGCCCATTGAAAATCATACAATGTTAATTAACTCAAGATGGCAGAGCGTGTGAAAAACTCCAACACACCGGATCTTTCTATTGTATCTATGCAACAGTTCTATTATATGCGGATTTTTTAAACGACGTCCAATCAAGCTGATTGTGAGGCACTAAAGCATCTGCTTATTTACATGCGAAGCAAAACCATTTATGTAATGTCTTATGATAATGACTTCGACTTAGAACTTTCCTAGGCCTGCACGTCAGATTTTTTTTATCTTGCAAAGCAGATTTACATGACGAATGTCTATTAATTATTCAATAGGCTTACTGTATTCGTCAATTCCTATTTTGCCCAATTGAAAGTTCATTAGGCGAAAAATCAACAACTTTCTTCTAGCTAGAGAATATTCAAAATTTGGATGAGGATACACTATATAATACTACTGGTTTGTGATGATAAGGTGTTGGTAAAATTTAAGTGTGATTTTACATAAGTAGTACCGTCGCTCTATGATATATAAAATATACCTAGAAGATACTATCAGTCTGTCTGTCAAGCAAGCAAATCAGTTGGGCAACATTGTTACTAATTAAAATAAGACTAGAGCCCGGCGTGGCGTGATTAAACAGGTATTCAAACAGGATTAAAGACAAATGGAATGCTAGTCCACACTCACGAAGTGCTTTGTATAGTGTAAGTGTAATGAACAGGAATGCGGGCTGGGGTAGAAGCCACAATGCGAAACGTACTTTTATCTGCAATGTTTTGACGCAGGGATAATGCATGGAAATGAAGAAATTATTGGATTGTTTTTTTCCGTGTGATTTTATTATAACGATGATATTTTAGTCGTACTATAGTCTACAGTTACAGTGCATTTAAATGGTTTCGGATGCACCAGAGAATAATAAAACAGTGAACCCTTGGATTAATTAATTAATGTTAATTATTTTCGAAATTAAAATGTTTCATGTCTTTTCGAGACTTATATTTATAAAACGAGTTCAATTCAAAAATACTGTCAAAAACCACTTAATTTTATTATTTAGCAAAGCGTTGGACACGCATCTGATTTTTATTTTTACATGTTCGTATATGGGAAAATATCAGTCGACGTCGGTGTTTGTACGTAACTGAATATTACATGCAAATCAAACCCTTCTCGATAATA
Organism: Clepsis dumicolana; assembly: GCA_963691665.1. Classification (NCBI taxonomy): domain Eukaryota; kingdom Metazoa; phylum Arthropoda; class Insecta; order Lepidoptera; family Tortricidae; genus Clepsis; species Clepsis dumicolana. Next base: position 4,368,743 of record OY829524.1, on the reverse strand, counting down.
ATAAGAAAACGAATAAAGTATGATAAATAAACGATTTTTGATGAACAATAATTTGGAGTACAGAGTTAAAACAGTGTGTAAAAAGAAACTGTTATAGACTCGAACAATGATGCTAATGCGACAATGATATCGATTTCGATTGAATTAAAATAAACAATTATTTTTGCTACACAATGAAATAAAAAAGATAATAATGTCAAAAATGTGTTATTTGTTTTGTCATGTAAACATGACATGGGGAAGTACAACGGTATATATTATATGTATTATATTGTTACCCAACACATAAAAGGTTTGAAATTTGGTACGATGACTTCCAAGCACCTGTGCTCGATTTTATTAAACAAAGTTTTTCAAAAGTTTCATTTATGTACTTGTACGTGTAGGCATTCGAATGTGCTGTGATGTTTCGTATATTCCAGAGTATTTAATATGCTGTAGAGTAGTAAAGAATTTCAATTATTAAAACTTAATTATCATAAAATGGAAATGATACCTCTACTCTGAATGTACCGTAAAGTATGTTTTACGAGGAACAGATAAAAAAAAATAACAATGCGGAAGATGCAAGAAAGTTTTCTCACGATCATTGCGTAAAAATTAATATAAGTAAACGACAATAACATAGTATTGTTTATATAATACACAATACAAACATTAATATTGCGCAATGCATAACATTGCGTAACTGTTAAACTGGTTGATTAGGTAAACAAGCGATAGGATATTGATGTGGACAGGTATGTTATTGCTACTACATTATTACAGGAAAAGAAAAACATGTAGATATGTCTCTTTGATCAAAAAATACAATTGCTCAAATACGTAGAGTTTTGTTATAAATAAAGAGTTACTTTATAATGTATAGAATTCTATACCAATACCAAACAAATACGCCCTTAATCATAATTTTGAGCAGTTCCCAAATTTCAGTTATATTTGGTTAAAATTTTGCCTCAGGACATCATTGTCAGGGATTGTTTAAATGTTCGCAGATAGTTTTGCCAAATGTCCAAAAAATTACTTAAGAAAAACTACAGAAAAAACTCGAGATATTTTAGAAAGTATTCTCAACCATTGCATTTGTTTTTATATCACGAGGAAGGCAAACGAGCAAGTGGGTCACCTGATGGTAAGTGATCACCACTGCCCATAGATACCCGCAACCCCGGAGGGTTTGCAGATGCGTTGCCAACCAAGAGAGCTAAGATTAAATGTCTCTTGTGCCCGTAATTACACCGGTTGTCTTACTCTCCACACCGGAACACAACAGTGCAAGCACTGCTGCTTAGCGGCAGGATTAGCGAGTAAGATGGCGGTAACGATCCGGACGAACCTTGCACAAGGTTCTACCACCCGCGAATATCGTGTAGCGGTTTTATATGTAAAAGGTCTCCTCAGTTGATTCGAGAAATTTCTAAATATAATCTTCGAAGAATAATGTCCATTTAAAGAACAGGCTAGCTAAACAAGAAGTACGACGCCAAACCTGATTCCCGCATAAGACTAAAAATTCGAGGGAATCGCGACCTTGTAAGGTCGTAATTACAGCCCGACAGACCAATAATAATCCATCCGTTGCAAATATGCTAATCTTCATAATATAAGTATGTTAGCTACAGTGAACGCGTATAAGACTTATATGTCTTATATGCGTTCACTGGTTAACTACTAATAAACAAAATTTGATCGGAGATAACGTCGACGTAACTTTTCTGCTAACCTGTCTACGTTCGTTACCGACATACTTTTTGTTAAGTACATGATTTTCGTGCTCCAACTCTGGTCAAAACTAAATCTGTATTTTAAATATTTGCATTTGCTTTCAGCGAACTTTTAACCTCATTGCTGAATTTTGATTTGTTTTATTTGTTTATATTATAATGATATTAAAAAGTGTTTACTCTTTACGAGGACACGACACCAGAGCGGAAAATTTCCTAAACAAAAGTATCTATTTATAGTTTTCCTCTCTGAATCGTATCAGCAGCGCAATCATTTTTCCCTAAGCATATAATGAAAAAAATATATGAAATGCGTAGTTCTTCAAATCCATATAGATATGAATAGAATTGATATTTTATGAATCTTCTACCATACAGTACTCAAACAGAGATAACTTTAGGTCGTGAAACTCGTGAACAAACATTCACATTTCAGCAATAATAGGTTTATCGGCTAGAACAATGCCCGCGTCGTGTTTCGGTACACGAGGAAGTGGACCACGCCCTGCGCGCGCGCCGGCATGTGGTGGACCACCAGAAACATAGAGGCAGTGATTTCGGCCTAATCGAGTGGGTAGGCTGACCTTTGCATGAAAGTGTGTCCATTGTTAATAGGCGACTTGGACAAAGCGTGATTTATTTTTCCAAGGCTTTTTGGCCGCGTCGTAGCAAGTGTTGATGATACTCTCCAGACCATTATAGAAAATAAAGTACTGAAAACACATCCCATATAATAATTGATGTTACGAAAGGTGGTCGACAGTAAAACAAAGCATGGAATATGCATAATATTAGCAGTCCTGAACTCCAAAACCCAAAATTAGACGACTAGACTCAAGATTCTAGCGAGACGCTGTGAATATTGAGGTTTCTAGACTTCAGCACCTAGGGTGTCTATGGACAGTGGTGATCACTTACCATCAGGTGACCCACTTACTCGTTAGCCTTCCTTGTCGTATAAAAAAAACCCTACGCTAGTTTACATATTTTATCTTATACGGTGATCTATTCAAAACCGCAAAGGTGATATGAGAAGTATCCCCCAAAGGACTTGCATCGGTTAGTTATTGCGATGTGAATCATAACTCATGAGACTGTATCGTCTATAAGGATGTGTGAAACCATTAATAAAAGTTTCCTTAGCAAAGGCGCCCACGTGACCTTTGCCCGCCACTTTCCTAGCCTTGGAGGCTGCGATCCGAGATAATGATTCATTAAGCTTTAAACTATAATGACTAATAAGACAAACTACTAAAGCTAATAACGCTAATAGCTTTAGCAAAATAAAATCAAGTTAATGTTTACATTGTACACAGTTAAGAGTGACAGATACAGGCTATGTTTAGTTACACTGGAATTTTGTTGGACTGTAAAATTACAACAAATATTGTACGAGTAAATATATCGCGTTTCGTGGTACTGTATATGATTTTGACCCATTTTTTTTTCAAGATATCTAAACATAAAACTTTCAAGCAATATCACTGTCAATAGCGTAGCAAACGACACAGACTTTCCACACGCAAAGGCTACGGTAGCCACGACAGATATAACAATCAAGGTCGGTAAGAATTCTCTTTCAAATACCATGAGCCCATGACCGGCGAGCTTGAAGCATGGCGTTGAGTGTAACGTGAACGTGTCGCAATAGCAATGCTAGACTCGATTTATGAAGTCGGTAAAGATATCGACAAGGTTCCTTTAACAGACTATTGTAATATAGAATAGGTGTCTAGAAGTGATAAAACCTTAGCTTTTACTGAACGTATATTTCATATATCTACTTTTGTTGTCTGTTGTGAATGATTGATCGTAAGTATAACTCAACAAGTCTTGAACCTTTCTAAAACCAGCGGAAATTGCGACTGATAGAAATCCGCATGAGTTTTACGATGCAGCATTAACTGAGGTCAAAAAGGCTATATCAATAAATCAAAAGTATAATTACGACAAAATTAAAATACCGTAAACTGGTGAACTTGTACGCACATGTCACGATTTCTAACGTGACGCCGTGTTTGTGGGTCAACGAAAGCCGTTGAACCTTCAGAATATCAAATATTACATTAGTCACACATTTATTTCGGATATTGACCCATATTCGGACGCTTTGACTACAAATGCGAGATTTCTCTTGGCAACGACAAGCCAGGCAAACAATGCAACGCATTTCCGAATACCAACAATTTCACTAAGGAACAATCCTTTTAAACAGAAAGCTTCAGACAAACTGACTTCATTATTGACGCCCCCAAACCAAGTAACAAAGACATCCAAATATGGATTAGGTCGTTGTGACATTCTAAACTAAAGCTTGCAGAATCTCCATTCAACATATAGAAGATCAAGATCACAGCGGACGGTGTGCGGCAACGGCATTGCGATCGCCATATTCAGAGAAGGCTGACCGGCGCGGGCGCATCCGAAACGGTCAAGTTCACGGCTCGCGGCGCGAGGTGCGCATCGGTTGCGTAGTGTCATTACGATCTAACGGAAGACGAATAGCAACAAGTTCTCGAGTAAAATATCGGCAAAAGTACGAGATTTTTTAGTAAACAAAAATAAAAAGATGAGATAATGCCAGTCTTAATTTTCCATTCTTAGTATGATGGGACTAAGCGCATTCTTGAGTAGAAATTCATTTTTGTTAATTGTTACTTCACAAGAGCTTGTATGGTTCCCACATCGACATGGGAGACCGAGAAACAATGGTAAGCAATGAAGCTTCGAATGCTAATACTTTTTGCTCAGTCCACCATAATAATAGCAGACAAAAGATAATAGAGATATCGTAGAGAACACATGTGCAAAAATATAATACTCCGACGAACGAACGTTTAGCTACATTTCTTGAAAAGTAAACTAAATACTTAAGGCGTAGAAATACATTCAGCTCTTGCAAAACCGGAGCAAGTAGCAGCAGTATGCAGTATACCAAAGGTCAATAGCTTTAGAATAACAATTGGTGCAAATTGATCAGTTAGCGCGGACACGGCGAGTTAAAAGTATGATTAAATTATAAATACATTAGAGAAATCATTCACGGTCGGAGATTGTGATCTCGCTACAACCATTTGTGTAATGTATGATCTAATAGACTTATATAGTGACACACGAGGTCATTGTCGTACGTTATGACTCGGTTGACTTGATTTGAGATCAGAACAATGGAACAACAGGAATTCGATCTCTTGATCTTATAATGGCATTTAAAGTGTTGCGAATTCTTCCGGTGCTATTTTTATTATTGTGATAGATCGAGGTTACAGTGGCGTTTCAGTTCAAGTTTATTGTAGAAATCTTAAAAGTCTAGGTATAAGCTTTGATTATTAGAACAAGAAATAGGTACGCTAGCGCCATATTCTAAGATATTAAAGCGTTATAAGTGTCGAGGCAAAAAGTAAAACAATGAACACAGTCACACCAAAACAATGCTTTTGAATAATTACACACTTACACGCTATATCTAATCATAAATTGCCACGTAGCGAGAGAACAGGCTGTCTTACGATGAATATGCTCGATCAACCTTAACGTATGCACCTTGGTCTTAATTATAAAGTTATAATATCAATCTGAGATAGGTTACTTTGGATGACAACAAAGAATACCACGTTGATTTATTGTTCACAGAACTATTTTTAATTCAATATTATATGTCCATCTCATAAACGCAACATATATTTTGATGAAAACTGGGAACGAGTTACAGCTGTACGGTAGGACAGTAGAAAATGCTACAAAGAGTATTAAGAAATTTGTTTTTTTTTTTTTCAAAATAACCATTAAGCACATCAGATTTCATATATGAATTCACCGGAGTGAATTGTTTTTGCTACTGCAAATAAAAAGTTAAATTTTTAAACTATTAATAACAGGTTAGAGAATCGAAAAGTTAAAACCAGGTGGCGTCCTCAATTGATCGCCCTAGGCGACTTTAGTCGGTCACGACTCACGAGGCAGGGGTCAGATGCTGCGATCAGCCAAGCGCGAATGTGGAAGCGATGCGTAAACTTGATCCACCGTCTGAATGTACGAGACGATGCGACCTCACGGATTAGAAGATTATGTACCGTCTTAGTCATCGATTTTGATATAAGTATCCAGATTAGCAAGGTAATGAATAAGTTACATTTGAATCAGGTTTGTGATGTTACAAGCATTATCGATCATGATTAAATCACCGTTCCTATCAGCATATCTTTGAAATACTACTTAAACAAAAACGTGTCATGACGTAATTTAAAGTTTGTTTATCACGCAACATTGAAGTCGAAATTGAGAAAACATTTTGCATTAAACAAAAACACAAAGCTATCAAGTATCGATTGGGTTTCCCGAGGTCGGAAAAAAAACATGTTTTCCACTAATGTGCTTCAAGTTATGCATGAGAAGACAAAGCCATGCTAATCTGACGTGAAAATATTAAAAACATTATAGTTGTAGTCATATTCGTTTAATATATGATGGGGGGTTTTACAAAATTGTTATTCACAAATAAAGCAACAAATCACAATCAATGCTTAATGAACAACTGTGTTATTAGAGAATTCCTCTATGATTATTATGGTAGCATAAACTTTATATCATGTGGTTTATATCGCCTCAATTAGTGTCCATTGCAAAAAATGGAGGAGATAAATTCCGTTGACGTAATGTGATTAAAGTACGTATAAAAACTGTAAGCGAATCGCGGGGCTTCGATGCAGAAGTGCAAATAAAAAGTAGAACGCTGTAGATTACACGGAGTGCAGTAATAGTATCGTAACGCAACAAACCGAGAAAATGTGCAGTTGCCTGGCCCATGTAGTGATTAGGTGTTGAAATATGGGCGGAAATGTAAATCGAGCACCTGCTTTATCGAAACTAAGGAAAATAAACCAACACGTAACGAACAAGCCGAAGCAGTGGTAAAATATCATCGTAAACTCCTTGAAAACCACATGAAGACAAGTAGCGAATATAGTAGTTTATCTACACACATATCATAAGTACTCTAAGATGGGTTGAGAAGCCGAAGGCATATATCATACCCATACCTGTCACGAATTTGACTGTTTTATTTTAAATCATAGACAAACATACCGAGCTGACGTTTCGTAAACTGTTTTTTTTTTTTTTGTAAAAAAAAATATATCACATTATTAATTATACATGTCGGACTGAACCCGACTTATATACGTGAGTGAACCGTTTTATTTCACTATGATTGTAAATTACGTTGGTTGTCAAATTCGATATCGAAAAGTCATTACGACATCGAATTCGATGTCGTGATGACTATTACTTTACTGCTGGACCTGCTGGTGGTGGTGGCTGGTGGGGGGAGGCGACGACGTGCTGCAATGCTGGTAATTTTCTACGGTTTCTGAACGCATTATGGAGGACTTATGATATGTGTGTAGATAAAAATCATAGTTCAATTGACATTTTACTGATACCTGCAGATAACGCACATACTTTCCATCTCAACTTACCCTAGATTGGAGCCACAGAGCTGTGTTTAATAGAAAGCAAAATTTATTAAACAAGGTCCAAGAAATTTTCATAAGTGAAACGGTAAACATATTTGGCACGACTCGTGCACAAGTAAATAAGATGGATGCGTTCTTCGTTGATATTAACTTTAAGTGGCTGTAAGTTATGATATCCCGACACTTTACTATAAATTCTCGATTGGCGATAAAGCTGTGCGAGTAGGGAATTGTAGGTTATTATAGTGATTTATTCGATTGTCGTTGTGGTTCGGTACAGTTCAAAGTAAGTGCTTTAAGAGCTTGGCTTGGTGAACTGGTCTTACAATTTTTCGTCAGATATACTGTCCAGATACTCAGGGTTATTTCTGGTAGGCTGGATATGGATACAGTACACAGATATAACGCGAATATTTTCATTTGTAGCTTAATAGATGCCTCTTTACTCTATACTTACTCTTCGAGCCTTGTAGACACACAGCTACGAAAAACAGTAGTAGCATTATGGTAGAGGTTTCCACGACAACTATACCGCTTTTCACGAGTCCGCCTGCTTGTGGGAAGTCACGGGAAAGTGGAAAGTGGTCGGGTTATCATTTGATTGTCAGTGTCGAGGTTGTGTCATTGTCTAGTGCTCGCTTCCCGTGAGAAACTTGACAGCCAAGATGTCAGGTGGAATGGAAGAAGCAGTTTGAAGAGTGGAAAAATTGAATTATTCACTGAATAGTATTCCAGTTTATGAACAGGATCCGCCCGTTTCGTACAAACCATAGTAAGTAAATAGATAGAGCCAAGTAATTAACTTTTTAATATGTCGGCTAAATGTCTTTCGAGTGCGTCAGAACGACTACATTAGTAGTCAAATGTATCCAAATGCCTATTTTACATACCCTATCGTCTAAATAAGCGCTGTTCTATCAATCGATTAAAATTCACAATAGATATTCATGTAGCAGGATACCCCACAGTTTTATAGTTTGCGTAACCTCAAGGCTCTTGTTTCGATCCCAATCTTAATGAAATTCGGCGGCAATAGTATCTACTAAGATCAGTAGGCACCTTTATTATGTGACTGAGACTACATAATATTTATTACAACCTCTGACTTTAAGTCACATATTTTCTAGACGATTCAGTAATACGGTAGCAAAAAAGCAAATTAATGTTGATGAAATATTCATAGTTTCTTTGTATATTATAAGGTCACTACCATTTGATTAACAATAAAATTATAAAAACTGGGCCATTCAAAAACTGCAGGAGGTCGATAAGTTTATGTCTTAAAATTCAATTTATTCGCTATTCACTTCTACAAAATACAATAAAATGAATACTAGTTACTTCCAGAAATACATTTTCATGAAAGACGACCTGGCCATTTCTCCAAGACAAGATACTAATTCTCAAGCAGGTTAACATGCAACGATTAGCGATCGGAGGGGAAGAAAAAAGAGAATTTTCTTAGTGAGCACAATGCTTACAATGAAAGTGAAATATTCCCTTGCATTATCGGATCAAGTTTAATTAGCTTAATCAGCTTCCTTATATCCGGCCTAAGATAAAAGACCTAACCACCTTAGGCCTAATAATCAGTTTTGACGAAGTACTTTTAAAATTATTGTTCAGATTGCTCTAAATTTCAAGGCTTTTTGCCAGTCGCCGTTTCCGTTTTATGATTATGTTAAAACTATAATTTAATATAGAGTCAAGCAACTAATCGCCTTGTCCAGATTAGTTGATCATTACCTTTTATTAAAAGACCACAATAAAAATAAGTGGCTTGAAAATGATTCCGTTTCCTTGTAAAGTTATGTTAAATTAAGTGGTAATAAATATTTTTCATTTAATTTTTCATGTATGGACAATGTAGGCGTTTTGATGATTTAGAGATTGTTAATTTAATCTGCAACGGTCAAGGTCGATGATCTAGTAAATATCGTCTTCAAAAACAAAAACAAGAATCTAATGCGTAAGGGATCAACAAGATTATTAACAAACGTCTTAACATTATAATGGGGTATTTACGACATAACAACAGGATCGTAAAAGACCCCTTAGAAGCAACGTAGCATAAAAATAACGATTAATTAAAATATTGATATGCTAATACTGAAGCCGCGTGTCCGTATCGGGAGGGTTTTATAGGTTGTTTATATTCAATCCATCATTAATCACAGCTTTTGAATAATTTACCAAATCGGTAACACTTCTATAACAGAATAGGTCACTCATAATCGAATATTCCATTTTTTGCACGTGACTTGGCGCCTACAGCGGAGTTTGTAAAACTCGACTTTGTCACTGAACGACGAAGTTCATATTGGTCGAACGGAGGCTTTCACGCTTGTCTTTGGGATGTTACACTGTGGCACTGTGAAATATACTTTGATCGCGTCGGTGGAAGGTTGTAAAACAGGCGTCTTCTTTTGGTCTTTTGGGAATCCCGCGTCGGCAGCGCGGCGCCGCATGCGCACGCCGCCGGTGGAATGCGGAGATGACCGCGGTTTTTGGCATATTTTGCTGTGCATTAGCATAAGCCCGCCCCGACGCCGCATTCGTATGATCGACTTTTACGAGCACGACGTTTGATTTACTCGACGGATCACGTAATCTCCGATCAATGTCAATGTTAAGTACCCAAGTTTAACTATTCCGAATCGGTAATCTGTATAATAAGTGGTTACCGACGACTGGGCGAGCGCTTCACATTTCGTTACATCGATCTTACTGCTTGGTGCCATGCATTCAATAAGTTACACCATTTTTGTCTCACTAATAAAGGCAGGGATCAGTGACCCCAATCTGGTTAGTGCGCGCCTTGTTTACACTTAGCGGTGATCAAAAGTACTTAATATTTTATGTGTTGAATGCCGTATGAATTCTTAAATAGTGTGGGTCTTGGATTTGTTTTCTATTTCTGTTCTTTGCTTTTCCAATGAGGCGTAATGAGTGGAATCGTTTAAAAGAACATATGCTTTGCTCTGGTGTTTGTCGGGTGACCAACACATGAAAACATAGTTATTAAGATAAGCATGGCGCCTATCAGGAATCCTACTAATATTATACAGGCAAAGTTTATGAGGATGGATGTATGTAAGGATGTTTGAAAGTACCTATGTTACTCTTTCGCGCTAACTACGGGACGGATTTTGATGAAACTTCACAGTAATGTAGCTTATGCCTCAGAACACACAGCCTACTTCAGCCCGGAAATTTTCATAGTTCCCGCGGGATAGCGATAAACGAATTCTATGCAGACAAAGTCTCGGGTAACAACTAGTGTGTTATAAACGCTTTATATATGCAAATTCCAGTTAATCTTATATTGTCGACGCGTGACCGGAGTTCAATAATATGGAGCGGCAGATTGGTTGCACGTTTCCATACATCACTGATTAATAATATTAATACCGATAATACGTGACATAGGTTAACAGTATCAGATCTACTAGTATACAGAGAAAATGCTTATCTAATTGCAGTCAGTGGGTAATTCTAAGACATCATTCCGGATGAATAGTGATGATATTGATGATGTCTTCGTGGAAAGTATCACGTGGGAACTCAGCAATAGGTCACGTCCTGGGTTTCATTAATCATTTATAAAATTTCGTTAGTAAAAGTCAAAAGAGTAAATCAAATAATACAGTGACAATAACGTTACCTCCAAACAAACATAATATTAAGACACAAAAAAAAAACATTTCTTGATGTCTGGATATGATCAAATATTCATTTTAATCAATTGTACTTAGCAAATTGCTCAAAAAATTAAGTTAGATACCTTACATCTCTCAGTATCACGATTTCCACCAGTATCATGGTAACCACCGGACGGATAATTCCGACGCGTACGGGAATAACCACGACTAATGCACACCACACATTAACACATGCCTTGGACCAATTAATCAAAAGCTCGTATCCTATAATTTCTTTCCGGCGATAGTTTCTGCTCAAGATCCCTTTCCCTGCGACAAGCATCTGGCTTATGTCGTTCCAGACCACTTTCTAGAGAAACAGAACTGGATACACTTGCATCCGTTGCATAACGATAACAACCTGTCTCTTATTATTATTAGCATATCACACACAATTACTTAATTGGGATTGTTATATTGTTTGTGACATCCGTTTATTACTCATTTGAGATAAAAGTTCAATCCATACTCATGTTGCAATGCCTTATAACTTATAAGGTTATAAGCAATGGTCCTATGTAATCTTTCAGAAAAGCCATTTTTTAACAGATTTCTGCTCTTTAAGTTAACTTGATGAGATCTCGGACCCTTATAATTCTACTGAGAAGAACAACTACGAGGAAACTTTAGAACCCACATGAAACGAATGGATATCGTATGTGGTTTCAAATTACGATGATCAGATAAGAATGAAACGTCTGCGGTGTCAGCTTTTATCCTTTTCTGAGACTAAATTTAAAGCGGGTAACACAGGTAGCCGGAGCACCAGTGCGCGAGACTTGATATTAATCTGATCACCATGCGAGAAAAAAAGAAATGATGCTCGGGTTCCATGAAAAATTGGAGGAGTTTATTTCTATCTCTACGCCAAGTAGGTAAAGTGTAGTGTGTGTGTAACACAAAAGCCACAATTTAGAATTTGAATGGACAGATGATGAATCTAAAATAAATATTATTTTAAGCCAGGAAAATTTGAGTTTCCACGTAAATTGAAAATATTCAAAGTAATTCACATAGTCGGTCTAATATTTCGTATTTTTTTTGACATGACTAATACGATTAGGTCAGTCTCTATGTTGGTTTACAGCTACTTAGGCCAACACCGCTTATTTTAGGTTTTTTTAAGTAACCTACTTGCAGCGCGGTTACATGAGTTCGCTCGCTAAAAGTTTAGGTTTTGCGTAGAGTAAAAAGTTTGATTACATAAACTGCGAAATCGCCTGTTTGTAAGAAGTTTATGTAAAAAGAACAAATTAATAGGAATATAAAGAACTCCATACTCAATACTCGCTATTATTCTAAATGAGCGCGATAGATGGACCTGTTGGTATATAGCTATCTGGGGTGCCCCGCGTAAATCCCACCAGTTTACAGTTTTTTTTTTTTTTCATACCGTTTTACATAGTTCGGCGCCGGATCGGGCCGAGCGAAATCCGCAATCTCCACAGTGCGACGACCTTGATGTTCTACAAGCCGTTATGAATAAGCAAGGACAGTGTTAAAAGGTGAGAAATTCTGAGGTTTGGTTGGTTTTTGCAAGAATTTGATCACGAATATTAATATTCAAAACATTAGTCACGTATAAATTTAATCGAATATGTTTGCCGAGCTGACGTCGAGTGTGTTCAGGACTTAGTATCTCGATATGGCCTGGGATATGAGATACGTAGAGCTAATTTTGACTAGGTGATTAATACAGGTACCGTTTTAATAAACCCTGTTCACTTAGACTTATTCAACCCTTGGCTAAATTCTTAACGGTTCAGTAAACCTCACCCTGTTTATTGCCAAAGAATGTCACGGTAACTTTTCTTAAATTTTAGCCACCCGAGTTTTCATTTTGTTCGAAAGTTTCGCACCAGTCATCCTTAAATCGATCTTGGGGCAGCAATTGTAAAAAATTTACATAATATATTGTATTAGGTATAATATAGTATATACATAAAGCAGAAAAAAAATGAATGACGCATGTTTAATCACAGGTGGTATGGAGATCTACAGAACTACTCCCCCCAGTAAACAACATCTTTGTCAACAGCTCATTAGTTACATCAGAACAGTTTTTCTTTTATAGGGCAATAAAAAACAAATTAAATGGCAATTTAATTGATTTTTTTATTGTCTATTAATTTAGGACGTAGGTGCGGTGTTCATAAAAACAAAAATGTTAATTGCATGCTGGTTTTGCTTGGCATTAGGTATTTCTTTTTAATTAATATCGCACTTTACTAGAGGCACTAGCAGATAAGGACACATTTTTTTAAAACATTTACAAAAGCCCTCACTAGTTTGACAGTACATTAAATTCTCTAACGTCATCATTTAGAGCTCTTGGCTAACTTAAATATACCTTTTGTATGTTCAAACGATGTTGGTATCTGACTGAATTCGACCCTATCAGTGATTTTTCAGCGTTGAGCAATCAAAAAAAAAAAAGCTTCCCTTATTTGGTAGACGGGACTGCCTTAACGTCAATCAAACGCATTTTATTAAATCAGTACCCCCTTTATCAATAAGTGGGACACATTACAATATTTATGACTTTACCCTGATTCAAAAAGGTCATCTGAAAACCGTAATAACGAATTAACATCGTCTTACTGTTAGGTAATAAACCAAAAGGAGCGAATCTGGTTCGAGATGAAATTAAAAACGTTTCGCAAACAATCGTATAACGGGCCCTTTGTAAAGGTATGTCTCGTCCAAAAAAAGCAACTTCGCGGTATGTTAATTGTAATAACGGTGCGGTAGTTACGTATCAGTATAAGCAGACCAGTTTTTTATTGTTGTCTCTTCATTTTAAAGGATTTAACTAGACAGATTCTTCCTATGTTCATTTCCACGCTACCAATCGATCATCAATCGCATAGCACTTAGATTGACGTTTGACACAGAGATAGGCAGAGTACCTACTTTTTATCCCGGGTAAAAAAACTATTGGGCGTAATTAATTGTAAATGCGCTTTAAAAGTGTTTCGTATCACCATGAATGACCAAATTGTCGCTCGTGATAAAAATGTTAATGCGATGAAACAACTGCGCATCGGTTCCATTCACACTATCAAACACATTAGCTTAACCTTGAACCATTTCATTTGTAAAATCTATAATATATTTTTTGATAAAGTTATGCATTTCCATTACCCAACTTCAATTAAAAAGTTACTCATCACGAAACATGTTAAGTGAGGCCTGAGCCTGCAAGGGTGCTAACAAGTGCTAAAGACCCGCAAAAATCAGAGCGAGGTCCAGAATTGCAAAACTGCATGTGAAAATGCTAAAAAGCTCTTAACAATAGAATTCTATGTATCATAGCGCGAACACGGAGCCTTAATTCATCAATTATTTAATTAAGTGTGAGATTGTATTGACGTACCGTAGAGATAAGGACATCACTGACCTGTAACAAGATAAATGCATTTTTGTTAATGGTTTATTCACAAAATCTAACGCGATTTACACTAAAAAGTAATCAAATGTCCAATAAAGCTTCATATTTACTAAGAGAAAAATGTCAAGCTACGTCAAATATATCTGATTACAATTATACAAGGACATGGACATAAACTTATAATGAAATTCGGCAGCTTAGAACCACTTTTTTTGACGTAGCTGCTGACACGTGTCGTGAGACATTTTGCTGCAGGTTTAATAGACTGCACTCAATATGGGACTCAAGTACGTATCGGAATCAAGATGTTTGCGTGCGTGCTTCCAATATGGACCTATGACAGCATAGCTGGTCCCACGTGTATGGGTATACCTGTACCTACCTTTAGATAATAATTTTGAATTGTAATTGTCGCAGAACAAATAGCTCTGAACAAAGTTTAAACCTAGAAAAAAATTGCGTTCAGGTCCAAGGGTCCAACTTAACTTTATTTATAAACTACGTACTTAATTATAAATATGAATCAAACATTGAATAAGTACTTAAATAAATTCTAATGAACTATTCAATAATAACGTAAAGTTTCGTCATAACTTCGATTACCCAGTAAAGCAGTAACCACCAAACCAACTCACCCACCACGTCGTATTCTGATCATCGTCAACGTAAACGTCAAAAATGTAATGTAATAACAATGACGACGTTAGGGATTAATATGGTAGGCAAGGAGCAGAGGCAATTTCTAAAATAAACATTAATAATACTTAGGTTACTAGAATTATAAAATTGATTCATGAAAGGTTTTGGCAAGCGTCGTCAATAATACCGAGAAATGTAACTGACAAAACAGCAACCAAAGCAATAAACGTGCCAGCGTAAATATAAGAGGCAGTTTTCTGAACAACGAGATTAAATGTTATAACGTGATAAAAACAGGTGAAGGAAAGCTATTCGTAGCAATATGACGCAGTATTCACTTGAATGAATAAAATTAGACGAGCGGAGTTTGAATGAAGTTGTACGTGAATATAAAGATGACGGAAGAGTTAATGCTTTGAATAAAAATGTTTTATAATACACAAATCGTGCGAAATCTAACGCGTCTTCTAGACCGACACTATAAACGGATCTAGATAATAATATCGGTTAGCTCCCATAAATAAAATAAAGATGATATTACTGGACATTTGAATGTTTAACCTATTACGACTTGTCACCTATTTAGTTATTTATCGGACCAGTTTCTCAGTTTTGCGTCAAAAAATCGGAATTCAAAGAATTCAACACACCTCGCGCGGACAAATAAACTTATTTACCAGATAAGAAAAATAACGAATCCGTTTTAGAATTAATAGAGCATCCTTTTAAATTAGTTGGCGTCACGGAATATTTAACAGTTGACGCGAATGTAAATGATTATAAACAATTAAGATTGAACATTGATAACTTATTCATATTGCAAAAAGGGTGTAAACATTTAACTATTCGTAACAATCAAATCACTATTTTACATTGCATAATAGCGGAAGCATCTAAAACAGTTGAAGGTATAGATACCATAAAACAAAACAAAGCAGCATCGACGACCAACAATAAGAAATAAGTTAGAGACAAACGTGAAATCGATTCTATTTGCCGATAACATCGCGCCAATTATCCACGTGCGGAAGATATTGCCGATTAAAAAGCAATGCACCAAAAGTCATGAATATTCGATTACATAATTTAAGTGAACAAGCCGGCTGTTGCGCCGGCGCCTCGTCGGATTTTTGGGGTTTTACCTCTAATAGTTCTTTAGAGATACAGTATGCCATACCATCGAAACTTTTTGTAAGCGTTTTAAGTATAGCTACCAGCTAAAATAACTCGTAGAGTAGAGTTATAAAAGTTCACCTAAGTTAATATATGAGATGGTTTTGTTAGGTAAAAATCAAACAACTCTGCAGCTGGCTAAAACAAACAGATGTTTACCCGTCATACGTGTGCAAATAAAATAATTTTTCGATAACGTCATGATTCAAGATCGACGCCATACAATTCAATTGACACCGCACGCCGAGTAAAAAAATAAGTACGTTCATCTTGTCCGCATTCACAACAAATGAGTAGTTAAGTCATAAAGACCTTGTTCACGTATTTGTAAATTCCGATGTTGGTGATAAATAAAAGTTCGTATTGCAATGCAGTGTGTATGATTTGGTTATTTTAGTGGATGCGTGAGAAGAAAACGGAACACAGACATTGAAAGTGGTAAATTGTTAAGTTATGGAGTGGTCAGACGGTCACTGAGCGAGCGCCTCGCTGTCGCGGAATGCCGACGCCGTTCGACCACCAAAACGAGATTCGAAGAAAAATATAACAAACGACCGCGGAAAACAACCCATAGCCGTGGCGCCGTTTAAGGACGTCACGTCTTCTATTTTATATTTTTTCAATAATATATGGCAAATAGGTAGGTCGTTAAGAAAACAACAGGAAACACCTACTTCATTCTGTATGCAGATTATGCACATTGTTATGATATCATTTTGTGGATGTTTAAAGTGTTATATAATTATATAAGTTAGTAGAGCTCGTCCTAATGATACTAATGTCATGACAAATGTAAGGCGTTAAGTTACACGGATTCATCGGCAAGCTATTCATTTGTCTCTTTTTCCTGAAAAATCATGCAATCACCAGTAATAAAAAACGCATATTTACATACGAGCCAGCGAATGGTTAATTAATACTATAAAGCGTGCATGTATATTAAAGAGACACCTCTGACACCGGATTGACCAGGCTCTAAGTCTGAGGTACCTATATCAGTTTTATACGCTTGAAATCTGTTGGCCTAGTTTTAAAAAATCAAATAACTTCACAATTTTGAAATGTTAAAAGGGCACCTACTTAACTGAAATTGGAGACTAGCTTTGGACAGCAAAACCGTAAATATTCGACTCGATCGTGGCATATTATTGCAAACACCTAAACTATTCACCATAAAACGGCAATAAAAAAAGAACCCAGTCAATACCCAGAACAATTTCTCGTACATTGACCACCAGCAGGCGTCTATCGGTATCGCTTATTTCGAACTGACAACAAAACGCATTACCCTCTCTGGAATGCACTCCAAAGATCCGGGTGGGTTATTATAAAAAGAAAAAAAAACGTTAAAGATTATGCAAATTGGTTGGGGATTCCGTTTGGGGTCCGACCGGAGACGACCTTCCGAGGACGCGGTGTCGATGACACGTCATGACGTTACGCAACGCGTTATAAACACGAATCGGCGATCGTTAACACTAATTGGTTATCAATAAAATAATAAAACAAATTAAATGTGTCAATCAAAATAATTTGAAAAATAATAGAATAGAATATAGCTGTTAAAGTTCCCAATTTTCTTTATTTCCTAAAAATCCGTTTTTTCCGACATCCGTTACAAAAATGTGTCATCACAGAGTAGGATATCAAAGGGCGAATGATCATGACTAGCGCCTACCCACTCAAGATGCAATTTATCTAAAAAGGATTCATAGCATAAACAGCTTACATCATCGCGCATGAACAATAGAGTACCTTACGCGACATCCGTCTACACGAGGACATTAGGGCTCCCCATCAATTTGGTATCAAAGAGCCGTCATTAGATGTTTAATCGGCGGCATCGACTCACGTCACCACGAGATGCCCCTTGCACGTGTGCGTAGAGCATGATGATGTGTGCGTAGGCAGCGCACGCGCTACGGCCTGAGTATTTACACCGGGCGCCCCCTACCACTCCGCCACTCATGCGCCGCGAGACCCGGCGAACACACGTGCACCCCACCACTATTCGCGCGGCGACCCTCGGGACCCAGCATTCTAGCACCGACCGACCACCGCGACAGTTCCTGACATGTGCCAGTGACTGACCAGTGATAAAAGCATACAAACTGTGAAGTGACTTTTAAGCATCCGTGTGATGTGCGACTGAAGGGTGAACTTGAAGAAGTGTTGATAAAGCCGCAGCCTCAACCGTTGAAAGAAATGTAAGCTGATGATTATTTGTTTTAGGATTTTTGTATGGTTTTATCAGAGGTTCGATGACAATAATGTATCCAGTAGAGCCCCGACCCAGATCTCACGACGCCGTCGTCGGCGTCGCGCGGCAACAATAACTCCAGAAACAATGCTACTCGGTATCGCGACACAAATATTAAAGTTAAAGTTTCACAGAGCTCAGCCTTCGACATAAAACTCAATGACGTGCACGAATAAAGAAACACCTGTGGGAAAATGCAAACAAAAGTGTGTTTCAGCGAATCGTGTCTAGACTATGTTTCCTACAATAACATTTATTATTCAATTCAAAACGTGACTAAAACGGACCGTTTTTATTAATTCTGATAATTCGGCGACAATGTAAACAGTCGTATGTTAAACAGTTTCGCAAATGTACAACAATAAATACATGACCTGAAAACGCCTACAATGTCAAAATCATAACCCACACGTTATGCTGCTTGAAAACAATTCAAATACGTTATCGCAAATCAAGCGTAGGACTTTATGAATGGATATGCGTGTGTTAATGCTAAGCATTGCTATCGAGCTGCACCGTAACAACTCATTCAAAGTAATCGGCGAATCTGGTTCTAAAATGAAGACCTTTAGAATTAGGTTATCTTTATTAAAAGTAATGAGATTTCCTAAAGCTAGCCCTAATATCACATGAGTTTTGGTTAATTAAATTGCACCATCCATCGCACTGTGCTAAAAGTCTTCCACATTTGTTCAGTTACAATGGAATGTGGAACGGGTGCAAAAGTTTTGGAGAGGGTAATTTTCATAACGGTCCTTGACTCAATTTATACCTAGAATGTTCTTAATATTGACGATAGGAATTAAACATTCAAGAGCTGTAAACGACCAAAGCATAAAAATCTCGTAACTGTAAAACGTCAATCCTACGTGTGTGCAGTGTTAATTGTGTGTTTGCATCGAGCTACCGATACGAATTACGTGACTATTTACGTTCGATACAGTTGGATAGTCGTACCCTGATTTAGTTCACTCTTATGTCACGTACAAGACCGTTAATCAAGGCGATAAATAAAGTATCGGTACATAATCGACAATTAGAATATAGCAATCAAATTTGGAGCAGGTTAAAATTATAATAACCAATCAAGTTTTATTGCGGCCGACTTGTTTAATCAAAGAAAGTACTTTTGATTCATGTATATGAGAACATGGAGATGAATAATTATCATGAAACTATCAACATTAGAGAGTAAATTGGTCGCTTCCGATCGCGTTCAGTATTAAAATAAATGCAATGACAGCCTCCGAAAGCCGACATGTGCTCACGTAACAGTAAAAATAAGCAATGAACTTAATAGTATAGTAGTTTATGGTATATTATGGAAATATAAAAGCGATTTAAAAAGCAGTAAGGAAGTAAACAATAACAATAGCAAATCCTTATCGCTAACAAACATTTAGGTAAATCGTGTGAAAATAACACAAATATCAATTAAGCATGCGGATACAAAAACTCGCTTTGATTATGTATCCGTGAGTAAAAACCAGTTAAATGCTGTAAAAAAATTGTATCTACCAAGATTGAAGTCTCGGTAGAGCAACAATAACGTTATTTAAGATCGTCTAAACATAATTACTGCACATTTGTGTTATACCGTAAATTATGATCAGTCTACAGAAGTGCCTCCTGCGCAACTATAAAACCATTTACATGCGTAGAAAGTAAAAAGAATTTCACTTTTATGTAGAAACGCACGGTGCTAATATTAGATTCAGTGCACATAAAAGTGGTGTTATGGTAAAATTTTGTAAGTCTGATCGTTATGGTTTTATATCAGACGTTGGCGATGACACATTCGTTTTCCATATAGCTTGTTAACCTTCTTATCTCATGCGGGGTGGGCAATGTCATCTGCCATAATGTAAGTATTTGCCTTGAATTTGAAATGAGAGTGGTGAATCAGGACAAATCGATAACAGCTTTATTGTTGTTGGAAAATTATAGCTAAGAACCGCACCTGATCAAGAAGTAAAATGTTTGACCGATTGAATCTAGCAGAGATTTTGCAAATTTGGCAAAAGAAATTTGGCAAAGTATCAAATCATATTTCACATGTGGAGAATCAAATTTCGTATGTGACCGAATGGACATGACCGTCGTCCTCGGTCTATTTCACACGGGGTTCGACAATACGTGCGCTTTAGTAACAGACGCATTGCTAAACGAGACGTGAAGCGCGTGCCGACTTGGCCATCCGACCGTGTTGACACAAGCTGGGATAATTAGTAAACATTCCATCAAATTTAAATAATCACTTATACAATCTTGAGATCAAATTAAAAGTTTGACGTCAGGCAGCGAAGTTTAAATCCGGCTCGATGAGTGCAACAAAAAATATTTACAGCGGGCTAAGACAAGTCAGGAAAAACCCGAAGAGACAAAAGCGTAAATATAAAAAAAAAACAATGATTTTTAGTAAGCGCGTATGTAGCAAGAGGCTTCGTTAGACAATAGTTGTGTTAGTTGCGCTTCGTCATCAACGAACTAACGAGACAAAATAACCGCAACCATCACTCATTACAGACATTATTATAGGTAACTATAACGTTGTCAGCCGTAATGCCTCCGGTCCCTAAGCACGTAGGTAGGCAGCGCAACAGAAATAAAAGTTCGCCTTGAGAATAATTACCGTAAACGATAATCTGATAGCTATCCACATTGCCGTTAGCGTAATTGCTCGAAAATAAAGTTACAAAATGCAGTATTAAAATATGCAGCTTTTCAAGCAGCGCACCGAGCGAAGGACTCGGGCGCAATCTAAGGTTGCCTATTATCCGCCACGCTCCGAAAATCACCAAAAGGTAAGCATAGTGGCGGAAAAATTTTGAAACGCGTTGCAAAAGAGGCTCATATTAAACAATACAGAACTAACTAATAGCCAACATTATCTTTGTATCAGCTAATTGATGTTTACCTCATAGTAATGGTATATCACACGTAAGTGCACATCTTTCTCGATCTGATTCGTTGGCCACTAATAACACAGGTACTCACCGTGATGATAGATAGTAATGGTACTAAATCCTTACCTGCAACAATAAGGAAACATGTTAACGAGGCAACAAGAACAAACTTGACGATGTTTTTAAAATAATAGTGAAGAAGTTCAAGAGTTAACGAAGCACGTAATTTTTGACGACAGATAAAATATACGAGAAAGAGGTAAAATTTTAAAATGCGGTAATAGTAATTACGGACGTATGACATGAGAGCGCACCGACCGGGCATTACACGGCAGATTACGTACAATAAAGCTGGATGCGACCACTTTACGGAATTACGAAACAATGAAACAAGAAAGCTGCGACTGGGAAAAGAAAGTCATCCTAATGTAATCGTATCATGCGTTGACAATCACACATTTTAAACAGGACAAGAATCTATGACAAATTCGTTTAATTAACCGGCAAAGGAAAACATGTTTTTGTTAGAACCGTTTCGTTATCAAGATCCGTAAGATATAGTGATACGCTAAATAATAGACCCGGCGTGACATATTCGTCCGTTTCGACGACGTGAACAACTGCTAACAGTATGCGGAAGTTTTCAACTTAATTGGTGTGAAGGTTGTTCTTTTTTTGAGACTCAAGGGTGAGATTCTATTCATCGCATGCATTTGAATAAATAGACGAATGATAGAACGCGCTGTACCAGATATGGGCAAAAATCAATTTATTGATAACCATTATTTTACCTTTAGAAATGCTTACACAATGTAGTAAACGAGTTGCCTTGAAATTTAGAGGCATTATAAATCATAAATCCGCCAACAATGGGCCACATGACAGAGCTCATAGAAAAATACTTTGGAATATTTCACTCCGAAATGGCCCCGGCGCGTGCGCGCACCACGACCGTACCCAGTCACGATTCCGAAGAATTAGATCGATTTTACAAGGTGACCTCATACCATTAAATAAAATAACAAAGATTGTTGACATATTGCTACAGAAAAATAAATTGTTTATTGCGAAAAACAATTTCGATTTTAAGGTAAAACCAGAAACGATTTAGTATGCTAGAAGAAAAAGCTCGTAAACAGTAGACGCCCACAACAAATCGGTCTCGATAGTCTATGACGCTCCGAAACAAGTATATTTGCGCAGAACAAACATTTACATTGCCGCAACGTATTTCTAAACGAGATAATCTAATTCAGAAGTAACGAAGTTGAAGACATTATAAAAGGAGTTCCCACATTAAAGTGAATTAAAATGCAAGGCTGGCGGAGCGATGGGGACCTTAACCAGGCGTAGCGAATTTATTCACAACTAGCGAACATACATTTGTATAAAATTATATATTTTTTGTAATTAAGTATGCAACATTACCTAGAAGCCAGGTGATACAACAAAGTAAAGCCAAACAAAAAACACATATTGCTTCCAATGAAACTAAAAGTCGCAGAGCTGAAGTGACAGGGCCTCTACTTGTGGAAGAATATAGAAAAGTAAAGATATTATTAGGAAACGCATATTCAAAAGATAAAACGAAGAAATGATGCACGACCTCACAATACTGCTAATTAAATTAACAATGACAACGAAGCAACTGTAAGACCTATTTATGATGTAAAAGAACATAAACATGTTGTGATAGTACTAGAAATCAGTGTTAATTGACACGTTCAAGCCTCGGCTGGATGCGTCGGACCAAACAGGTTACATTCACCTTGACCACGGCGACAGTACCGAGCCCTGACACTATTTGCATACCACATACAATATGGAACAATAGAAAACTAAATTTGTACAAAGATAGCATCTGACGGCGACTTTTGTTAGATATGAGAAGATCCACGATGTTAGCATTCAAAGGGTTGGTAAATTATAGGTGTTCACTCAACCTTTATCGACTGCCATTGCCAACATTCTGTGTCAGTCAAATGAATCAAAATGACACTTAAGGTCAATGAAACTGTTTAATTGTTATACAATTTTTAACATTGGAGCAAGATAATTGTCTCCATGACTAACTATAAAGACCATGAACGCGTTTGAAAATTTGATAAACTGCGTGTCGTTGCCACTTTTCCAGCCTTAATAATTGATATCTTTAAAGCGTCCTTGATTTTAAGAAGAAAGGAAAACGTGAGCTTATTTTTTATTGCCTGACAAAACCATATTTTTGTCTTAAGTTAATTAACTAGCAACAGTAACAATGATCCAAATTAATATGAGACAAAGGCCTAGCAGGAGGTTGGGTTAAACTGGTAAGATTTAGAATAGCCAGCCGTTGGTAATGAGGCCATAGATCAGTCAAGACGGCACGCGCGATCATTAGGGCTGGCGCGGGCGGCGATGTTACGCAAAATAACATTCGTAGTTATTTCAATTAGTCTAAATAACATTCATAGTGATTTAAATTAGTCTAAGTTTTTGTAGGGATTGCCGGAAATTGCAAATAAGAGCGTGCGCGGTTGGGTAATGTTAGCTTATGCGTAGTCACAGTAATGTTTCATATTAAGCAAGTTATTAACTTATACTAAGCTGATCTGTAGTTACAAGACGGCTTAAGCTCAACAGTGCGATAGGTTGGATAATAAAAACTAGGTACCGATTAAGTCTCTGCCAATTAGGTTAGTAAAATGTGAAACCTTATGATCCGCTGGTAAGAGTTTTGATTGTCTTTGACATAATATTATCCAACCCAAACACTAAAGATTATCGTTAATGTCATGATCAACAACATATCTTATCAGTATGGTATGACCAACCCTAATAAGATCCGCGTTAACGACGCGACGCGTGCACATCCTAACCTAACCACCGATCCGGTTGCTTCTGCTCAAACCAGAAATTTTTTATTGCCTCCATTACGTCAAGTCATGTAACATGTTAAGGTTAAACCAGCGTTGCTAGCAGACAATCAAACTGTTGTATAAAGACACAGTTCGGCAATGTTTACATTCCCTAGACAATTAACGGCGAATACTCAAGGTGGCAAAGCATTGACAATAACTATATTATGCACATCGTTACACATACTCGCAAAGCCGTATAAGGACAAAGTGCATAATTGTACCGCTCGGGGCAACCAATGCCACAGTTAACAATTTGTTACAGTTTCGAAAGCCGCGACAAACCAACCTCACACGTGTTCAAACATTCTTATTTAATAATATCGATTGATACGATCGAATTTGTGTTACGTTGCACAATACAACGCGTGTCCAGACCGGACCAAACATTATGTGCGATGTGTGCCTAACGGACAAGTTATCAAAGTAATGATACGGCCACAGGTTGCAAATAGCTGGTGCTTAGCATAGGCTGTAATAAATAAACGTCGGTACGCGTAGGTTTCCGTCGTTCCGCAAACTCAAGGAGATCAATGCCTGCAATTAGAGGTGCAACAGTATCGGTGCCGCCGTCTCTGCAGATGTAATTACGTTAATTCGTGCTTTCGGTACAACTAAACGCACAAAGTCCGTTTGAAAAATGTGTGTGATGATGATGAAACTACTGAGCACATCCTGGTGTTTCTGTGGACGCGAGCACAAACAAAGGCCAGTGGAAAGTTGGCGATCCGAGCGCTGAATACAAATCGTCAACAATGCATCACCCGAGCGTTTCCCAACGCTGTCGCGGTGAAAAGAGAACGTAAAGAAAGCTCAGCCACGTTTGTATCGAGCTCGCTATAAATTATGAAGAAAAACAATGTCTTTGTGTGTTTCTGATCGTGAGGGCGGGCTGAGACCGCAAGGCTGGCCGGCTGTCGAGCGGCGACATTCCCAAACCAACCACTGCGCTGGTTTATTTGATCACTTCACGTTTTGTACTGACCGCAAAAAAAATCGGGCACCTTGCCGTCGCAAGGCCGAGTGCGCTTGTCTTAGTTTCCATCGCTCATGTCGGCTCGTTACGACAGCCACGTACCGGCTTTTAATGAAATAAAAGTGCGCGGCACTAGCTGCTGACAATCGCGACAGTATTGTTACGAAGGCTAACAAGATATCGTAAACGAAAGGATGCACTTAACGAAGATGCGTCGGCAAATGTCAGTACCTATTGAGTGTTTACTTTGAACTTTACAGGATCGACTCGCACGATGATATTGCAAAATTAGGTATAAAACCTAGTAAGCTCCATGCATTGATGTATAGGTAGATATAACTGGTAGTTATTGGGTTCGGAAAGCAAACAGCCGGTGGGCGTTATGCAAGTGTTGCCCAAGCGCCGCGTCGACAATACGATTATTAACCAAATCAAGGTTGCTGTGACTCACGCGTCTAATGAGCCTGGCTCCGTTTCCCTCTTTCATAAAAAATCGTCAACAATAGGTACCTAGCAGAGAAATAGTCAAAAGGCCACTGTAACCTATTGCGGTAATATCATTTGCATCAATCCGGCGCAGTATCGAACCAATTAAAAACATCGATAGCGCGCAGTTTTGCAAGGCGCGGCCGGCAGGCGGGCAGGCGGCAGGCGCACGCGCCGCGGCCCTCTATTTCAGTTTAATGGGCCGGTACACTTTCTGCGGCGATGCAGGCTTGTGCTTAGTTTATCGAAGTCGAGCAACTCGGGTGACCGTGCCTTTCACGGCGCCCAGGGCACGCCCACCGGACACCGGCGACTTTGCCTTCACTACCCTAACTGCTCTAAATCTAGTTCTATTATACAGTTCAATACAGCCTCCGAGCGCTTTCGCTGCAATTAACCTCATAAACGCGTTTCGCAACTATAATGTCGTTTAAGTGTTTCGCGGCACATTCGGGTCCCGTGTCATACGTCAACCCACGCCGCAATCATCTAAAGAGACGCAATTCTGCACAGAGCGCTGCACTAAAGCAAAAGCCGCATCGTGACTACAACCATAAAATTGCATTACAAGCTCGTGCCGACCAATATTGAAAAATTATCCGATCATTGTTTCAAAACTAGCGTAGATTTCATATCGTTAGCGATTGCGGCTTAATGAGCATTTCTCTGGCCGAGGTTAGAGATTCGTAAAGTAGGGCTGAAACAATGAGGCCCGAGATTAATTAAAGCTAAAATAGACTATGGAGTCAAAGTCGAACAGCATGACACTTGAGTTTTAGTATTAAGGCTGGCCTTCCTGTCTCGTGGTCAGTTCAATTGGCTGACCATTCAATTTCCAATTAAACGCTTGATTCTCAATGCCAGCCGGGTCGGAGGTGGTCGCTCTGTAAAACTTAATAAAAGGCGAGAGTTGGCACGCGGCGCGGCAGTGCCCGAAACACTGGCCGCCGCTTTTGTCTCCGCGTGTCCTTTCACTTCGCGCGCTTATGAACAACAACGACGGGACGTATTTGAATAACAATCCGCCTGCCTAGATGAGTTCATTCATAGATTCTCAATGCCCGAGTAGTGATACGTAATAGTGTGGCGTGTATAACTAAAGGTGATGTTTTCTAAACTTTCAGATGGTGAGAGGGGCGGCGATAGCGCTAGTGCTAGCGCTGGCATGGGTGTGTCCGGCGCGCGGCAGCGTCCTCGTGCCGACCTACGTGCTGCCGCCCGACTCGTTCGCGCGCGACCAGCGCAGCCTCGGCCCACCCCCCGACGCGGACCCCGCGGAGTCGCAGCGCACAATCAAGCGACTCATCGGCGGACACATCAAGATCAAACCCGACAAAGAGTATGGCAACACTAAGAACTCGATCGCGTTCGACGCCAAGAGCGAAACCGGCAAGTTCGTGGGTGTGGTCGTGCCGGACCAGTCGGGCGGCACCGTAGGATGGAACCAGGGCATCTGGGATGACGGCATGCTCATGTCCAGCGCTGGCGAAGGCAAGGAAACCGTAAAACCCAAAGAGGTTGACGAGGATAAAAAGACGCTCTCCGATCAGGTAGCCGAAGGCAAATATGGTCTCATTCAGAATGAAATTTTCGCCAAGATGCCCAAACGCCCAGGTATCGTCAGTTACGAGCCAAATCCAGAAACGAGGGATAAGGATAATATTCAAACCCTCGGAGGACTTAAGAAGGATGAAATTTGGCTCGCCGAAGACCATCTGTTAGTATTGAAAGGAGGCTCGTTCCCGGAGCGAACGAAAGAGTCAGGCCGTAGACCATGGCCACCGATCGACGATTACGAGGCGCCCAGAAGGCAAGTAAAGCTACCGCAGAAACCTAAAGTGCCACCGCCCTTTCCAGTACGACTCTCCGACGACGGACCGCTCGTCTTCCTTACTCCTAACGGCAGTGTCCCTGCGCCCCAATTCCCTCCCTACGCTTCGCGAGAAGGCGAAAGCCCTCTATATCCTCCGCCATTCCCCTTCGCGCCGGGAGCGCCCTACCCCTCGGGTGACAATCCGGGAAACACTTCTGCCGGGGGAGCGTCGCTGCCAATTCCTCCGTTCCCATTCCTACCCGGGAATGCGAGCGAAGGAGCATTCCCTTTCCCCCCATCCATGAACGGCTCTTTTCCAGAAGGCTTTCCACCGGGCGCAGCGTTTCTACCACCACCGAGCAACCAGTCAGACCTATACGACGAAGACGACCCTTCGATTTACTATCCGCCGCCTTACAATTTTTCTTACCGCGCTGATTACAATAACAGCGTGCCGGCAGGTCCCTTAGTACCTGGAATAATATTGCCTCCACCGCCAGACTTCTTTGCTCCTCTTGAGGACAAAACAACAACGCCAGCGGTTAAATCTACAACGAGACCGACAACTACTTCGAGTTATTCGAGACCGAAGGCCACAGCCAAACGGCCCAGTCCAACACCGGCAGTGCACCGCAACAAATACAAGCCTCGGCCTACAACTACCACAGAATACCCAAGCACAACTGAAGTGCCAACCACCATTACATCACCGCCGCCGGTAGAGGTTGTAACGACGCCAAGGCCAAGGTATCCACAACGCGTTGTACAAATACCGCAAAGAGTTCCTGTGCGTGTGCAAAATCTACCAGAAGTTCAACCCAGACCAAAAACAGAAAAACCAGTGTACAAAATCAGAACGAAGGCTACTTCCAAGCCCTTATCGGTATCGGTTATATACGACTATCCTGATTCCACATACGACACTAAGCAGCCAAGCACGACTGAGAAGCCTTACATATTATACGATGTGCCAGAAAAAACGCCAGATGTGGTCACCGATAACTTGGTGACGTCGACACCAGTGCCATTAAGAGCTTACTACTCCAACACGCAAAACAACAATGTGCCGATTACGAAGCTGCAACCGGTTTACAACCGCAAGCCGAATGATAACGCGCTGGCATCGTTCTACTTTTACGATGAACAACCGAAAACATCGCCATCTCCAGCTTCGTTCTTTGATGGGAGAAATTATTACAAACCTATTCCCATCAGCCAAGCACCTCCGCAGCACCAACAGAATATCAACAACCAGCAAGGCTTTAATCCGTCGGTGGACGTAGCATATGGTGCGATAGACCAAGCAGATGCGCTATTCTTGTGGCCACAGAAACAAGGTCCTAGAACACTGACGCAGGAATACTTCAGCATTCAGAAACCTCTGTATGTGCAACCACAACCCCAGCAACGGCCCCAGGCGTTCTATCAACAAATAGCAGACATTCAACAGACCATTGACTTGTTTACTACGAAGAGGCCTAAGCAACACAGGCAGCACGCTCACAAACCGAAAGCAATCACTTCAAGACCAGTGCAAGTACCTGTGTACCAGTTCAGCTATCAGTCTAAGCCTAGACAGGAACAATTCAGTTTCCGTGCTCCTAAATTGGACCCTGAACCATTCCGTCCAATGGTCAGCTATAGCAAGCCTTTTAATCTCGACAACGAGTTCAATGCTATCACTCCATCAGTTTCGCCGAATTATCACCAACAGTACCTGATCGAAAACGTGCAAGTCACCACCGAGACGCCCACATCGACAAGGTACTATCCAAAAACGAAGATAAGGGACGAGGATTACGACGACAGTCCGATCAATAAGGACGTTCGACCGAAGAACAATCGAAACCACATTCCGATACAAAACGATAAGCCCGCAGTCCATCATCACGTTAGTAGAGTACCGAGCGTGACCCCCAGCCCGGTCAGCCACGGCTACTACACCCAGCAGGATGAGAGATATCTCGACGACATCACTAAGAACTCCTTCGACATCTTCGGCAAGAAGATCGAAGACAGTACTCACGACGTGAACGGTCTGGCTGTGACGCCTCCCATAGGGACGGTCAGAACACCAATAGACAACAACATCAACCTCCAATACGCATACGAACTCATCGAGTCCCAGAGTCCGAACCCACCGTCGTTAGACAGAGATACTCTAGTGAACGATCGCCACCCTCGGCCGCCTGTAAATCCGGACAGTGAGCCAATAAGACAACACAACGCAGAGTTGGTGCAGCCGCAGAAGCCTCCGTCGCTGGCTGACGATACGCTGGTGAACGAGCGACTACCGCGGCCGACGATCAACCCTGACAGCGAATTCATTCCGATACCTAACCCGGGCTACCGGTCGCAGCAGTACAGAGTGCAATCTCAAGTGCAGAGGCCGCAATACAGCGGGGAGCAGTACGATCTGAACCGACCATCATTGGCCGGTGATACTGCGGTGAACTACAGACGGCCACTGCCGCCGGTGAACCCGGATGCCGAGTGGATATCGCCCGTGAACGCGGCGGGCGAGGGCCGGCCGGGATCGTTCGTGTCCTACAGACTGCCTGGCGAAGGGGCCCACGTATATTTCCTGACGCCACAAGCGGCACAAACCCGGGAACGGTACAGACCGCAAGGCGGGGGATACGGTCGGTGAAACCAAAGCTCTAGTCTGAACAGTTAACGCCGTCGCTCGCGGCGACCGTGTAAATATAAAGCGCAAATGTGATGTTTAAGTGTCCTAAGTAGTGTAAGAGACTAGCGGGACCGCGCCCGCGTTGCCATATATTTAGAAAAACAGACAAGTGTTTAAGTGTTAATAAGCGATGGTACGGACGCTGTTTTGATACGTTATTTATTAAATTATTTCTTAAGAGACTGTGGTGCATGCATAGAGCTAGTTATTTATTTATGTCAGTATTCTCGGACTGTTAGGAATGTTGTGATATGATATGCGTGACAATTGACAATGTACTGAGATTGCATTGTTGTATTATAATGGTAATGATTGTTATTTTTAACACATTAATAATAACGAATCATTGTGATTTTGTACTGTATTTTTAAAACAAAGAATTTAAAAAATAAAGTAAAACAATGTAAACTATTATCTGGTTTTTTACTCTCCACATACCAAGTCCACCAAAAAAAAATAAACGATCATATTATGAGGTCAAGAGGAATTTCATTGATGATGAAAGGAAAAAAAATCAGGAAAGAATGATGATGGTTTTTATAGCTTCGGAAAATCGGCAAATAAGATACCCAAATTCTGCCATGTATTGAAGAAGAAAAAACGTCACAATCATCTAGGATTAGCTGTAGTTCATTAGAAACTATACTTAATACCTATACCACTATTACATGCCTCAATAAGTATTACAGCTAAAAAAGCAACTCTGCTCTATTCAACAAAATAAAATACGTAGAAGCAAATACCTGATTCTTGCAGGTAAATACGAAAGCTACTAGGGTTGACTCTCACACGATATGGCACTTCTGTCCAACACATTCACCCAAATAAATAAGTACTCAAGATTGCTGTAGTCTTATAAACGGACATATAACGGGCTACTGTGTGTGCATTTTGCAAAGCATTCCGTGCTTAACGGTAGACGGTTCCACGTACCATGCACTCGACTCCACTTGGCGGAGCTCCTATTTCCACGTACTTTAAGGCTTGCGCATCGATGTAAAACTGACATGATCTATATATAGATCATACTCCGTCTATTTGAACATTTGAAATTCAACTGTCAATTTGGCACATGTTTAAGTAAAACAAAGACGCTATTTAAAATCGTGTTAAGTTGTACGAGAAAAACCTAACAAATAAAGCTAATACATGTTAATACACATATGCTATGAAGCTTGAGGTCCCGGGTTCAAATCCCGGTCGGGGCAGATGTTTGTATGATGAATATGAATGTTTGTTCTCGGGTCTTGGATGTTTAATATGTACATAAGTATGTATTACTATATATATATATATCATAGTACAGGCTTTGCCTAGTTTGGGACTAGGTCAATTGGTGTCAAATTGTCCAGTGATATTTTATCCCATGTTTTCGAATCGTCAATAAACGTGTAATAGTTTGACCATTAATTCAAACGTTTAAATAAATGGAGCACAAACCTACCTAAACTATACGTGATGGAGTCAAAGGTGCTCCGCTTGGCGGAGCTCCTACGACAGCGTACTTCTGACCCTTCGGGCCAACGCAAGACTAAGTAGCACCAGTATTACGTCATGTCATTTTAGTGTAGGCCACTAGTCACACCAAAGCCTCCGAGTAGAATTAGCTCCGCCTGGCGAAGCTTCTATCATCATCGGCCTTATAGTCTATTGCAGACTGTTTAAGCAGTGTCAAGAGGTAATGCGTCGTTTCTGATGTGCAAGCTAATACGGGAGCGGCAAATTCGACCGCAAGCCTGACCGGTAACGGAAGGATAGGAGGCGCGCGGAGAACCAGAGCTGCGTTGGTGTCTTTTAGCTCGCTTATACGATAATGTCCTAACCTAAACCACTCCTCGTCATGGACCTTTCGACCATCCAACACTGATCAGGTTCATAATAAGCCACCCACCTGTGTCGGGCTCCTGCGTCTGCGGCGCGTCCTGCAGCGGGCAGGCGTCCAGCCGCAGGTACACCTGTATGGCGGCGCGCGCGCAGCGGAAGTAGAACGGGTGCGCGCGCAGCACGTCCTCCAGCCGCAGCAGCCCCACGTACGACCGGAGCGTCATCTTGCGCATGCAGTACGAGTGGAAGTCGAACTGATCCTCCATTATTTCGGAGAAGTGCTGGAACAATTGACGATGGACGTAAGTAACTACCTGGGCCGTGTTTTATAAAGCTACAAGTTACAATTTACAAGCCGAAGTCTCTTTCTAACAAAAGGTGATAGTATGAGACTTCCGCTTGTAAATTGTAACTTGTAGCTTTATAAAACACGGCCCTGATTTTCGCTTTCATTATAACACGTCTTTTAAAAAAACTGGTAAGTTAAATGGGTCAATCAACTTTTCATTGCCACTCGTTGCCACGGAGATGTCCCCTGGGTAACTCGTCTAAAATAAGATTTTCTAAGACCCTCACTCCCACGAAAGTCAGGATTCGCATGCAGCATTCTCAAGCATGAAGGAATTGTATAACTGTCGAAACTCCTAAAGTTTGATGGAGTGGTGCCTTAGATAATCTTATTTGAGACGAGTTACCCGGGGGACATCTCCGTGGCAACGAGTGGCAATGAAAAGTTGATTGACCTACGCACCTCTTAAGGCTGTACATGTAGAGGTCGTTATAAGTTACACAAAAAATACGTCAGTTAACTTCAAAAATAATAATAATATTCTTTAACTTTTTTGGAATGATGTTCTCATGTTAAGGATTTCGTTCAAAGAACATATATAATACTAAACAGACGTAGCTAAGCAACCGACGCGTTCACAATGATCTAAGCACGGCTTCACTTTTATAAGGCATAAGAGCTGACACTGACGCATGTGTGCAGTGAACGACCTCGCGGCTGTGTGCGTTTCGGGACGCGAGCGGGGGTGAGCGCGGGGTGTGGAAAGGCGGACCGCGGGTCGCCACGGCACCGCAGTGACGCTTCTGTCTCATTCAACATTATTGGGACGTAATCGGCACCCGTCAGCCGCCCATCACTTATCGTTATCAACTACATACCCTATCAACTTCGTGGGCCTTCTTGAGCGCCTCGCCCCACAGCTGGGCGCGCTGGTATGCGGTAGCCGCCTCCGTTTGGAACCACATGCACTGCATCTCGTTGAGGTTCTCTGTCGCTGGCACACCTGGGGAAGACAATTGTGATGAATAACCTAACCAACTTAGAAATGTTGAAAAGCATTGTAATTTCAAAGTTCAATATTTCAAAAACGAGTGAACCGAGTTCAATTAAACGATTAAAAAAAACTGCATCGAAATCGTTAACTTGCGGCGCTTGGTAACTTTGTGCTGTGTTATTAATAATTTACTGCTATTGTTCCTATAACACTGTAATATCTAAAGTGAAAGTTGAAAGAACTTTTTCACTTCAACGTGCAGTATCGCCGAAACGGCAAAACCGATTTTGATGTGCCTCGGCTAAGAACTCGATTAATATAACTTTCGATTACGATGAGCTCCAATGCCCCAGATAGAGACACAGATACACACAACAAGCTCATAACACCCTTATTAGGGGATGCAGAACCCCTTAATTTAGCAATGTGCACCACAGAGACTACCGAAGTCTACCTTTGTGTATTTTTTTATGAATAACATTTTTAAGACACCCAAATAATATGACTTCAATTTTTTTTCTAAATTATGGGTTAAGGAATGATGACAGCCTGAAAGAAAGAACGAATGTAGGAAAGCCGTGACAGCCTAGTGGCCTCTCAAGCAGGTCGTGGGTTCAAACCCCGGCTCGCACCTCTTGAGTTTTTCGGAATTTACGTGCGAAATTACATTTGTAATTTATCATGAGTTTTTCGGTGAAGGAAAACATCGAGAGGAAACCGGCACACTCCTGCGAAGCAATTCAATGATGTGTGTGAAGTTCCCAACCCGCACTGGGCCCGCGTGGGAACTATAGCCTCATTCTGAGATTAGGCCTGTGCCCAGCATTGGAACGTAAAAAACCGGCCAAGTGCGAATCGGACTCGCGCACGAGGGTTCCGTAGAAAGATGTTAACGCTTTTCCCCAGTGTTTTAAGAAGTCCAGTGTTAGCAGAGCCCTGCTCTTAAAGCAAAATGTACGCAGTGTGGGGTCAACTTATATTGGTCTGCGAAATCTACAGATAGACATAAAAATTTAAGATTTTGAGACTTTTCGGGGTGGTTGTGCTATAAGAGCTACCTTCATACCAAATTTCAAGTTTCTAGGACATCTGGAAGTACCCTTTAGGTTTTTCGAAATCGGCAATTTGTATGGAAATGGCCTTTTTAATGACTGTATCTTTTGATTGCGTTGACTTAGAAGGTTGATTTTTTTCACAGCTTCAAAGGACCGCAGGCTTGAGTATTTGAAATTAATTGCAGCATGCTACCTCCACGCGTTCCAGAGAAAAAGGGTGTTGACAGGCAGACAAGACAGACAGACAGACGGACAACAAAGTGATCCTATAAGGGTTCCGTTTTTCCTTTTGAGGTACGGAACCCTAAAAATGACGGGTTAAGGGTTACCTTCTCTGGTGAACTTGGCGCACATCTCCTCGGCGCGCTGCACGTGTCCGGCGCGCAGCATGTAGCGCGCGCACTTGCTGTTGACGTAGCGGTCCGCCGTGTCCATGGCCTGCGCCTCCTCCAGCCACTGGTACGCCGACACGGGGTCGCCGGCGTGCTGGGGATGCATCATAACATATGGGGGAGGGCATGACTAGCAGAATATTATGCAAATATTTTTTGTAGCTACGTGTCATGCGGAAAGTTGTATTTTTCGTACTAGTGCTTTTTACATTTCTAAGGCGCCGGCGGCACCGGGCCGCCTACACCTTCCACCTCCGCGACAGGGCAGCCCCCGCCGGCTCACCGCCTTTGGTTTTATTGTAATTTTCTCGCAAATGTATTAAAAAACGTCGTTTGGTACACGTGCGGAAGTGTCATTTTCGCTCGTCCTGAGTCAGGACTCGTGCATAATGACAAACTTTCCGCACTTATATCAAAAAGTGCACGTAATAACTAATAATACAAGACAATCAAAATAAATTTACCATGAATAACCTCAGAAAATATATGAAACACATAGTACGTGCCTGTAAAATTTGAGGGTTGCCCTCGATTTCCCTGGGATCCCATCATCAGATCATGACTTGGTGACAATGGGACCACCTCAGGAGTATACCCTTTTGAATAAAAAAAAGAATTTTGAAAATCGGTCTACAATTGACGGAGTTATCGATGAACATACATAAAAAATAAAAAAAATAAAAATACATACAGTGGCACGTAGAACCTCCTCCTTTTTTGAGGTCGGTTAAAAACGGAAAATGTAGTACAAAGGCGAGCTTATCCCTAAAAAGGGATCTCTTCCAGCTAAGGGTCTCCCCCAAACCAGTCGACGCGGAGTCGGCTTTCGCCGAGTGTTTACACCACACTATTCGCATTTAGCCGACCGACCGTCTCCGCGGTTGGCCGCCTGCGTTCAGCAGCCTCATCCTCCTTGCGTCCGCAGACGCCCGACCGCCCGCGACTTGCTGCCGCAACAGTTGTGAAGCGACGGTCGGCTCTCCCGTGCTCCGTCCTGCCGTCGAGACGACAGACAGCACACGTGCAGCCGTTGAGTCCGACGAACAGA
The DNA here is from genome assembly GCA_963691665.1 of Clepsis dumicolana. Lineage (NCBI taxonomy): Eukaryota > Metazoa > Arthropoda > Insecta > Lepidoptera > Tortricidae > Clepsis > Clepsis dumicolana. The sequence continues at coordinate 4,333,012 of OY829524.1, read as the reverse complement.
TGTAGGACAGCGGGTGATCGGCAATCGTAAATCTCATTTTTGGAGACTGGTTGTTAGTAACAACCTGAGTTGGAACACTTATATTTACCGACTAATATTATTAAATGTTCCTCTGTCATTATTACTTCCGTGTTGTCAGATCTATTGCAGATTTTATTGTGGGTAATAATTCAAATGAACAAATACAAACGCATCAGTAGCTACTTCGGCCGTCATCGGCTCTGTTCGGCCGTCATCGGCTCTGTTCGGCCGTCATCGGCTCTATTCGGCCGTCATCGGCTCTGTTCGGCCGTCGTCAGCTATGTTCGGCCGTCGAAGACGCTGAACGGCTTCCGCCAGCTCTGACCGGTCCTTATCGTAGGTACTCGGCCGTGATCGGAGCCGTTCAACTCTTTCCGGCACCGTACGGCGGTATAAGGAGATTTATGAATGCGAACGTGTGCGGTAGGCTGCAAACAGCGTCGTACGAATGCGAACAGCTTTACGGCAAAACGCCGTTTTCCCGTTGAAAGACGTCGTTTCGCATGGGCCGAGCCGATTTACGACTTATTCGCTCTTATTGCGTTGTTATAAAGCTTTTTCCGTACGCGATTTGCCGAAACGGCGTCGACTAGTTTGGGGAAACCCTTACCTGGTGAGTAAGGAAAACTTGGCAAACAGTCAAATTACACGCAAGAAAAGAATAAGCCCGTGGTCCCTGCCTACCCCTCCGGGAAACAAGCGTAACTGTATGTATGTAAAATAATAAGTATTAGTAATAAATAAAAATAGACAACATAAAAAATATGTAACAATAGCTATGATAAATATATCTAGATACATCGAAACAGCACAACAATTTACACAAATCTATACATACACGCAAACGCATACAACATACAGAATAGACGACTGGCGATTTACTAGTTTTGTATTGAGACGATCGCGCAATGTGTTCGCCGCGAGCTATATTAGTGTGAAGCACTCGCTCGCAAATCGCTGGTGTGATATGATAAGACTCTAAAGGCACTAACTTGAGGTTAACATTAAGTCAGACAATACAAATAAGTACGTCAAGTTAACACCGGATTAGTGTGTAACCCGGGGCGGCGTAAGTCTGCCTAAGACCAACAATTCATAACCTACTAAACTGGACTGAAACTAGGTGTAAAATTTTTACTACAAAAGAACCTAAATCTACCTACGGCTGTTACCACACCAATGGATTAGTGTGGCAGGTTTGGCTCATTGACGGATATGTTGATGGATGGTATCGATCGACATCAATCGATTGGTGTGGTCTAGTAGAAACTATCGGTCGGCGTCGACTGTACCATTCTACCATCGATCGATGCCATCGATTACCGATCTATTGGTGTGGTAACACCCTAACAAACATCCACTTACCTTGTATATCCTTCCTTTAACAATAAACAGCTCTATCAAAGTAGGCGTATGTTCTATCGCAGCATCGATGTACTTCAAGGCTCTGTCCGTATCCTTCTTATAGTCGAAGTGTTGGGCGGCGTAGTAGTAGGCCCATAGCAACGCGCTGGCCGGCTGTTTCCCTTCGCTCGGGTCCGCACTGAATGTACCATTCTTGGATAAATTCTCTACATATTGGAGTACTAGGTTCTCTATCGTTTCCGCTTTCACTTTGTCCGTGTATAACGATCTGGAATAAAACAAAAAATAAATGTAAAATAGTAGTTTATGCAACTGCTACACAATAAGGGTCCACTCATGTGATCCTGTTATGAAACTCAGCTTCGCCTCGTTTCATAAAAACACACCAGTGTTTTAAGGCCTAATTATGTAGAGTTGCATACATTACTTTATCTACACACATATTTTAAAGTACTCTATGATGGGTTCAGAAGCCGAAGGCATATGTATTATACCTATCACGAATTTAACAGTTTTTTTATTTATTACAGACAAACATACAGAGCACGCTTCGGATCGAATGTTTTTTTTATATTATTAATTTAATTATCTTGATTTTTGAAGACGACTCAAATTTGAATCTCATAGCGACATCGAATGCGATATCAAAGTCATTACGATTCGATTCGATATCGTAATGACTTATCGATACTGGCTGTCGAAATGCTGGTCATTACCTATGGTTTCTGAACGCATTATAGAGGACTTATGATAAGGGTGTAGATAAAAACAATTCCGCACGGGATGACCATAAAAATAAATACAAAAAGTTGATACATAATTTAATATTTACCTAATATCGACGAAAAGTGGCGGGATGCCTTTGTGCAAGCCATGTCGCAGGTACTCGTCCACGAGCCGCGCGAACGCCGCCGGAGCGCCGGTCTCCGACAGCTGCAGCCGGCGCGGCGCTATTGCTTTAGGATACTCTTTCCTGGAAACAGACGCGCGTACATGTTAGTATAAACATGAGAATATGCCCTTTGGAACATTTTGTAATAGGAACAATGTAGCGAGCCCGCCAGCAGGGAACGGCTCGCGGCCGACGGCACCAATGCATGGCATCAATTTTAGTGTGTAACAAAATATTGACAACAAAAACGAAGTACCAAAATGACGTCTATACGCTAACACTAGTCAGTACATGCGTAGGTAGCTAATAAGTTTCTCATGGGGGGGGGGGGGGGGGGGGTAATGTATGTCATAGATAATCTGTAACTGACACAGGGACTCTATAAAATCCCCCCCCCCTCTTGTATACCCATGTGGTAGTCAGAAATTACTCTAGCTAGAGGTAGGTATCTGTGGTTGCCGCTCTGGTGTCTGGTGGCTACTGTGATACAGATCATGCAAACTGACCAGTGCCCTGAAATATGCTCTAACAACCTTTGTGCCACAGTATGATAAAATAAATTTAAGTATGACAAGAGATAAGTATTTTGATGTGCCCTATCTATTGCCTAGTACTGAAGTTATGTAAAATACTACTTAATTTTGTAAAGTAGCATCTAAATAAGATTACTAACGACAGCTTTAGTTTAGATGAATGAAAAATGTTGGAAACTCACTTATATATTTCAAAGAAGGCCACTTTTTCATCAGGATCACTTAGTTGTTTAGCTTCTATAAGTTTCTGATAATACATCACATTTTCAGGGTTCCTCTTTAATAAATCTTCGTACACCGATTCAGCCTCTTTGAATCTGTAAAATAATTGTCAAAGTTATTAAATTAAATTATTGATAACAACTTACAATTTTAAAAACATGTAGGTTACCCTTTGGGAAGGTTAAAATTGTCTTGCATATTGCATCATTTGGTTATCAGATCATTCAATGTGAATTGTTGTTGACACAGTCTTGTTGCACAGAACAGATGCATAACAGTTAAAAACATAATCATTGAGTCATAAGCTGATTAAACAAATATTCTTTATCAAAGATTTCCTTCATCTACATATTCAATAAAATTGCATTACATGTGCTGAAGCATGACTTGTAAAGTTTTCCACTGAATTTTACAAAAAATAGAGCAACCAATCTAATATTTGCATTAAAAACTCGCACAGACCTTTTTAACTTCAAATAATATTCGCCACTAGTTTCCTTCACTGACAACTTATCAAGTATCTGTGTCTGGAACTTGTGTAAATGCAAGAGTGCTCGGTCAAACTGCCCAGACTCCGCCAGCACCATGTTTTGGTACAGCAGGAGCTCTGAATGCTCGTAGTCATATGGGCCTTTCATTTGATTAGTACGGAAGGCATCCAGGATACTGTTGGCCATCTCATAGTCTCCGAGAAGGTGGTAGCTCATCGCAAAACCAATCCATGATGCTCTCTGTGTTGGGCGCAGCATGAAGAGCTGATACCGGGTGTCCTGGAAATTTTATGAAGCCTTTAATGAGCATATAATGTATGAACTTTAAGTTTAACATGCCATACTAAAATTTTATTTCATTTCTTTAACAAATTATGACCAGACTTAAGATAACCAGAAAATTTCATAGCTACATGAGCCTGTAGCTAGGATGTGCATAATCAGCATTACACTTTGTAATAGGAATACTTCTAAAAGTCTCCAATAATATTTTATAAACAATAAACACAAACACATTTTTAATTTCCAAGCACTTTGCATTAAATAGAGTTTATATTACACAGTATTAAGTTAGCATGATTTATTGCTTTTATTAGGAGCCTACTTTGTGACCCAATATTTATTGTTCTAGATAAGAAATTACCTTGTATCCTTCTAAATCTCTCATTTGAATCTGAAGGAGTGACAGATCCCGGAGAATCTGTATATTCTCCTTTTCCCACTTGAGAGCATTCCGGTAACATTTAATGGCCTCATCATATTTCTTGTCAGACCGCTGCAGAAGGCCATAAACATGCCAGCAAACTGGAGACTTGAGATCATTACGGAGGCCACGGCGGACATACTCATATGCTTCATCTTTGCGGCCCAGGCAGTTTAGTGTTAGGCCTTTCATTGCCAATGTTTCTAAAAAAAAAAATATTATAAACCTGCAACACTGAAATGGACTTGGAACAGAAGTAGTACCTAGAATGAATGCAGATATTATACTGTAGGTATATTCTAAGATTAGGTGCTGTGAGTTATGATCTCAATTAATTTTCATTCAAAATTAAGTAAGTATTCAGTACTAATTATTGACACTTCCTGGTAAAACATATCTAAAGACACTCACCTCCATGCTCTGCAAATTTTGGATTGGACAGGATTTGCTTGGCAAATTTCAAGCCATTTTTGTATTGTTTGTGTTCGTAGCAACGCTGAAAATGTAATATTATGTGTTCATTAATCATTAACCTCCATGTATTATTAGATACAAGCTCTCAAAGATGCAAGGCCAGTCAAAAGATATCAAATTAATAATGAGAGTACATCTATAGAACGCAAACCAATTAAACCGCTGATAATACTACAATCATAGTAACATTGCATAGTCAATTCAATTGTCTTCCAAAATGATGTGCATTATTTTATAATTCAATATAATCGCCGAGGATGACAAGCCTCACAAAACCATGATATATGTTTACAACTACACTTACCAAAATTCTTTTAAATAGCGCATTTTCTTTAGGTGGTAAAGGATTACTTGGTGGCATTTTGTTCAAAGAAAGCGAAGCGTATTTATATTATTTCACTAATAAATTGAAATATAGCTAAAAACCTCGTGGCTATAAACCAAAGAAGTCGATGAAGGATTGTCTATGGGCTATGGGAGAGATGATAAATGGGTCACGTGATCGAATTTGGTGATACCAGCTTGAATTTTTAAGTAACTTAATTTCTGTAATCCCTGCTATAGCCGGCTTTATTTAAAAAAAAGTTTGTTGTCTATGACTTTTAAATCTGGCTGTTTACGAAGTCTGTTATCAAGTCACTTTTAAGTCCAACGTTTTGAAGTTTATTTGTCTTTCCTATTTTGAAGTACAATTTAATATAAAAAGCCAGGGCTTAAAGGTTACACAGACTTTTGATTTACTCACAAATAAAAAGAGACAAGCATTAAACCAATGGTCTTACGTTTCAAGGTCTATGAAGCTTCTCGTAACTCGTAAGCATACCGCGTAATGTCAAATTTAATTTTGTGACATGTGTCAAATAGCAAATTAAGTTCCATGTTGCCAGGTTTCACGTTTTTACAGGAGCTCGGCTATTTTGGCTGATGTCTGCTGCTCTACGCTCTACTTATAAATTAACGAAAATCGAAACCCCTTGTTTAAAAATATTTTTCTATTCTTGTCTAACAGTATCATAAATATCAAAATCCCCTTTGGAGTTACGGTGAAATAAAAAAAAATCACCCAAGTGCAAGTCGGAGTCGTTGTAGTAAGTTATTCAGTGTTAACAGAGCCCTGATCCTAAGCAAAATATACGCAGTGCGGGGTCATTTTATATTGACTACTGACAATATTATACAGACAGAAATAAAAATAATGCTTTTCAGCTGACAGCTGGAAATAACCTATAGGTTTTGATGCCAATGACGGTATCTTTTGGTTGCGTTGACTTAGAAGTTTGATTATTTCACAGGTTTAAGTGATTGCAGGTCTTTGTATTTGATATTAATTTCACCTTGCTACCTCTACGCGTGCCAGAGAACAAAAAGGGTCTTGACAGACTGACAGCAAAGTTTTTCCTTGTGAGGTATGGAAGCTTAAATAAAAAAATCCGAAGCTGCTAATGTGCAATGACCCTAACTACAATACGTTAATTAATAATCATCATTTGAAATTAGCATATACTATGCTACTGTTTTTTTCTCAGTATTCTGATTTTTTTGTGCATTATTTTATGACTTTTTCAAATTCGACTTGGCAGCACTGAAATATTCTTTAAAAAAAATCTGGTACTGCGAATTGCGAAGCGACATTGTCGTGTTCAAATAAAAATAAAACAAAGTAAATTTGTTCTGTAGTGAATACTGAATATAAGTGCCTCCGAAGCTTCATTTGGGATAGGTAAGGTAATATGGGTATAGAAAACATGCGTCGCTGGCCCATGTATTTGATGTTCGCGTTATGTATTTTACTTGCCCTTTCACTCTTAAATAGTGGAAGTATGCTCACGGTATTACGAAACAAAGTCGCAGAGATGAGTGTGCAACTGCAGGAATGCTCTGAACAACAGACTGCTTGCATGCAAGAGACATTACAACTTCTAAAGCAAAAAGGAAGTTACGTGTCTAAACTGGAAGACTTAGACAAACATAAAGCAAAAATGTCGAGTGATATCGACGCATACAAACAAAAACTGATTGCCACCGAAATCAAACTAAACAGCTCTATAGTAAACGTCGAAATGTGCAAGGCAGAGTTTCGTTCCCTGGAAAGTCTTCAAGTTAGCAAAACTGGCATCATAGAGACTTTGAGGCTGGAGAAAGAGACTTTAACCACTCAGCTAGCTGACCGTAAGAAGAAAATTGAGATGCTGGAGAAGGAAGTAGAAAGATTAAAGTCAGTGTTGACCACTAAAAGTGCACCAAACATAGCAGTGTCATCAAAAGTGACTCCTGCAGCTCAGCCTCCTAAACTGAGCTCAGCATTGAATGCTCACGAACCCTTAAATGAACCAATACTAGACAATGATGCTAAGGAAGACATAGATGACACAAATGCTCTAAATGATGGCCAGGATTTTGACCCACAGATGAAATAAAAGAGTAAATATAACAAGTCAATGATAATTGACTATTAATTCTCTTTGACATCTCAGGAGTGGAAATGGTAGCCAAATTAAACATACTTTGCCATTATTAGTGGCTGACTTACAAATACATTTATTTTGTATTATTTTATATTCAAATTGCAATGCAAATGTTAATGCAACCTTCCTTATGCAATTGTTGCTGTGAAGTGATAATATTACTGTTATTACCAGGGCCGTGTTTTATAAAGCTACAAGTTACAATTTACAAGCGGAAGTCTCATTCTATCACCTTTTATTAGAAAGAGACTTCTGCTTGCAAATTGTAGCTTTATAAAACACGGCGCAGGTAGTTTTTCAATGTTTTCCTTGAAATAATATTAGACATTGAAAATGCAATAGTAGTACCTAAGTTGATATTACAGTAAAAAAAATTGGTTAATGCAATAACAAAATCAATTTGTGCTTTCAGTTTTTTGTATGACTGAGTTTTGAGAATATTAGTTATGTGTTATATTCCTATTCAGGCTGGCTTGTTTCTGACTTGCACTAAACCAGGTCAGTGCAAGTCGGCCTAATTGTATTACTTTATTTTAGGTATGAAATATAGAATAAGTACTTTAGCAAGGTTACCATCAACCATCACATAAATTAATTGCAAAAATGTGTTTTAATGTACAAATGAAAACAACCATATAATTTAACCATGATCCCATGATATAAATTAATCACTCAACTTTAAAAACTGAAATCCATTTATATCTAACTATACTTTAAGTTTGGACATCGGGGTTTCTGTATGGGAAAGACAAACACTAATGCATTATGGTTAAATTGTGTGTATTTGTTTAATCACTTGCAAATTTAGAATGTAGTGTCAAAAGTAGCTTGTTATGTTTGTGCAGTCAGCAGCAGTTGTAGCTAAGCAACTGAAGCGGTCACAATGATCTGCACAACCTCTTATCTCTATAAATAGACCTTAGCTACTTTTGCTGCTGACTGTACCATGCTTGTCACTCTAAAGCCAGATGCAAGACTTCACATGATTCACAAACTTGTTGTTATATGGTAAAAAAGTAATGCACTACTATTAGCACTGACTGTACCAGTGAAGTAAAACAGTAAAAACAATTCAGGCCTTTGGTTGTATTCATAATATAGGCCCTGTCTTGATAAACGCGTAAGTCAACACACCCATTATAATTTCTAACGCAAATAGCTGCTCTCTAGCACACAAAGATAAGAACAAACTCATGTTTACACAACAAACTGATATAGACATAGGTTAGCATAACGCAATATTTTGCCTCAATTAAGTATAAGCCATAATGGTGCCACAAATAGTACTTTAGATCTGAATTGTTTTCTATAATTGCTCAATGTCTGTTTTAATTTTAATAGTGTCTGTGTGTTCAAAAGTATTTTATTTTGTAATTAATTACTACATATAGTGTGAATTGACTCATTCCAACCAGGCTAGCTTTTCACATACATACATCACATATTTGTAAGAGATTATTCCAACATTATAAGCAGTTGTGCCTCTTTTTAGTTCCAGAAAATTAATAACTGTTGATAACAGAAGTTGTAAACTACACTCAAGAGTACCTATTTTTATTATATACTTACCTATTTATTTTTAGGACCTAGACCCAAAGCCCATGAAAGAAAATTGATTTAATAATGTTCATAATTGCATTCATAGAACTAATTTTCTAGAAAAGATAAATGATTGTTGTTTATTGTCATATTATTATCTACTTTACAGTTATACAATCATTGACATAAAACTAATTTGACGTGACTTATCGAGTGTCAATCGTGTCCAAGCATTTACTTTCCTTTGTTCATACAAATACTCAGTTGGCAGTTAAGTTTAGTTTCAGTTGACATTGACACCATTTCTTTATTAAAATTATGATCTCGACTCTTAATTTTTGATCTAACTCTATAATAAAACCGTCAAAAATTGTCGCATCGTAGGCAGCGTTGAAGAAATTGGATCACACCTCTGTTGAGTATTGTTATTAAAAATGGCATACCTAGTGACTTCCTTAGCAGGTATCATAAGAAAGGAAGGTATGCATATTTAAACTGCTGTTATTGCAAAAAGGTTCTATCTGAAGTGGTATGTGATTCACTTTCTACCAGCACTTTATTGCCTAGGTACCTACTATGACAACTTCTTGTGTTAAGTATTTAATTTCTTTGTCAAGCGGAGATTATCTGCACATAAAAATAGTGTTTGTGAAAATAATTACTTACTTAATTCGCTCCCACCGTCTGCATTTCCGGACGGATACAATCTAGGGCTCTTCAAGGCTAGAGTGAATAGGCTGTTACTGAACCAGTGAGTTACACCTTAGGCCTCATCTGCACCTTCCATCAAGTGAGATAGGGGTCAATCACTGGTCAGTTTATAGTAAAAAAGAAAAAAAACTTATAGGTAAGTAGGTACTTATGTGATGAACTGATTACGGGAATCGAGAAACTTATTTACCGATTTGACACCATTAAGCCTAAAAGACCTAAGCAAAGATGTGGATATGACCTTACTTTTATCGCAGAGAGGTGTCGAATCTGACTCGAGGTTTCTCGGGCCCTTTAGACGAAATGTGATTTAGTATTGGATTTTCATTTTGATAACATTATTCTGTTGTGTAATTGGTGACTGTCGTTGTATACTCTAGATAGAATCTTAATTATATATTTACATTAAAGTGGTGTTTTTAATTTCACCTTGTCGATGTCGGTACGGTTTTGTTGGGAATACCATTATTTCTCTCTGTAAACTCTGATATGGAGTCCGAAGGAAGAGCTAGAAATCATTGGGAAATTGTGGTGTTACCTAGTTGTCAAAAACTGCTAAGTAAACATATTTTTTTGATTTATGATTTGCTTAAGACGCGTCCCTGAGAGAATGGTCTTGAACGTTTCGCGCCTTCCTCACCCCACCTCACTTCTAATAAACAACTTCGTTTTAGTGACATCTATTAAACATCGGTCTAACTTCATTTTACACAGTTATCACAAATAACGCCTTTTCAAAAAAAAAATTTTTTCGAAATTCGCACCGCCTACGTAAATTAGTTATTTAATTTTTTTTAAATATTCTAAATAAAGGCCTGGTGCCCAGCAGTGGGACGTAAATAGGCCGATGATGATGATGATGATTATAAAAAGGTATTTTAATAATGTTAAACATAGAAATCCTAGCCTATTAAATTCTCTATACATTGGTGTATGCCCCAAGTCAAAGTAAATTATGCTTATGATGTAGTAACAGAATATTAATTGCAACCTGACTTACTTGTGATGCAGATATCATAAGTATTAAACAGGAAAAAAATATATGAAACATAGAAAAACAAGTTTTGTTTTTATCGTTTAAATAATTTACAGACAGGCTCTTCTAAAAAGCATCCATTTCAGCGTCTGGGTCCGGGAAGCGCCTTAACTTGGAACATAAAGCTACCGTGAGATTCAAACATAGTGTAATAAACGGATCGCTAAGTATGTCTAGGACCGTAGACTAGTAGAGCCTCTACTAGTCTGCTAGGACAATCCGTAGTCCTTCCTCTGGAAACACGCGCTTCGACGGTAACGAAAAACTGCGCACCGCGGCTCTGCTCGGCACAGCTGACAGCGGCACACAATTACCCCCGCTTTCAACGTCATTTTATGGGCAAAAGCCACCTAAAATAAAACCAATCTATATGGAAACAAGTTTATTGTGCTTATACATTTTAGCATAATAAAACAAAAATCCATTCCCACATTACTCCAAGTAATGACTAACAACTTAAAAATAGTTAAGATATAATCGAATCTCATTACACGTAAACAATACATTTTGTCAATCAAAAACTTTACTCGCGCATTATTGAAGTTTTAGTAAACATACTCATGGTTTGAATAATCAATTTACAACTACAAGTATAGAGACGTAAAGTACAATATTTTACAAGATGATATTTCAAATATCTGCATAAGAATATGGTTTCTTTCTATATACTTAATCTTGTAAGTTTACTGTTTCACATAAGGCCTGTTTTGTGAAGATACCTTTGGCACCTATAAAATAATGCTATGTAAGTTTATTTAACGTTTCTAGATACTACATTGCCATCACAGATGGCTAAACTTGTCAAAAAATATCTAAGTCATTTAAAAGATACAATTCTTAGAAACATTTAAAATCTATCGAATAACTAAACTAAAACATACCCTAAATAAACAATTCGTGGAATAAAACGAAATAAATCGGTGGTACGACTGTATAATAGAAGGCGGTGGGGAAAAAACCATGAAATCAAAAAAAAATTAAGCCGCGATAGTAGAAGATCTTCATGTTCGAATTCAATTCATTTCCACCCCTGCCCCCCCGTTACGCCCACGGCAAATTATGTGCCGCATTTCGGTTACTTTCTCAACCTAGTATCTGAATTCAGTAGTTACAAAACAATAAATTATATCTTACGGTAAAACAAAAATGAGAAACTAACCAATACATTATTGAATTAGACCCTCACCGCCAAAGAAAAAGTATGAGATCTTTTAGTCCATTCACAATTATTAATTGTTACTCTTTTTATCCTATCTCAAAAGAGCAAGATGGAAAAATATTTGTATTAGTGTTAGTGACAGTACAGTCAAGGGCATAAATATGTCACAGTCTCAAAAATATGTACACAAACAGTTACTAAAGTGGCGAAAAGGTTGACATATACAGGTGTTACAAAAATATTCGTAAGGGGGTTAATGGTCTCTTATAAAAAGTCCATTTATAAATTGCTGTAAATAGGAAACAAAATTCATCGATATGCAAACGATATTTCTTATAGGTTATTTTGTAAAACGTAGGTACATGCGTATTTTTGCAACTTTATGCGGACACAAATTGTGTTCTTGACTGTAGGTACAATACTTAGATCAGTATCTAGTATCACTTAGAAATCAGAAGTCCATTTTTATTAAATGTAAAAACTAAAATAATGTAAACAAATTCCATACATAGTTCAAAATCAGTAAAGCGGTATGATACCTTAAGTTGCGTTTTACACCTCTATCTCTAGCTCATTATAAGGGCAAGAAAGAGATGCAAACAGTAAAAGTGCAGCGCAAAACATGGCGGTGACTTGCAATAATTGCATAAATTGTTATTTTTGTCATAATTTCATGGTTGATAAGATATACTAAGAGCAATACAGAATACAATACAATACAAGAAATCTTTATTGAAAACCGCATAATAAACAAAAAAGAGGAAAGAAGAATAAAGATGGTTACCTGGTAGACATCGCTTTGTAGCCGTATGACCGCCTGTTGTTCCAGGTAATTTTTCCGTTTCGTTTGTTATGTGATGTTAAATAAAGAGTTTTGTATTGTATTGTAAAGAAAAATATCACATTTACATTACCTTTCCAATGAAATTGACTATACCTACAATAGCTTAGGTGGCAAAATTTTGTGAACCGAGTATGTAACGGAAATACCAACAAATAAATCAAATATCAGAAGTTACTCAAAAGCTCCGAAAACCTACAACTCTGAAAAATCGAGTCTACAGTCTACACAAATCTCTATTGCAAAAATGTACAAAACATCTGTGCTAAATAATGAAAGGTTCTGTGTATGGCCAACATCGACTTAATAATGAAATCAACAGTATAACAATTCATACACCTAGTGGGTTGTCACATTGTAAATATACTTACATCAGGAACATAAAAGTTGAACATTATAACAAATGAAAATACATATAAGCATATAACAATCATATCCATATCACATAGTAAGCAAATGTTAGGTCAAAAGGGGCAAGTGTCAAGATAATGAATTTTGTTGTTCACCATTTTCATATATGAAATACATAACATAATTAAACATATTTACTGTCAAACCTAAAACCATTTTATACTTCTTGAGTAAGTGAATAAAATATAGAATTTTGTATGACAAAGAGTAACATAAAATATAACTTTGTTAAAATAAAAAAAAAATACTTGACCACATTCAAACTATTTTTAAGTGAAATAATTCACTTTGTAGACTGTGTTAAAAGCTACTGTTTTTAGTAATAGTTTCTATACTAAATATCTGTACAAAAATAATGTTTTTGCCCCCCAATGACATAATATTTTTACACATTGCAAACTGATAAATGCCGGCCATAACAACTTTGCAAAGTTCTTATTAAATTTGTGACAAACAGTACTTTATAATGTATAAATTTCTACAAAATAAAAATGCTAAAACAAAGATTTAAAAACAAAATCATTTGATCTTTCTGGATTCATCCTCCTTAGCCACTTCTTCAAACGCTGCTAACAGATTCCTTCGGCACTTGCTCTCGTCCATGTAATGTAAAGCCCAAATTATGTACTCTCCTACATTTAATGGATCCTCCGAGTAACTTATTTGTAATTTACACTTCCTTTCCCACTTCATAGAGTCTGTGCTGCGATTGTTTCTAGTTCTCATGAATTCTATATATCCATTACATTTAACAGCCAGTTTTGGCAGTTGAGCGTTTAATGTTTCATGGGATGAAGTGTTGTTACTACTTGTAGAAGGCATGCAGTCTCCTTGCCCCACCTCTTTGTTTGGTGGTGTGGCTGCAACACATTTTCTTTTTGGCCTCCTTTCAATCATGCCATCACCTTTGCTACTAATTTCATCCTCTGGGTAAACTCTTTTTAAATTGTTATGTTGATCTTCAAGTAGAGATTCAATGTGCTGGGTTTTTAGTCTTTTCTTTTCAGAGCTTTTTGATTCTTCAGGCTGGCAACCCTCAGCCCATTCTGGGCTACTACAGGTGGATCTTAGAGCTCTTTTCTTGGTTGGCTTGGAATTTATCAATTCTGGTGAATGAAGTGGACTAGCCAGAATGGTATCCTCTTTTCTGCAAGACAAACAGCAAATTTTATAGAAACTTATAATCTACAATGTAATTTATTTTAAGTCTGGCAACACAAATGACAGTTATTTTGAAAACTGTATTTGTAGGAAAGGTGGATATGAAAGAAAAAGATTTAAATGTAAAGAAAATTTATTATGTAATTAGTTATAGTTAAAATACAAACCTGATAATTCTTTCATGTCTCAATTGTATTTGAGGAATGCTTTCGATAGTGGTAAAATCATGTCTTGAACACTGCATATCATATCTCAAGAATGAGGTTACTTTCTTCCGTGTTTTGATGGTCCTGCCGAACCACTCAAGGATGGCATCGTCAGACAAATACAGACCAAAGTTCTGTCTATCATGGTCAATCATGTGTTTGTACCATTGTATGAATGTCCGTGCTTGCTGTCGCTCGGAGAACTTGTTGCTGGCATTATTATTGTCTTCTTTATAGGATTTAATATTGCATGTTTTAGATTGATTACTTCTTTTGCGAGGTGATGCTGGAGAGCTTGACATGTTTTGTATTCTAGAAATGAAAGTTCAATATTTATAATAAAGCAGTAAATACTGTTTTTAATCCTTTGTTACAATTCTAGTAGGAATGAATTAAGATTAGAATAAAGATTCAAATAGTATACCAATCTTGTCTTTTTGATTGTCAACTGGTTGGTACTTAAGAATATGGTTGAATTATATTGCTCATGAGTTAGCCAGTTATAAGTTTATTATATTACATACGAAAGTAGCATTCACTTACATTTTTCAGAGAGTATATCGACAACTTCCTGGGAACTCTTCGCCTGGTATGCAAGATTTAACCGTTGAGTCTCAAGGCGACTTTTGCTCTCTTCTACATACGCAGTAAAAGAAAGATTAATTTCTACCAGCTCCCTGTGTAACTTTGTCACGTTCTGATTGTTCTCCAAAATTTTCTCTAAAACATAATAAACCAGTGTCATTCGGTTGTCATGGATCACAAAAACAGTTGAATTCATCAAACAAAACTTTTTGTCAGATAACCTACTTAGACAATTCGTAACTTGCAAAGCCAAGTGATCCCGGCTCAAATCTTCAGATGTTGTAGAATACATCTTATGTTAGCACTTTTAATTATTAACATTCGATGATTAATTCACAAAGTTAGCAATTTCACTAAAACAAAAACGGAAAATTAATTATTTCCTTGGCGTCTTCCAAAAATTGGCAGCCATAGATAATCTAAACTAAATGGAAGTACTGAAACTAACCAAAGGCACAGACTTACACTTATGCACTTAATTAGGAAAATAATCAGATTTATCTACAATAAAAGAGCTGTTAAAAGGAAAGCCTCAGGAAAAAACTGGACCAAGAGTTTATTTAGAAATATTATTTTACGCTGTTTTATAAGAGTTTTTGTAAACTTCTATAACTGGTAAGTGTCTATGGTATAGTCGCTTGGAAATGATACCAGCCTTGAAAAAAACGCATATTCATACGACTAGATAGTTCGCCGACCGTCGCCAGTTTCCGACTTTTTCATCGACCTGTTTTACTAATCGGTATAAAATAGGAATACTAACAAGATCACAAATTAAATAAAAGTACTGTGACAACCCCAAATAGTTCGGTTGAACGCACACAGACAAAATGCATGTTTGTTAACAGAGTATGGAACAAAAAAATAGAAACAAAAATGAATCGCAACGAACACGTCACAACGCGTACTTCATTGCGGAAAACAATTGTGAGGAGCCCCACAGTTTATGATAAGTTTCTAAACGTAATTTTATTTTTCCTGATTTGTTTGTTATTTGTATTGATGGTCAGTGAGTTTAACTATTTATTAAAAATAAGTTCTATTCTATTTTTTGTTGGAAAAAGTATAAAAATGAATGGTCGGTAACTGAATACCTAATTTTCGTAGAATACCCACTTCTCGACCGCTGCGGTCGAAAACTGGCATCGCTGAGTCCAGTAAGGTTGCATCTTTTTCGACATATTATTAAAGAAATTACTGAACCAAATTTTTGAATTCGAATCTTATTTCTATCACAAAAAAAAAAAAACGGTACGTCAACGTCAACACGATTTCAAATAAAGCTCCCAAATATTTTAATAATTAAATACTAATAATAATGTTTGTTTCATGTGCATCCCGGCCACCTCGACCTCTTTCCACGCCGGCCTGAGTCCCCGCGACTCCCGCACGCGCCGCTCTTGGCGGAGCCCCGTCAGTGCAGTTTTGTCGCGGCTGTCAGACTATTTTTCTATTTAGTTTTCCGTTGTGTTGTGTTTTTATGCCCTTAGATCATATGCAGAATGCAACGCAACCCGTAGATGGTACGTCACATGTATGCCCAATATGCAGTAGAACATTTAGTAGTAGTAGAGGTTTGAATATTCACAAATCCAAATTGCACAAATGTTTAAGTCAGAATGCCCCCCCCTTGTACATAAATCCTGTCTCCCCAAATACAAACCGTACTCCTACTAATCCACCCACTATTCCCTTCCATCTGCATTTGAGCCACTTAAAAAACAATGTTAAGGTGGTAAAAAGAATTCCCCGTGGCGCCCGGATCTCCGTCGCTACTCATTTGGCTCAACTTATAACGAAATGTTTGGACAATAATAGCTATGCGGACTGGCAGAATTTGTTACTTTTCCCATTTAATACACTTCACGTTAAAGACGATAAATCGTCTAAGATTTCTCTTACCCAAAAAATAAAAAACAATTGTTCCAATTATTCACCGCCTTGCCTTACAGTTTTTAGTACAGGCAAAAATAGCAATCAAAATTATTTTAAAAACAAAGTGGAATCTAAAGTTAGCGACGGAGACCTGAAGGGGGCCGCGCGGTTACTTTTTTCCAGTGACGTACTATCTCCAGATAATAGCGACACACTCTCGGCCTTACAAACTAAACACCCTCGAGCTCCTACAAACGCATACTTTTTGGACCCGCCTACGTCGCCCGATGTTTGTTTAAACATTCACGAGAAAGACACAGTGAATGCAATCTATTCATTTAAAACCGGTTCTGCAGCAGGTCTTGACGGACCTGCTCCCCAACACCTAAAAGACCTTACCTCTCACTGTGTGGGCGACGCAGGCAAACATTTAATCCTCGCTTTAACAAAATTAATAAACCTCATGCTGTCTGGCAATGTTAATCCCGAAATAGTTCCCGTTCTTTATGGAGCCAACCTAATTGCGCTCACTAAAAAAGACGGAGGTGTCAGACCCATTGCGGTCGGCTCTACATTTCGGCGATTAACTTCTAAAATTTCAGTTCGTCACATAGTTTCAAAATTGCAACCTCAGTTTGAACCAATTCAATTAGGTTTCGGTACTAAAGGTGGGTGCGAAGCGGCAGTCCATGCCCTGCGCACCTACCTTAATAACGATCAGTGTGAGGTTTTACTCAAAATTGACGTCAAAAATGCATTTAATTCGGTAAACAGGGACACCTTGCTCACAGAAATTAGGAATAATATTCCGGAAATTTATAATTACCTACTTAACTGTTATCATGAACCTTCTAAATTAATGTACAAAAGCAACGAATTATCTTCTGAAGTCGGCTGTCAGCAGGGTGATCCCCTCGGACCAGCCATTTTCAGTTTAGCCATTAACCCCATCATTCAAAATTTAAAGTCCAAATTTAACGTATGGTATCTTGATGATGGTTCCCTAGGAGGTGATGCAGTTACGGTACTTTCAGATCTCTCAGAAATTATAAATAAATTTAAGGCCATTGGTTTAGATCTAAACTTTAATAAATGCGAACTGTTCATAAACAACGCGATCCGATCCGATCTCTTCCAACATTTTAATTTACTTTGTCCAAATATCAAAATTGTCGATAAGCAAAACTTAAGCCTCCTAGGGTCACCAATCTTCGACGATGCCATTCCAGATTTAATCGCAAAAACTGTTTCAAAATTTCAAAATTCTGCAGACCGGCTGCTGGAAATCAGTGCTCACACTGCTATCACTATTCTAAAATTTTGCCTTTTTGTGCCAAAATTTACTTATTTGCTTCGTTGTTGTCCCTTTTGGAAACATCAAAATTCTCTGACCTTAATTGATTCCCTTATGAAAACTTCTTTGGAATCTATACTTAACTTACAATTCAATGGGCAATCTTGGACCCAGGCTTCCCTTCCTATCAGATATGGTGGGCTAGGTATCCGCAAAATTTCTAGTGTTGCTTTACCAGCGTTCCTATCATCTGTCCACAGCACGTCCACCCTCGTAGGTAAAATCCTAAAGGATTGTCCTTCAAACTACGAGACGACGGGTTTGGTCGATGCTAGGAATGCTTGGCTAATGGCTTGTCCGGGTGAAAATCCTCCCGCTTATCCAAATTTCCAACGGAGCTGGGATGACACACTATCCAAATTAACTTATTCTAATATTCTCAGTTCCAGTTCAGGCCCAGACCGCGCAAGGCTTTTGGCTGTGGCAAGAAAGGAATCCGGTGACTGGCTTCATGCTTATCCTTCCGTTAACACCGGAACCTTTCTTGAGCCTGAAACACTGAGAATTGCAGTCGGGCTAAGACTGGGTGTTGCGCTGTGTTCACCACACCGTTGCCTCTGTGGCACCAATGTGGACGAAACGGGACACCATGGTCTTTCCTGTCAAAAGAGCGCCGGCCGTTTCTCCCGTCATGCCGCGCTCAATGACATAATCCGCCGGGCTCTTGCCTCTGCGAACGTGCCGGCCATTTTGGAGCCAAGCGGCATTGCCCGCGACGATGGCAAAAGGCCGGACGGTATGTCTCTGATTCCCTGGAGAATGGGTAGGGTTCTGGTTTGGGATGCGACCTGTGTCGATACAGTAGCACCCTCACATCTCCAGGGAACCACACAAAAAGCTGGTGCGGCGGCAGAAACGGCTGAAAATAGAAAAAATTCTAAGTATCAATCTCTCGGTCCGAATTATAATTTTGTTCCTGTCGGGTTTGAAACTTTGGGTCCATGGGGTCCCAGCGCTTACAAGCTTATTTCTGAGTTACAAAAGCGCTTAGTTGATGCAACTTGTGACCAAAGGGCTGGCAGTTTTCTCTCTCAAAGAATCAGCATCGCTATTCAGCGAGGCAACGCTGCCAGCCTTTTGGGCACTATGCCACGGGGGCCTTATTCAGATTTAATTTAGTTTTAAGTTGTAGTTTATTTAGTTTAAGCTTAGATTTAATGTCATTGTAAATTGCTTTTATTATGTAAATAAAGTATTACTGAAAGTTAAAAAAAAAAAATCTTATTAACACCAGAATTGTGTCAGGCAGTTTTCGACCGGATTATTTGAAATGTCTTAAAGATAACAAGCGTCAACTTTCTTGGTCGAAAAATGAGATTTGTAAGTAAATAAATCAATTCCTGAGCAGAATATACCGAACAGTCATCAAAAACTGACATTGGCCTTTTGGCCGCCATCAAGGAAAATATAATAAAATAAGTAAATCGACATGGAATAATCCATTTATTACAAATACTATAAATAAGACACAAATAATATGTTTAGGAGTTGCTTACTAAAATACCTTTTTCATCTAATTTCACATCTGAAATAAAAGTTGAGATTTTTTCACACGAGTATGGTATCCCTAAACGAGAAGCCAACCATAGATGAGATTTAATTATGTGAGCGATTGGTGAGCGAGCGAGTTTGGGAGTGGTAATGCGCCGAACCAATCTACTGCGTTCCCGTGATCATTGAGTTCGGCCATTGGTCTATCCTTTGTCAACCAATCATTGAAAAACCAGTGAGGAGACCCAGTGTAAGTTTACAAATTTGACCGATTATTACTTTGGGAATGGAAGTGCGAAATTGAATGTATTTGAAAACTTTTATTTTGAGTAGGAAAATGAATAGCGGATCTGATGAAATTACTTGAAATCGGCCATTTTGATTACGTTGCCTTTTTCATTATTCTAGCGCGTGACGTATTACTTCTGGATATCTGTGTACGTCTTGCCCTCCACGTATCAATTTATTTCTCCAGTAATATCGCTTAGTTCCATGTCTCTAAATTAAATAACTATCTCCTTTATATCGAGAATCAGTTTCTTTCGTAGTACTTGCTTGAGGTACTTAGTATTCGTAACTCGACATACCTCTCGGGGAGCATCGGCAACCTTGTATAAAATTAAATCACAAACAAAAACAATATAAGTAGGTAAGTATGATCTCAATACTTACTAGAATATTTTTGGTTTGTCTAACACATAAATTTTTTTAACACTACGTAAATTCAAAATAATTTGGTGTGATTTTCACTATTATGATTTCATCAGATCTAATGTAGGTAGTTCCCTACTAGTCCCGTGCTGTTGTAATGTTTATTTCTATTTCACTGACAACTTATGCTCATATAAATATTTTATGGAGAATTCCCTAACCTAGCGATGCAATTATTCAAGCTTGTCTCATATTGTTACAGGTTTATCACTTTCTCAAATTTCAGTGAGTCATGGAGCATGCTCAGATCCAGAGTTCCGATGGCACCCAGGTGATGACCATCAATGGGCAGCAACTGCAAGTTCTCCAGATGAACAATGCGGGCCCTCACATGATCCAAGGGCCCAACGGGCAACAAATAGTTGTCCATGCTATACCTACCTCTGCACAGACCATTCAGGTAACTATTACGGATGAGAGGTAAATGCACAAAAAATACCATGAGGTGAAATTTATTTGAAACAGTACTCTAGACAATAAGAATTATTTTGGATATTACAATTTGATACATGTGACATGATGATCAGCAAATTTTCGTATGTACAGTCAGCGTCATATCTATGATTACATCCAAAGTGATCAAATAGTTCGGTACACCATACATATTGTATGGTGTGCCGAAGTTTTTGAGCACTTTGGATGTCACCATATATATGACGCTGACTGAACCTAGCTATGTAATATTTTTATAAACAATGGAAAAGGTAGGTAGTTAGGTATACATGTCATGTATTAAAATTCTTTTAAAGGTTTTGCAGAAAGAAAAGTACCTACGTAGATTGCAAACATCAGCATCACCCAACTGAAAACTTAATTGGTTTCAAAATACATGATAAAAATTGCCTTAACAGTTTCAATTAAGTAACAAGTTTTTAGGTATGTATTTCTGTTATTGTTACAGTGGAATCTGAAGCCAATAGCAAAATATTTGCACTGAAGTGATTTAAATTTTTAAATAAAATTTTACTTTAAAATCTAAAATACAAATAACACATAATATGATTAGATAAGATTAGATAGGTTAACTATCAAATAAACATGATTAACCCGATATAATGGCAGTACATTGAATTTAACATTAAAACAACATCAGTCAGTCAGTTGTATGTTGAATTTCATTCTATGAATGTTTCATAAAAATAAAAGTAAAAAACAAAAATAATCAATAAATCGATTATTTTCATTGATTCAGAAAATAGCTCCATCTCTTGCCACTAATGCGTAACTGTAGAAGTTCCGTAGTGGGTGAGCTGCTTGATTAAGCTACTCATAGATGGTGCTGAGGAGAGATCTTCCAAATAAAAATATGACACAAGGCATTGAAAAATTCGTTAGGTACACCATCGTTAAGTATAGCTTAATTGGTGGAGCGTGGTACGGATTACCGAGGTTGCTGGTTCAAGTCCAGCTGCTTAACGAATTTTTCTTTGCATTGTCATTGTATGTTGAACATCAGTCACCACTGTGTCCAATTTTTATGAAAAAAAGCTTTGTGTATAATTTTATGTTCTTTTCTGCACATGCTTACACAGTTAGGAACACCGCAAATCCAGGTAGTAGTATTATTTAAGTTCGAAATTATTGAATTAAAAAGAATTCATATTTTTGTAAAGAAAAAAATATTCAATACCTAATAATTTTTTTGCAGATGGCAACACCTAATGGCCAGCAATTGCAGCAGCTGCAGGTCTTGCCACTGTCCAGTCTTCAAGGTGAGAATGAATATTATCATGGGTACATTTTCTTACCTAAAAGGTCACTGAAATCGATACCAAACTGTCTTACAGTCTGTCTACAAAAAGTTTTTTTAATGTTATTGAAAGAGGGAGGCAAACGAGCAAGTGAGTCACCTGATGGTAAGCGATCACTGCCTCCCATGAGAACCAGCAAACCCAAGAGAGTCACTAGTTCATTGCCAGCCTTTAATGAGGAAAAGAGATAAAGGAAATGGGGGGGGGGGGAGGAGGATCGGGTCATCGGCACTTACTGACTGAACGAAACGCAACTTTTTTACAAGAGTTTGGTACTTCCCCGGACGAGCCGGCCCATTCGAACGGCCAAAGATAATATATTACTAAAGTGTACAGCAGCAAATACAACTAAATGCTGTATAAATATTTTTTTTACAACTGTTCATTTTCTGTTTTCAACTACTGTACTTTAAATATTATGGTGTTTCAGGGACAAGCAACAGTATTCAGCCAATGCAGCTGGTCCAAACCGCAGACGGACAGACATTCATTTACCAGCCCACAGCAAGCGCCCCTCAACCCACTATAGATCAGCACCAGATTATTCACCAACCAGCTGGTGAGAAATTTCAGTATCGCCTTCAATGTGGCAATAGTAAGAACAGTATGAACAACTTGGCTTACTTTGGAAATGGCAAAAAAATTTAAAAATAGCCTTAAATTTCACACAGATCCGTGACTAAGCATACAAGGGGCTTTAAGGGGCTTCTAAATGAGCAACATTTTGCTGCAATATGTGACCGGCAACTATTGCTAGACAGCAAGCAGACAGCATGCGGGGAGTCACCACATGCTGTATATCGTCCGAGTTATAATGTAGTGTGTTTTTATGTCAATAAATGTTGTGAGTTTGAGTTATCGACCAAGTCAACTGGCGTTTATTTAATGTCATGAAATCTCAGTTTCTTTTTAATGTTTTTTAGGGTTTCATACTTCAAAAGGAAAAAACGGAGCTCTTATAGGACCACTTTGTTGTCCGTCTGTCCGTCTGTATGTCGAGATCCTTATTCTCTGGAACACAAAGAGGTAGCATGCTGAAATTACTTAATATGAAATACTCAAGCATGCAGTCCCTTGAAGTTGTGAAAAAAATCAACCTTCTAAGTCAACGCAATTAAAAGATACGATACCCCGACAACCTAAAGGGTATTTCCTGTTGTCCTAGAAACTTGAAATTTGGTATGAAGGTAGCTCTTATAGCACAACCACTCAGAAAATTCTCAAAATCTTATTTTTTTATGTCTGTCTGTAGATTTCACAGACCAATATAAAATGACCCCACACTGCGTATATTTTGCTTAGGAACTAGGGCTCTGCTAATACTGGACAACTTAAAATACTTGGGGAAAAGAGTTACAATCTTTCTACGGAACCTTCGTGCGCGAGTCCGACTCGCACTTGGCCGGTTTTTCTCTAAATACCTAATTTTATTTGTACATTCCAGTAATTAATCTGAATGGCAACCTTGTGCAAGTGGCGGGCGTACAGCAGCAGCAACAGATAGTGAACCAACCCAATATTGTCATGGTGAGTGTTTTTTCTAACCTCTAAAGCCTCTAAACCTGGGTTTGATACTGACTCGGGGTTAACAAGCTAGTTTAAAATATTTGGACTGTCTTTGACCACTTATTTACAATATAATTATTACCATTTAAGTAGTTACTGTTTTCTTTTATTTTAATCTATTTGTTATTACCTATTAGGTTTTTTGGTTTTGTGACATTTTCACATTCTGTGATTTAATTTTAGTAAGTTGACTTAATTTGTACTATGCTTTGACATTTTATTTTACTGTATCTTACTTTTATTTTTCTTGACGCATTTTTTGGAAATTCCTTATATTTTTGTCATTTAAAATGTAATGTAATTTTGAAGTAAATCAGTCTTTAATTTATTAAACCATTTCGTTAGTTACACAATTCCCTCATTTCTATGTTAGTAATTACATAAACCCATTAAATTAAATTAAACAACAATATCAGTAAGTACAACACACTCGACACAGACCTAAACAGAAACGTCATACTAATACCTAAACATCTGCATACCCTAACCTAACCCTCCATCCAAAAAGGTGACGTCACCCCGTGGTAAGGAACCCAGAACACTGGCCGCGTTTTTTTTTCATCTTATATTTTATTGAGGCTTTGGTACACCTGGTGTGACCATGTCAGCCTTATGGGGAGACTCTAGGTATTAATAGTTTACGGAGCACTAGATTGCCTAGCAATGAAGGAGCTCTTTACAAATTTGTAGATTTGAACAGCGTCTCTGGACAAAGGGTTGGAGGGAAGGCCGCGTTGCCTCGCTGTATTTTCAATAAGAAATAAGTGAATCTAATTTAATCTAATCTAATGAACAGATGGTGAACAACAACAACGCTGCCAGCACGTCTTCAGCCCCGTCCGACAGTGCCGCCGCCAACGCGTCCGACGAAGAACCTCTGCTGTACGTGAACGCTAGGCAGTACAAACGGATACTGAAGCGACGCGCCGCGCGGGCCAAGTTACACGAACAGGGCAAGATACCCAAAGAGAGGCCGGTCAGTATTATGTATATAAAATATCACGGGACAATTTGACACCAATTGACCTAGCCCCAAACTAGGCAAAGCCTGTACTATGGGTACTAGACAACGGATAAACGTACATATATAGATAAATACATACTTATATACATATTAAACATCCAAGACCCGAGAACAACCATTTGTATTCATCATACAAACATCTGCCCCGACTGGGATTTGAACCCGGGACCTCAAGCTTCATAGTCAGAGTCTTTAACCACTAGGCTATGCGGTCGGTATGTATATACTAGCTTATGCCCCGCGGCTTTGTCCCCGTGAAATATTTCAAAATGGGCTAGTTCCCTACCCTGTGGGAATTTCGAAAAATCCCTTTTTAGTGCACCTCTAGGATATTCAAAGTATATGTTTGCCAAATTTCAAGTCTCTAGGTCCAGTGGCTTAGGCTGTACGTTGTCTGTCAGTCAGTCAGTCACGGTACTGTTTTATAGGTGTACAGATAATAATCATGTGAAATTTAAAATTTTACGAGGTCTAGTTCTGCCTTGTTACACATAATTTTTGTTTCTCGTCTAACTTTTTTTTGTATAGTAATAATATTATTTATTTTCAGAAATATCTCCACGAATCCAGGCACAGGCATGCAATGAACAGAATACGAGGGGAGGGTGGCAGGTTCCATTCTGGAAGTAGAAAGTAAGTATCTGGATACATTTTTGAATTACTTTAGTAAAGAAGTGTCTAAATGAGAAATTGGTTCTTGCTAAAAATATTACTTATTGAAAGTTAGTTATTAGTTTTACCAAAGTTTCATATTTCAACGGGTCAAAAAGGCCCGTTCAAGCTACAAAATAATGTTAGCATTTTACAATTTACTACAACGAAAGCATTTAATTTTAATAAATTACGAAATTGCTACGTAGATTTGTTTTGTTTAGTTCCATTGCGAGATAAGTGTGACTTCCTGTTTCTAAACGAACTTAATTTCATATATTCATATGCTTACCCATTATTTCAATTACATGTGTAGGAATATGAATTTGGATCACACTGAGCAGACGTCAGAAGATGATCAGAAGCCTCTGGAAGACATCAAGCCGGACACCGTCTCCATCACCATCATTCAGGTAA
Source organism: Clepsis dumicolana (assembly GCA_963691665.1). Taxonomy (NCBI): domain Eukaryota; kingdom Metazoa; phylum Arthropoda; class Insecta; order Lepidoptera; family Tortricidae; genus Clepsis; species Clepsis dumicolana. Next base: position 4,307,357 of record OY829524.1, on the reverse strand, counting down.
ATCTCTCACCATCATCAACTCCGAAACATCCACTGTCACTTATGAAACTGATTAACACGGGTTTCTCTAAACGCTTTCATAATAAGGGCGTAGGCTCATAAAACCTACTTTTCCGAAATGTGCACTTTCTGCTAAATGCACACTCTCAAAATGTACCCAAGTAGGGTAAGTAAGTGCATGTTCCCAAAGTGTACACTTTACCAAAATACACACTTTCCCGAAATGTACACTAAAATGTACCTTATATGTAAATGCTACCCCACACGACTATATGCATTGAGAAAATAAACCATCCCTCGGTTACATGTATGGAGTGCGAAATCAAAATAACTACCTCATAACTATCTTAATGACGGATTTGAAACGGTTCTCTTGGAAAAGTGTACCATATGGGAAACTGTACCTCACCTGAGACAGTGCGCTTTTTGGGAAAGTACTAATTAAGAAGTGCACTCTTTGAGACAGTGCACCTTCCTAGAAAGTAATCTTTCTAAACAAGTGCACTTTTTAGAGGTAGAGCACTTTTCGAGAAATTGGGATTAATGATCTCAATTGGAGTATCTTTTTGTTTGTATTTTTTTTTTTTTTACGGTTTTCCCGTGAATATCAATTGTACCTTTTAATAAACTCAATCTCAACTCAAAACTCAAACATGAATACACAGAAAAAAACCTGAAAAATGCCAACCCCGGGAATCGAACCCGGATCCTCGACACTCCAGGTCTGCCTTTACACCAAGATTGGCATATAGGTATATGCCCCTTAACTTATTTAACCTAATTATTAACTAATTTCCAGGACGAAGAATCCCAAGAACGTCAACGCAGCCATTGGAGGCGGTTAGCGCCCCACCAACCCGTGCCTTCCGCATAGCAGATAAAAGTGGAATACCTTCGGATTAACTGAAACACCCGAGATGGTGTTGACTAGTGCACTGCCTTAATGTTAGTGTATCGGTGACCTTAGAACTCCAAGGCGGCCCGTAGATCTACGACAAAATTGAAAAAAATATAGGACACCTAACCCCTATTTCACCAACTTTACAATTAATAGTTTTCAATGACACTTCGGTATCAACTGCTGACTTGAAGAATTTTTGTTTTAGCGCGCTTCGTATTGTCAAAGAAATGTAGTTCGAATTGTCATATAAAAGTGACAATTGTATAGATGGCGAAATAGGGGCCGGATACGGTAAGACGGTTTCTTTTTAAACTTGTTGGAAGCCAAAATTGAAGGAAAGCATGACAGGCCACGGCCAAGATTGTCCTATTTTGACTAGGTGAAGGCGAAGTGAGTGTCTCGTATCAGGAAGTCAAACGGTTGAGTAAAAACCGAACATTGTCGATTATTCCACTAACAAGAGTTAGTTTCTCTTAAGTTTAAGAAGAATCAATGGGCGCCTTGTAAAAATTTTATTGTCTGCTACGAATAATGGACGTATTTAATAATATAAATAGTACTGTTTCCTTACGAAGACTGTAGCTGGGGTTTAAATGCGTTATTTGAAAGAGGTTTCTGTTTTAGTAATGATGTACAAACCGCGTACTAATGCTATAATCAATTGAATTGTGGAGCTGATGAGTCAAGTATAGTATTAGTGTTGTTTTTATGCTTTAGTTGTTGTCAAAGGAAACAAAAGGTTTTCAGTTGCGTGTTTTTAAATCTAAACAAAATTTGGAAGAGACTTCAATTGACAGAAAATAGTTGTTTTTATCTTTAAAATCAAATTTAAAAATGCTTATTATGTTGTTGTACAAGATTACTGAAACGGCAATCAAGCAAAGATGGTAAAATGATTTTAGTTCGCACCAGGCAATGCCGTGACTCGTGATTAGTGTTAATTATATTGATATTGTTACTCTAGTATTTACAAAATGGCTAGACTAGAATCAGAAATGTCTAGGTAATGGGTCTGACTTAACTCTTTGAAAAATTATGAGGCTTGTTAAAATTATGCTCATGACGGATCGCCAGTGACGATTGAACAATTAGGGACTTGAGCCTAAATGGGACCTTGTCACAGAGTAAAGGTGTTACGAAAAATAACCCCTTGCTGGCTAAACATTAACGTCCGTAATTGTAAAGCCGGAGCCATTTATTTTTGAGGTGCGGTAATATTGCGGGATTTCGTAGGAACTAATTTAGGACATTTTTGGTAACATTTAGTGACTGGCGATGTCATGTCAGCGCAACTATATGTTTAATATGTCTGTAAAGGAAATATTGTATTGTTTAATCGTCTACCTAAAATGTCTTAGTCGATTCTGGAACATTAATAACGTAAATAAGTGTTTTTCTCCAAAAAAAAATGTACATACTAAAAGTTTTGGCGTAAATGATGACAAAATTAAAGTGACAAGGCGAATATTCTCTTAATCATCGAAATCAATACCTAACGCAAATGCGAATGTAATTGACTCTATGGCCACTAGAATTGGTGCCTAGGTCAAAGTGCATATCATTTTCAGCGCCCTCACGACAGACCTCGCAAAATACTGGTGCGGCTTTACATAATTGGTGGGTTCTTTTAATGTTTCTGTAATAAAACTTATAGTGTTATATTGTTAAATTATTTGTTTCCTAATTATTGCTTAAGTTTATTTAAAAAAAATAAATTAAGCCTCTGTTTATATAGGTTTGTTTAGTTTGTTTTACGAAATTATTTTTTAGCACTACGATTTTGTACTTTCAACGCCACAGCCAGGACCATATCGGAAAGAAATTATTATAGACTCTTAAACTATTTTTAGCTAACGCAAATTTTCCTTATGAAACGAATCAAATCCATACCTACTTTAAGTGACTTCAAAGAGTAATTATGTAATTGTTAAAAAATACGTTCTTATCTATTGCTACTGCCTCTTGGTAATTTGGTATTACTGGAAGTGGAATTTCGCTAGCAGTTTTTTTTTATAACTTTCTGCTTATCTTCCTATCTTGCTTATTACTATTTCTAATGTCTGTACCCCATACACTCGCTCCTGGCATGTCGAGTCGGAACAGAGTAGCACATAGAATGAGGTTCGAAAGAGGGGGGGGGGGGGGAGGGGATTTGGAAAAAAATACTAAATGTCACAAAATGGAAAGGGCGGTGTCTAGGTGAGGAGGTTAGTCTAAAGTATCACCACATATAACTAGTTGGGGGTAAAAGTTGCAAAAAAACACGTATTTAATGGACAAATCCTACGTCGCGCTCCCTCAGACTTACGTGCGTAAAATGAATCGATACGTATATAAAAAGTAAGATCAACTTTTCATTGCCACTCGTTGGCATTGAGATAACTGGGTAACTCGTCTAAAATAAGATTTTCTAAGACCCCACACCCCCGAAAGTCAGGATTTGCATGCTTAGGCTTAAGAGGTGAAGCATGAAGGAATTGGCATATAACTGTCGAAACTCATACCTGCCTTAGATAATGTTATTTTAGATGAGTTACCCAGGGGACATCTCCATGGCAACGAGTGAATGAAAAGTTGATTGACCCAAGTGCAAGGGAGGTAGAAATATGCTATACTCCGTTCAGATTCCGCGTGCCAGGAACGATTGGCCAAGGCATTGATCAATTTTGTTAGTGCTGATTACATTGTGGGGCCGCAGGGCTAACCTGTTTTGAGCGAGCGATCCAGCGCGCAATGTAGTACTACTTTGCACGACTTTCTTACTTATTAAATTCCTAGATATTCGTACTTACTTTAAATTTACATTGCAATTCTATTAGCCCAAAGATAATTTTAACAAATGGCAATCGTCTAAATATTCTTAACTTTCTTTGTAAAAGTAAATCACTCTGTATGTATGTAAATATCTTTTATATATAAAACTGAGTAGAGAAGTGTTGTAGACTTTTATATTGCAATTAAACAAGTACAAAATATAATTGCACCAAATTGTATTTTTAATGTCTCCATACCTACTATAGTAAAACATGGGGTCAATTCAAAAAATGTTTATTAAAAATCGTTATGAAACTTGATTTAAAATATACAGTTTCAGGTAGATTAGTGGTTTGAAGTTCAATTGGCATCATAAATGTTAGGCACCTAATTATGTATAAACTACTTTAAACACTACAATTATTTTTACCGCCAGTTTTACTACACTCCAATAAATATACATGTCATACCGTCCCTGTTTATTTGGTTAGAAGTAACAGAGATGACATCACATTTATAATTGTTAGATATAACTGGTGGTGAAACAAGCTCTTTATAATAACATTAATTTCATTAACAGAACAATTCAGCAACAACTAACTAATATCAAAACAATATCAACTTAATAATGTAAAAACATTCAAAAGACACACCTCGAATATGCGACTTATTCTGTAGTAAATAAGTCACTTTACCTAATTTAAAACTATTTACCGTCGCATTTTTATCATGATTCTTCTTAATTACCTACTTCTAAAACTTATACCTAATCAATTTACTAGCAAGTTGAATTGTAATAAAATAATGATAAACTTCACTTTAAAAGGTTAAAGCAGTTCGGTAAAAAGACTTACAGGAGTTACTCCAAACTTTTATCAAAACTTCACATTTCTCGTTTTGACCATTTTGTACCAGGGGTTTGTAAACTTGATATATCACATGGCGACAAATTAGGTTACGACATCTTGTGCTAGCGGTGCTTAAAGTTCTCATTACTTGGACCAAATTGCTTTTTCGGTACCCCAAATACCAGTGACCTATTTTCGATTATTAAATGAACACAAAACTGGGTTGTTTAGCTTATATAAGTAACTAGCTTAACTATGTGTTAGGCTTGTGTTGTTCCCTTACGCGTTGAATTTCACTTTTTATGGCAGATATTAGCGGCAAAGCGGGGTCTTCTGGTGAGAGCTGACCCTGGGCTAGGATCAGCGCGGGATTGACTGCAGGCGCTGGCGGTAAACGGGTCAGTGACTGCAAATTAAATTTGAAGATATACTTGAAAAAGGCTTGAATACCTTATACAATACAATACAAATATTATTTATTGAAAACCACAAAACAGTACAAGGAGATTACAGAAAAACAGGTATATACGCATGTTTATACTTTTTATAAGACGAGGAAGGCAAACGAGCAAGTGGGTCACCTGATGGTAAGTGATTACCACTGCCCATAGACACCCGCAACCCCAGGAATTTGCAGATGCGATGCCAACTTAGAGAGTTATGATGAAATGCCTTTTGTGCCCGTAATTACACCGGCTGTATTACTCTCCACGCCGGAACACGACAGTGCAAGCACTGCTGCTTAGCGGCAGGATTAGCGAGTAAGATGGTGGTACCGATCCGGACGGACCTCGCACGAAGTCCTACCACCCGCAGAACTTACATACAGTAAAACATTTTGCTATATTTATGTAAATGGCCCACCCTCGGACAGCAAGCAGAAATTTATGATTTTTATCGTCAGTAGATCTAAACAAGAGACTGATTTAATATTGGGAAAGGTTGTTACGAAGGTTCAGAGTTCAAAATCGGTTGCCTCACAAATACCTAGAGTTGGGGTGCTTACGTGAGGCGGCGTGGGCCCCCAGGCCCTCGCGGGGGGCGCGCGACGCTCCGCGGGCCGCGCGAACGAGGTGCGCGGGCGGCTGTCCGACGTTTCTATGATCGCTGCTGTGCTGCCTCTGCTGTGATTTGAAGATTAGTCCGATCAACATATATTTCTCTTTTAAGTCCTAGTGCGGTTTGGGAACTTCACACACATGAGTGTGCATAGGTATGTTTACCTTCACTGAAAACTACACCCGTGTCCGTGGGAACTATATCCCAAGCCCTCTCATTGTGAGAGGAGACCTGTGAAAAAGAGGCTGGTGATGGTTCAGTCTCAGTGCATAGGTATAATGAAAAAAAAAACCCCGAAGATGAGGAAGAAAAGAAGCCCACTTCTGATTTCTGTCGCGAAATTTTCTTAAGGGAGTGATCCATGACCTATTAAGGTTTTTTTCGCAAATGTCTCACATGGCACTTCTTAGGTATTGCCATTTCCATTATTTTGTTACCCACAAGTTCTGACAAAAATGTCATATAGTGAGAGGTTTACAGAGATAATGATCGATAATTTTACCTGGTGCCAGCAGATCGCCCCCTCACTGTGTCCAGAGCGGTGTATGGGGACCCCGGGAGGCGTACGTTGTCGTTACGTGCCTGAGCTATTCCCGTGTCTAAGCCTGTATGGAACAATTAAAAATTCACGTGATAATTTACGTTTCTTTCACACAAAGGAAGGCAAACGAGCAAGTGAGTCACCTGATATTAAGTGATCACATCCCATAGACACCCGTGTCCCCCGGGGAGTTTGCAGATGCGTTGCCAACCTATAGAGCTAAAATGAAATGCCTCTTGTGCCGTTATTACATCGGCTGCCTTACTCTCCACACTGGAACAACAGTGCAAGCACTGCTGCTTAGCGGCAGGATTAACGAGTAAGATGGTTGTAGCGTTCCGGATCGCACAAGGTCCTACCACCCGCACACGTATATATAGGTACGCTAAATCACTTTCTAGGTAAAATACGTCAGCAACGTTGGCGACCGCCGAGGGCCTCTCGCCTATGGCCGCTTCGAACGTTGGGAAGTACGGAACTAGTCGATCCAGGGAAGCAATACCTTTGTTCTCCTTATCAACGACGTAAGTCTCCTGCGAGTTGGGCGTGGAGCCGGCGCTCCCGAACAGCGTAAATGCGTCGTCCATGAGTTCGTTAAACCGTTGTCGCATACGGGAGCCGTCTTTGCGGGGTGTGGCTGACTTGGCTGGGCTGGGTGGCTTGGATGCTGAAGATAGAAAGAAAGATAATTTAAGATGAAGAACTTGGGACTAAAAACAATTACTTTGCTCACCCGCGATCACAAAACGCGCCAGTTTTTAGTTCATAAATATGAAGAACTTGACTTGACTTGGCTGTTGACGATGCGAGCAAATGAGTTTAAATACACTTCATGCTTAGTTGGGTGTCTGTTCGAAATCGCTTAACCAGGACTGCCCGTACATTTTCCATTGCAGTTCTATTGCAACCAGTAAAAGCGCAAATTAACTGTGGTAGTCAGCAGTTGGCAGTTACATTGCAGTCGGAATCGGAATGCAGCCCGTTTGTAACGGCCCTTACGTGGAATGCGTACTTAAAACATCACCCGTCGCGGGGCTGCCACAACTTTTTAGAGCCCCTTAAGCAGCTTTAACCCTGCAGTTAGAGGTAAATAAGTCTTTTCACTACCAACTCCACAATTACAGCGAGCCAATAACCACTTGCTCATTGTCAATGTTGCCAAGTTTGACCGGCTAGGACGCCATTTGCCGTTGAGATACAATGTAACTTCTTTGGTCAAACTTGTTTTGGAGGAAGTGGCGATAGAATGTGTGTCCAAATGATGGGCATATGCTAGTTCTAGAATTCAATTTAATTGTAACTAACCATCTTTAATCCTCTGGCAGTGCAGGTCCCAAACTAGCGGTCCAATGACTCCTGGGTCCTTGTCAATGCTGCCAAGTCTGACCAGTTGGGACGCCATTTGCCGTCGAGGTACCACTTCCTTGGTCAGGCTGGTTTTGGGGGACGTGGCGGGAGAATCTATGTCGAGATGACGGACCGATACTGGTTCCAGAATACGCGAGAGTGGCTCTACCACGTTGCCTCTGGAAGGAAATGTTTTGTCCAGTCATATGTAAGTGGATAATATACTGTCATTCAGCATACTGGTTTTATTTAATGTAAAGAAGTCTTATGACGAGAGAAAATAAGAAAATGCATGCATAAGTAGAGCTAGAGGGCAACAACGAACGTAAATTAATGGTGTAAAGTGGTAAGTACCTAGTATTAACAAGATTAATTCTGTTTCTAACAAATAATAATGCGTCTTTCAAGCATCTTTTAAATACACACCGATGGAGAGTAAGACAGTCGGTGTAATTACGGGCACAAGAGGCATTTCATCTTAGCCCTCTAGGTTGGCAACGCATCTGCAAATCCTCCGGAGTTGCGGGTGTCTATGGGCAGTGGTGATCACTTACCATCAGGTGACCCACTTGCTCGCTTGCCTTCCTCGTTGTATAAAAAAAAAACACGCAAAGACGCGTACTATCGGTCTACGGTCAGAATGGGAAACGGAGAGTATAATTTTTATACCACGACAGAATGTCTGTGCGCTGCTTACAACTAACGTAACGCACCTTGGAAAAGAGTTCACAGAAGGCATAGATAGGTACGAAGTTGGCGTCTGCGGCGCGGAGGGCTGACCGCTATCCGAGCTGTCCAACCCAGCTGCTTCTAGCAAACTGTCCGTTGTCCCAACCCGTTTCTTTTGTGGCAGCCTTAAAGGGTTAGGCTTCTTCTGTCGACGACGCACCACCGCCGCCACTTCGGATACTCCAGAGGATGTTGTGGATGAGCTGAATAAGAACGGGTGGTGATGATAAAATAAAATTTTAGGCCGGACTTACTGGCTGCCAGAATTTTTTGTTGTGCACTTGCATCGTCATCCAATCAACTTACCTTTGTATACATGTCAACTGTATAATCTAGAAACAAAAAAAGCTGAAAGCTGGGAGTCCTAGATTGTGAGGAAATAAATTCGAAGTCCATATTATGTTCTGATTGACTTTCGTGGACTGGCGGATGCAGGTAGAAGAATTGATAAACTAGCTAAAGTATTTAGTGGTAAAAAACTTGAAACTTACCTGGAAGCACTAGCTGCTCTGTAAATAGGTAGTAATGTGCTACTTGGCCTTGTTCTACTTGGAGATACCACGCTGATTAACTGCGAAAAGAAAGGCGATAATTGAGTAACTATTTATTTATTTTCTTGTGTCAAGTTATTCTGTGTTTCAATTTTACTTCAAGATGAGGTGTTTCTTACTCTGCCATCTTTTTCCTCGTGGACTTGTTTCAATTGATTCCGTTCTGCTTCTCTGATCAGCTCATTTCTGTATGCTCGAAGTGATGCCGCAGATTTTATTGATTTTCGTCTGCAATGAAATTAAAGAAGACGAGTTATTGTACTTAGTCGCTAGTCCCAATCATCACCAGATTAAGTATGTCAGACACAGGAGAACTTTTCGTTTAATATGTTTGACAAAGTGACAGTTCAAAAAAGTGAATGTACGATGTAGACTCAGTATACAGTCCACGTATACAGTCTCTAGTAAACCACCTCATCAAAATAATGACATACTTCCTGAAGTTCTTGCACTTGTTTTCCTCACCTATGAGCCAAACACAGCAGCACAAACAACACCATTAGCAGGAGCACAGCTATAATGGCACCAACGGCCAATGCCCACAGTTCCGTGCCGTGCACACCGCTGACCGCTGCCTCGCCCTCCAAACCCTCGGCCGCTTTCAGGTACGCTGCTGGAAAGGTTTCGCTTTAGAACTTTAGTGGTATCGCAACATTTAGCCGCATAGTACCTTGCAGGTGTAAGTTACAATATTCATTACTTAGAAGTTGAGTTATTTATTGAGAGACGGGAAACATACATGCATCTTCGAATCTTTCCCTGATCTTAATCCCCTACCACTGGCAGGCTAAAGGCATTTTTTTTCTTATGACATACTACCCAACCCAAAGGTCATAGCGTGATACAAACCAGCGCCATAGCTCACTGGACTTCCGTTCAGTACGAATGTCATATTGCTCTAAGTATATGAGTAAGACTCAATTGAGTCTCGGAAAAAATAAGATTGCGGGATGTGCAGTGGTCACCAAGTGTTCATCGCCTATTGTCACTTCTGCTCTTTGCTTAACATAGCGCACATTTAAGCTGAATGCCTATAGCTAGAAATCAAAATTCTTGACCCCTTCTCACTCTACGATGAATACTTACGCTCAGCTTTAGTAGTGACGACTGCGCCTAACTCTCTCGCCACTTCGGCATCTCGTACAAGCCTCATATCCCTGGCGGCCACTGCAGCAGGCACTGCTCGACCACCGACTAATACCACGTAGACTATTTGGACGCTGCCTGTTTCTGTTGACTGAAGATTTCAAGAGCTATGAGAATGATGTCATTTCATTATATAATGATGGCATATATGAAGGTATATATACCTACTCGTGGTCATAGTTGAGGAACTAAAGGAAGTCCCCTGGGCTAAATCATAATTACTTACATATGTATTTACTCGTATTGTGCAGCTTATAATAGCAACGTTGACAGAGAACTTCCTTTCGTTTCCCAACTATACATGCTTGATTATTTCTGTACCATAACATTTGTACAGGTAGGACCAACTGGTTTTTCAGGGCGTTTTATGAAAAGTTCGTTTTCAACCCACCTCCGTAATATTTTGAATGTGTACTTGCACCGGGGGCTGCTGTTCGGGCTTTATGATCTCTCTCTTAAACAGGAGTGTCTCATTGCTATTGTCTTCTTCTAATGGAAGATCTATCAGTTCCCCCTTTTCACCTTTCTTTTTTTCTTCCTCTTGATCTGACACTTCCCTCTTTCTTACTACGACTGTAGGAGGCACAAATACCCACGACTCTACATCATTTAGCCTTGTTGCTTTTATATCACTTTTTAATGTAACATTTTCTTTTTCAATAGGAATATCTATCTTAGAATAATCTAGAAGTCTTGTTGGTTGTACGATTTCAGTCATGGAAGGAGCAATCATGGAACTGTCAAGGTATTTCAGCGGAGTATTGGTTGAAGCTTTTTGGTTATAATTTTCGTCTTTGTTCACAACAAATGAATGCACTTCGTGTTTTTTTCTAGTTGTGGGAGCGTCCAAAGATTTAATGATTCCAAGATGTCGTTCTTGTTGTCTACAAAAGTGTTAAGCTGTTTTAGTCAAGGAGTCTTATGTATACCCAATTATATCTTAGTTCCTAAAGCTTGCCTAAAGAACGTACCTAAGGAAAGCCTTTTGATACAGCTTAGCCAGTTTCAACTGTAAACTGTCAGGAGTGGACCCTTGTATGACAGTAAGCAGCCAGTAGCGACGATCATCAGGTATTTCTGGCTCTAGGCTGCCAGGAATTATGGGCTCTCCACAATTTAGTACGCATTCTCCCGTTGTTTTATCTGTCACCGCCTGTGCACAGCGAACAAATATAAACGAAATAATATCAAATACTTACATTACATGAACCATGAAAAAAAAATTAAATAACACCGATGCAAAACTTTTAATCCCACTTCTGAATCAGAAGCGGGATCTTTACCTGAGGTGGAAAGGAGTCCATATACACGGTAGCGAGTACGGTGGTTGTCCGTACGACCGGTGTGGGTTGAGAAGGTACTGGTAGAGGAGATTCCGGTGGTGGGGGGCCATCTCCCGAACCGGTCCAGAAGAAATCTTCGAGGCGCGGCGTTCGCTCATGCTGCTCCGGTGAGTCCAGGAGGTACACTGGCGGAAATCGCAAGTACTTATAAGAATAATTTAAAATAAGAAATGCAATTCGCTGTGTGAATTGAGCACTAAGACGAGAAGTTCCTAGTTAGACTTGCAGTACCTATTATATTAGCCGCCACACCTCTCTTGCGCAATATAAGTACTGAAGAACTTGAGCTAACAATCTGCACGACATTTCATGCTTTGAAGTAAGTATGAACGAAGTTGATGCAGTTTCATTGCCTGTGAATGTATAGGTATCTTCAAATTAGGTCATGCCTTCTATTAAAAACCCCAATATAACTCGCTTTATGGCTGAAGAAAATAACAAATTCAACAATAACAAGCTATGTAATATCGATGACAGGCCGAAGCACGGTTGCATCGCGTGACGCTCTGTGCGGGTTTATTGCCTTGGGTTCGGCAGGCTTCGCAGGACGCGGGCCGGCGTAAGTTAGGGGATACAAGCGGTATGAAGTCATATGTATAATATAGCGAAAGGCTGGTACAGTCAAGAGCACATGAAGCTTTACATTTGATTTGGCTAATGCTAATACAATTTTTAATCTTTAGGGAAAGGGGCAGCTGCCTCTCCGTACCCCTTTTTGAAAAGATTTTAAAAAGGTACAGGTACCTAATTAAATAACATTGGCTTTGGCTCCGCCTCCTTCTTCGCACGTCTGGAACTGGGACAATATGGATAATAACGGTGCCGGAGTCACTTAGAAGGCGGTAATCAGTTCATACAACTCATGCTAGCGGTTATAGCATAGTTTAATGATACACGATTTCATTAAGTAGACTCGTCTCGTTAGCGTTGTGGCCGCGGTCTTGACGCTCACGAATGATTAAGTAAGTACCTAGTTGGTTTCTTGACAGAAAACTCTGTACAATGGCTCAGTTGGTCTGTAAATGTCTTTCATACGAACTTTATTTCCACCTTAGTACAATATTGCGCAATTATGTCATCCTTGAATCGCCCGCTTGTCCCTCTTCACATAAACCAACAAATCGGGAAAATACTTTTGCACCAGCCCGTGCCATCCCCCACGTTATATTGTATAGAAAAGAAAACGCATTTCCTCAATACGACGCCACGATGGATATAGGAACGAAACCTGCCAACGTTTTTTGCAATTTCTAACTCTTTTTATTCTGCTGTTTTTTTTTCGAAATACTTAAAACGAACAAATGAAAGTTTCCAAAAAGGTTACGAAAATAATATTGGATTGAAATGTAGAGACCCATGAAATCGTGTCCACTTCCTTGAAGAGTTTAAAAACTTCCGTTTTGTTTTTATTTATTCTCGAGCCTTGCCTCCTCTATCTCTCTTGCTACATCTACCTAGTCTATCTATATCTAATCAGCTACCTAAGGAACGAACATTAGGTTGTATTTCATGTGTTAAGGGCTCAGAATTAGGAATAGGATAGAATTGAAAGAATTGACGGTAATGGAACGTAGCAATGCGGCAGGACATCGATCCTACTTCAATGCAAGTCGTCACGGACCGATAAAAAATGTATCGCTGCAGCTTGGTGCTCAGTACCCATAGTAAGTAAAGCAAGTTCACTTTGGCCCTATATGTGCATATACTTAGTACCCCTATTTATTAGAAAGATCTTTGGACAATAAAGTTGAATCAACGGACACATTTATTACTCTACCTCGCTCTATACAAGAGACGGGACTATGGAATGTGATTTGTACCCCAGACATGGCTTTTGATTAACTTTTATTGAAACTTCAGACACTAAATATTATAAATCATGACAGTTACCTATTGCTTATTAATTGGTTGAACTGAGGCAGAATTATGAAGGAATAGGAAGCTTTTATGATCGTCGTCACGAAGCATTGCATGCGTAGAACTAAGTAGATAGATAAATCGTGTTCGGTTCCTACTCTATAACCAAATAATAAACAAGCTGTGCTATGCACCTGAAAAAAGATTACGGGGCACCTATTATTATAAAAATACAACGGTCAATTCCCGGTATTAACTGTGGGAGACTTGATCCCGGAATGAGAAAGTAGGCGTAGCAGGATTTTATGTTACTATTTACTACTCATGGCCAACAGGGCACCTACCTACTAACTAATATTCGAGCAAGCATCCTGTCAGTAACCAGGTTTTATAACGACACACAACGCATTAAAAAGGCATATAATAGCTGCATAAATGGCGGTGGTTTTACGCGGTCATCCGCGCCTCTATTGTGTGGACAACGGATGTCCATATACTGAACGCAGCCGACCGTATAGAGATGACCCTTGCCTTTGATTAAATAAAAAAAAACTATTCCCACTCAATGAGGACATCGCCATAAAGCGTTCGAATTGAGAAACGTAGATTTCCTTACAATTTTCAAGTACCTAATATTTACCTATATTACTTTAAATTGGTTGAAGAGAAAATTTCATTTCGAAAAATGCCTATGGTTGTAAATGCTGGTGAGGTCATCCTCAATTATGTTTTCCGCATAGTACAATACAAATATTCTTTATTGAACGCCATAAACCAGTAAAATGAGATGATTATGAGTAAGTAGGTATTATAAGATCAACAAGTCAATCAAGGTCATTAGATAACATAATTTTAAATACTTGTAAAGTGTCTTCGTTTAAAAACTTGTGCTAATTTGACCGTTAAATTTATAATCTTAGAATGAACAGAGTACAGGTTCAGATAGGCAATAACGGGTGCGTGACAGAAATTAAATTCATTTGAAAATGAAATAAGTGTACCTCTATACATGTACTCTACATACATTACTAGCGTGCTCTACAGTGAATAATTAATTTATCGACCACCCTATGAGTATAGGACGAATCCACGTCCTGGGATATCGGTAGTACACATTTATTAACCCAAAAAACATACAGTTAAGTAAGCAAGATTTAACTGAAGTATATAGGTATGTATAGGTAAGTACTTACTCGGTTCATCATCGTAATCCTCGGCCAAAGTACATAAAATGAAACAACTAAATATGATGAACGCTATATTAACCATTAACATGTTTTACTAGCCGAATAACAAAGTAAGGAGTGACTTTAACATTCATCGCGTCCAAATTTTATTTATTAAAAACATTTTTAAAACACCACTTATTTACAGAACATCTTCAGAAAATAATTTAAATTAGGACAACCTTTTTGTAAGACGCAACAATGTGACGAATGGTTAATGTAATAAATTATCCCAAAACCGACCAACCATCAAAAAAGCCCGAAAACTACTGTGCGTGGTGGATTGTTATCGCGTTGCCCAGCAACGGAAAATAAATTGAATATCGCGCGCGCAACAATAGGTGGCATCTAGATTGTCTATGTTTATGAGTTCTAAAGTCAAAAATACCAGACTACAAAGGAAACTGGTACTTGGCTTAAATTATTAACGAAAACATTTCACAGTGATATTTTATTTACAATGTTTTAAATTCCAAAAGCTTTATTACCACTTTCTCTAAAGGTCAACGGGTCTTTGAAAGAAAAAGATCTGAGTGGTCTATGGTTTGACAGTTGGGAAAAATGTTGTCACGTAATTATGTTTTTGCTAATTTAGTTTTTTATAGATATGACTAGTAGAAAACACTGATGACGAAAATAATTAGCTATGAATAATAATTAACCATGAAGGTGTTTGTTGAGACATAATATAATTCAACCATACCAAGTTATTGCTACCTTGCGTTTGCCTTTGATAATAAATATGCTAGTGGATTACATAAGAGTCAAGTTTAAGTTTATTTTATTTTTAGTTATAGCATTAGTGTCATTTTAATTAACTGGTTTTTACTGCTTATTATGTTCTTTCGGTAAATAAATATAATGTTATTATTGTTCTGTGTGTTGTATTGTAACTAAGTAGTATAATGAAACAAGACTCAATTGCGTTTCTCTGTAAAGATTTTTTTTATTTACAAAATGTTCTTACATACAATATCTTATCTAAACAATTACATGTTTTACAAACTGAATATTCACTCACCTGTAAAAACGAAAGAAACAACATTTAAAGCCATTATTCCAAATCTTTGTTTTATCCTTAGGAAAATTAAACTATGAACGTTAAAATACAACCCACTTTCACTTCTTATCAAAAGACAGCTGTCAGTCTTGACAGCTGTCAAATTCAAAGACTACAGTAAGTACGGAGGTTTTCTTTACATAAATATATAAAAAAAATTAAGATTCATTTAATTCACACGTAAGACAATACAATCCGTTTTCCTCACAAGACACAAATCAATCTAGTCTACACGGCAACAATACTTTGAAGTAAACCGTAAACACACTTCAAGTCAACTTCTATCGAAGAGGTACTAAATCATCTTGTACTTCTTTTATTCGTTTTTTCTGTGGTGTTCAGCAAAGAGTTCTTGTATCGTATTGTCATGAATATTCATTTCATCATTATTGTCTAGTTTTGTAACTGTAGCGGTTTTTATAATATCACGCTGGCAACACAGACCGTTGGCCTACGCACCTCCACCCGCGGCTTCATTCGTGCGAGTTCGTCGCTTCCGCTCGACGGACTCTAGGACGACTAAATCGGGTGTGTGCGAAAGTATGAAGTGAAATCATACCCTTAGTGTGTGAAATGTTTAGTGTTAGTTTTTATTGTGTTAAGAATCCATAATGAGTGCGAACGGATAGCTGTGTTTTATTATTTTGCGGTATAAATAACACTGGACGATAGTGGTACACGTAACATTTCGTAGGAACGGTTTCAAAATGGCTGTGTTTTGATGGAACCTTTGTCCGGTTTCGTGCGTTTCTTTCAGCATGGTAGTGGGATCATACAGTCAGAAATTTGACTTAGAGAGGTGAGGAAGCGACTTGCTATGTTGTAGTGGTTCCCGTAGATATACGAGTGGAAAAGAGCCCGCCGGAGTGAGCTGCCTGTTCGTTGCTTTCTACGCGAGCGAACGGTACCAAACGCTTACTGACGTGTGAGTTTCTCTCATATCTTATGGTTATTCGTTTGTGTTTCTAATTTGAGTCTTTGGCAGCCCCTTGGCTTGTAGGTTGAGCGGTGGTCAGTATAACTTTATATGCGTTTCCTATCTTGAGGCCAGGCAGGCCAGCTGTCAACAACTGTAAACATATGACTTGGCTTATTTTATTTTAAAATGTTTTTAATCTTTCTTATTGGAATTTTGCCGCTCGTTAAACAGTAATACTTTGGAAAGTTCCATATACTTGGTCGATGTAAAATGAATCTAACCAAAATGAAATGCTTTAAATTAGACACAAATATTGGGTTTGACTTAAGTTTTACAAGTCCTTTTCTCTATTGAACATTGAAATGCACTCATTCAAATGATTCAACAAATGCCACTACTAATAATTATCTATTTTGGTCTAACTTTTGGCTGGTGTCCAAGACAATTCTGTTTATTATGGCTTTGGTACGGACAGGTAGACAAAAATATTAACTTTAACTTCCTTATTAATTTGCCCTTAATTTCGAAATGTATATTGTACTAGCTTATGCCCCGCGGCTTTGCCTATGGGTTAAACAAGCTAGTTCCCTATCCTGTTCCCTATTGTTAGTGCACCTCTAGGATACTCAAGGTATATGTTTGCCAAATTTCAAGTCTCTAGGTCTAGTGGTTTAGGCTGTGTGTCATCTGTCAGTCAGTCAGTCACGGTACTGTTTTTATAGGTATAGATTATACATGTTTTTGAAGTATCTTTTTTTTATCCAAAAATTTTAGGTATAGCGTTTGAAATCAACATTGCCTCGAACAGTTTTTTTTTTGTATTTCCGTGACATTTAGGGTTAAACATAAAATATAAAATTCTTACAAGTGGCCTATACTCGTATTCTGCACCTAGCAATTTGTACACTTCATAACTGAGGAACTGATAAAACTGTATGGGTAAAGATGAAAACATAAGAACCCTTAGAAATTCATGTTACCTCCCTCACAAAGTAGGTACCTATGTGTTTCATTATTTTAATTATTAAGTCCACTTAAGTTTGGGAAACCTTGTTTTACTTTTTAAAAGGTTACAGAATATTGTGATAAACAAACATTTTGAAATGAGCAGTTTAGGTTTCTTTCCCTGCTAAAGATCCGCTTCATACCTAATTTTATCCCTCATTCCAATACTGAATACTGTCACTAATTTATTGATTATATTTAAGGTTCTCGCAATACTAAAATCGCTAATTTGTTTTAACTCTTGGTCAAAATCTAATGTATCTATTTGTGATGAAGTGAAAATACTCTTCGGGGTTGTAGTTCTAATTAGAATTTTACCCCAAATTGGAAAGGAACATAAAGCAGTACTCAATAGTCTAACCAGAAATATTATTGTCTAATGTGGTTATGTTTAATTAGTCATTCACCATCTCTTTCTTCCACAATCTTGTACCATTTGTTAGAAAAAGGTGGCAGATTCAAAGGCAAAGGTGTTAGATAATAAAACTACTGATTTAAAGACTATTTTTTAACCCCTGATGCAAATCAATGTTTATTCTGTGTACGGGTGTGTCTGTGGGATCATTGCTCCCAAATTTGGAGAGTGATTTTTATGCTTTTTTCTTAATTTTAAAAATATTGCAATCCATTTTCCAATTTCCCAGGCATATGAATGCCGTAATTAAGGATATCTAGCTTGATATTAAATTTGATTCATCTTGGTTTTACCCAAAACTTGAAAATTATAAAAATTAGAAACATTTTCTATGCTAATGATCTGTGACTATGTAAATGACTTATGAATCTCAAAAAACCCCAAGTAAAACTGTTTCCTTACCCACTCATATTTCTTTGAAATACCTACATAAACAGAGATGCAAGTAAAACCAAGTTTATTATTCCAAACGCCCCAAGCAGGTAATTTTTGCGTCATTGTTACATGGCATTGTAAAGTACTCCCACAGTCATCACCCAAATTATCTTAGTGATATTTACAGCTAATTGACTAGGTAACTGCCGCGCGCAAAGACGCCATTTAACTTTTAAGCAGAGATATTGTTTAATGATTAAAATGTGAAATTCAAAATAAAAGTTTAATTTGATGTCATTAGCTAGGATCAGACTGGACAAGACGAATGACCCACTCTAGAAGGCGTAAGGCATTCTTTTGTTTCGATAGTTATGATAACACTTCACTTGGCCGAATTTGACTAATAGGTCTTCCTGTCACCACCCATTCGTATTTCACACTGAAGGACAGATGGAATGACCAAACATTTTTCAAATACTTACTGCCTAGTGAAGTAGGTACCAGCATTACATGCCATGCCGCATGTGCTGAGATTAGACCTAAAGGTGTACTTTTAAAGCAAGCGACAATGATGCTGCAATAAAGCTGCAGTGCAGATAGCACCTATGACACTGACGCATTGCTTCTAAAGTCTTCCTTGAGGCACTTTTTTGTTTTGTTTCAAAATCGTGGCTCTCGCGAGGCTGCTTGTGCAGTCAATACCATTACTGTAGCACCCAAAAGGTCGGAGCGAGTGGTGCCGCTCACCGCGAACGTGAAATGTCGCCGAACCGTTAGCTAGTACTGTTAGCAACAAAGTATGCCTAAACTTGGTACGACAATGCACATATTTGGATTAGGTTATTTTGTCTAGTTGGAGCTTACTTTGGTTCTCAAATCACATGTTTACTTACAATTTTTTTAACGCGCTTCTTTCCTACGATTCGGACTTGCGCTTGCACGACTTTTTTTAAATTTTACCTTGTTGCTAAGGGAAAGTTCTGTACCTACTTGTCGCAGGTTTGATTAGGTGTTAAAAAAAAGAGTAGGTAGTTAGTAGGTACCTAACTCATAGCTATTACGAAGTAATCCTTCCTTGGCTCGTTGTCCCTTCAACTTTCACCTTATACCTACCTAACTTTATGCTTCCCTTTCACGATTAAGTAATGTGATTTATTCTAAAAACGTATTAAGCTTTTCTTTTGTGAATATTTGTCTTAAAAAGTTATGACGTCTTAATGGGTTTTGGCTGTTACAAAACGCTTTTTGTTGTAAAGCTATAAGCAAGATTAATCCTTTTACCATTTAAGGTAATGCAGAAAGGTAATACGCAGTTTAGTTAGGTAACTTGCCAAAAAAAGAAAGCATTGTTGTACAGTTCGCGATAATAACGTGTGATTATTCTTCCTGTCAGACGTCGAAGGCTGTCGTCACGTTTTCAACATAACCCGTACTGTTACGACATGACTTAGATATAATTACAGAGGCCTACTTTAATTCACTTGTAAGCAATTTGATGTTCGGGCCGATACCTAAGTTGAAATTGCTACAACAGCTATTAGGCTGGGCCCATATCCCATATCTTTAACCTCGATAGTTGGAGTTTTATAGTTGGAGATGACATAAATGCGATAGGACTAATTGGACTGCCTCATGCTATTTTTGGAAAACTCTCTCCACATTTGGCTAAAGTGATTCGTTAGTCAGTACATATCTACTACGGCCTATAAAATCCAAAGGACAGCCAATGTCTATTCTATAAGTACTTTACACTTTAAAGGAACGCGACATACCTACCTAGTACTGCCTGCTGCGGCTAGTTTCGCTATAGAGAGGTCTCTACTATTAATTTCGTACCTATGCCACTTAAACCTACTGATGTGCAATTTCTTGAAAACTACATAGAAATATACCTACCTAAGAAATTTCTATTTTCAATTTCGGAAAGTTTCAAACCCCATACAAAAATGTGAGAAATTTTGAAACTTTCCCATGTGGAAAACTTCCCAATTTTGGAAAGTTTCCGACGGCACATCAGTACTTAGACCTTTGCTTAACACAAAAGCGCCATCTATACCTATTAGTTTTTTCTTCGAGTTCGTAGTCCTTGGTATTTACTTAGTTCTTATGTAATGACTCTACTGCCTTATAACTCCTAGTCCACCATCTTGTAGTGCCATCAAAATTTACTTTAATCTATTACACGGGTGCTGTTCTACCAAGGTGATTCCTGTGTGTGGAAGCGTGGCAGGGTACTAGGCAAAAAACAACCAATAAGATAGCTGGACTGTGCGAAGACGGAAGAATGACGCGATGTCATTGGTGGGTTGTTTCCTCACTTGTCGCCCCGCTTCCTTGCTTGTTTACATGTCTGACATGGCACCTATGATTTAATGTTACCATTAATGATTCGTCTTGCAAGGGCGTCGATTTTCCACACGACGATTAAAAGATACAGTTGAGGATTAGGTTAGGTTACAAATGGCCTCGTGGAGAGTGCCGAAACGCGTCAGCGTTTAGTTTAGTGGTGGTGGTGATAGTTGGGTCTGTGTGGCATGTATTGATTCGTGTAGCAGTGGAGGCGGAGGTGTTGGATGCATACATTTGCCGCACAGATATAACTATTTGTCATTAGTGGTCGCGGGTGAGCAAAGTAATTGTTTTTAGTTCATACAGTAATTTTCTACGAACCGTCTCTCATTTTAGAATTTTTTTTAATCATTTTCGAATCCAATTTTCCCGGTTTGGGCTCAAATGTCGGTTCCCTGTTCTGGTGGAAAGTCGGCTTTAATATCCGCGGGTCGGGTCGCCCACGTTTCGTTTTAGAAAGTCGATGGTGCCGTGATGGCGCGTTACCTTTGCTAGTTAGTTACCTTTGTTCTCGCACCAACAATAGGATCATGGGGTATATTTTGACAGCCATTTTCACTTCCACGTTATGAAGTGTTGGAGAGGAAATTATGGCGCGTGTATTCGGTAAGAGGTCCACACTAGCAGTCGTTTCGCCATACAGACTCAGGACAGTCCCCTATTTTCTTACTAGATAATGGTTTTAGACCAAATATTAATAAAAACTAGGGACTTTCTAAAACCGCGAAAATGGGCCGTTTCCGTTCGTCATTGTCAGAGTTTCAATAGATACAAATTCACCTAAAACTGTTCCAAATATCAAGTCTTAGCATTAGTAGTTCCTGGGATAACCAGCTGTGACTGATGGACAGACATACATTAAGACAGACCGAGTCACACGATAAGGGTTGATAGGGATGTCCCTATGTTTTCTTCCCAACATCTCTTTATAGTTATACCTAGTATATATTTGAAAGAAACATTAAAATTGGTCATGTTTTGGAAGAGAAAACAGGGGACTACGGAAGTCTGTTTAGGCCAGTTTTAATAAGTATTTATCAGTTCACGCTACGGTTGTCGCTTTTACGCTCTAATCGAGGCGTTAAGAGAGAAGGCAACAGCAACACTTCTAAAAAATACCTATTTTTCGAAAGTATCTCAAAGTGTTACCAGCGTTGCTTGTATACCTACTGGCTTATATACCTACACCTAGTCGATGGCGTGTGTTAGCCAGCAGGACACAATTTATATGATAGAAAATTGGTCGTGTGTATGTTACAATCGGTCAAGAATGTTATCTACCTAATCCCGCTTCATAAATTATTAATATTAGGTAACAAATATTTAAACGAAGATAAGATAGCCGTACTTATACCAAACCTAACACAGGTATAGGCCTACTTAGTTCGTGCAAGTCTAGGATGTTCATGTTCAGCAAGTTTCCGTTGCCGAATTATTTCAATAAGCAGCGCCGAATAACTGCCGTTCCATTTCTACTAGATTACGAAGTAGATGTCCTGAGATCTCTAAAAACTGTCATTTTCCTAAAACAGTCAAAAACTTATTCCCAATGTACTCCACTAGGTACCTATGCCGCGCAATGTGTGAACATCCCGGTATCCAATGCACACGAAGGTCACGTGCATCAATGCTTCAAGTTTTTCAGCCTTTGAAAGAGTTAAATTAAAATTGTACGTATCTTTAATAAAGCCGGTACGTATCTTTAATACGTGTTTATTATGCCGCTCAACCATCTCGCTAGTTTCCCGTATTGAATGTCGCGAGCCTTAAAACCAGAGGCCCGTTACCGTTAAGCACCCGCTGAAACCTTGTAAAAGGTTGGTCTCCGATTTTATTATAATAAGCGGATTTAGCTGTTCTGACGGGGCTGCGCAATTCTTTGTCTCGAGCTCAAGGAGAATCAGGTTTCATTGTAAGTCTAGATTGTTTTGATCCGCTCATATTTCCTTGGCCACACGTCTGTTTAATGTTCTATTTGAACGGCTGTTGCAGTTAATGAAAATCGTGAATATTTTAAGTAAGTTTAAAAACGATTGCCCGCAAGTCTGCGTTCTTTAACAATTTACCTACAATAAGTATTTCGGCAGCGCATGGCGCTTTGCCAAGAATGGCAAGGATCTTCATAATGTATTTTTCAATTTCCCATTATAACCTGCCGTTGCCCCGGGTCTCGTATTTATTTCCCGTGGTACTTTACGAGTCGAAGTCACGTTACGGAGACATGCCTCACGGTAATAGCGGCTCTTAGCAAATGAAAACTCGATTTTTACGACGCAATCCGCTATATAACTTTGCCACTAAAGCCGAAAATATTAAAATCGACCCCTCGCCGTTCGGCCCATCGTTAAGTTCGCGCGATTCTCGATATTTCTTTCACGAGTATTGGAATGGCGTCCGCTTTTTAATTATTATTAACTATCTGTTATGAAAAAGCTGAAATTTCTTGTGATTGTTATTTAATGCTTTGTAAACTCTTTATTTTGTGGAATTATGGAGCTTTCAACTGTTGCATTGCAATTGCAAAATATAAAAATATGTATAATTTTGAAGTGAATATAGAGAAATTTCCATTCCAAGTGACACTACTTTCAAACCGACTGCATAACAAATAAAACCAGAGTCATGGCCGAAACATAAATATTTTCAGATCGCAAAATATAAGTAAAGCATATCTATAAAAATGTCAACGAATACCCATGTAAATATCTGATGTAGGTACATTACAATCAGCAAACACATCGCATAAAAATATAAGTATGCACACGCACGACTTCAAAAATACGCGAAAGACACATCAGCGTCTCAAACTGACTAATACCTACGAGGTTCTCTCGAAAACAGAAACACGTCTGTTGGGATTGAATACCTACCTACCACTTTAAGTAATTTTAACTAACTTTAAGTAATTCCGTTATTTTTTTCATTTACCGCAGTCATTTGTTTTCACATTTCTTACATCTCACAAGTACTTATTTGTTTACTTTTCGTGACAAAAACATGTAGATATCCATTCTATAATTCTATAGGATCTGAAACGTGCCCTTTTGAAATAAATTGAGAAATCTTACTCATGGTATTAATAAAATCAATTAACAGCTTCCTTTCATATCTTGTTCGAAAGTAGGGTTATAAATATCAACGCAGAAAGCAATTTTATTTACAACGTTCCTCTTCCATATTCCTTTAACCGCCGTATTACTTAAAGTACTTAAACGAGGTTTCATAAGGTAGTCTTAGGTATGTGTCTCATTTCTTCGTTTTGGCCATTAGAGAACCGCGTTTCTGCAATTCTTAATCCACTATCGATTAAGAATTGCAGAAACAGAACATCGGTTTTTGGTTCCTAGAGTGTTGACGAAATATAGCGTATCGTATGGACAGGCATTCGAAATTCCGTTTTTTGAAGCCAGTTTTGTGAATCTAAAAACAACATGAAAGCCATTGAAATAAATCAGCGGAACGCTGCGCGGAGCGATGGCGTCTTACCGCCGACACTGCGCTGGCGGGCTTAGGCCGCTCTTCCTCTTATACTTATTACATTAATGACGAAATGTTTTTTGTTCCCCAGGGAATGCATGTCATGTACCCCGAGCCGACGGCGCAATATCGCAATCAGCCAGCCAGCCAGCCAGAATACCAGCCGGCAGTTTCGCCGGCGCGCCATCTGCCCAAGAAGCGACGCGTGCTGAGCCCTGTCTCGCAACACGTCGCTCAGGATAACACCTGCTACAAGGTGAGCTGACTTAGGGGAGACTGACAGACGGGAGCAGCCTGTACTTTTTGAGGGAAATATACATTTACTTTCATGACAAATTTTGTTACTTTCCTGCAAACGCATACCAAAACAGAACTCTCACATGACAAAGACGCCCTCAATGAACATACCCTGAACAAAAATGGCCAGAGTAATGTCAAATTTTTGGCTATAGACTTAAAGCGCGCTTTAACATCTTTTGTGTGTGCTCTTTGTGAACTGATGATCGAAAAATTAGAAAGCTGACCATAGGCAAAACAGCTGTGGATTAGGTATAAGTTCCTGTCTGAATCTGGCAGTCTTCAAATGAATGGCGAACTGCCATGTGCCAGGTTTCGTGTGTTCCGCCAATTAGAAACTACTTAGTATACTTGAAATCCATTCATGAAAGAGTTTAAAAAAACTCATTTAAATACTTCTCAATCTTGTAGTGGAATAGGTATATATTGATTTTTGTTTAAATAACATTGGACACGCAGTAGTTCATAGCAAAATTTATGAACCGAATACAACGCAGAAAAGGTCACAATAACATCTTTTATTTCGCTTAAAGCTAGATAGCGTTCTTTATCGTCATTATTAATGATATTGCCTTAAACATGTGCGTTTTAATATCTATATCAGTTCGCGTTTTATGAACTTACGTAAACGGGCATTATTATCTCCAAAGGAATCGGTAGAACCGTTGTTTACTCGCTCGGCATGCGCCATCCGAATACATTACTTTTTATAGTATAATTTTGTTTAATAAAACAAAACACAGTGTCAGACCACACGACCTTTCGAACCAGTTTATCTAATCGACTCAGGTGACGAACCTAAACTCTGCATTTTTTCGAGATCATCTTCATTTGATTGCAATAAAACAGTTTTGCTAGCAGATTTTCGAATAAAATTCCACTATTTGCATATTGATGCCGTTCATATTTACGATATCGACTAGTAATTACTCTGAATGACGTTAAAATTAGTGGCTGCTTTAACGAAGCAACCATATTTCATATTAATTAAATTGGACGTCAGGCCGGCGCATGGTAGTTGATGAATATTACATTTATTTAACCACACCAACTCTTGCTGTCGCTTCGTATCACAGGGCGCGGTTGGGTGGTAAACGGAGCGTGTAATTTCCACGGAAAATGTTAAATCCTTGTACTATTATTTTCCAATGGAAAAATCCGTCTAATGGTCCGTGAGCTAAGGAGAGTTGACTCGAGTTCATTCCGGAGTAAGAACGCCAGCGTATTTTTAGAAACTATGTATTCTGTCGAATATCATGGAAATGTTTTGTAGCGACGAACGTTACAGCGTCTAGAAAGAAATAAAACGTTAGTATTTTTCCTTCTTTTGTTTATGTTGTGATTTAAATTTTTTTAGAATATCCATCTGGTAATACTATCGACCAGACTTTGAACTTGTTTTATGGCTCACCAAAATATACGAGATAATTTTGAGAACACTTAAATGTTACGTGCTGCAGAATGACGTGCGATGTTGTGGCGCAATCGCTATCTGTTTATGTGCCTGTTGAATTAATCTGTCAGTCAGTTTGTTTTATCAAAAGTTTGATGCCACCTGCGAAGATATTAATTTCGGGTCGAGAATAGCATCCTTCGTATTAAAATATCTCTGCACGGCTTCTGACAACTCCTTTGTGCTTGTTAAAAGGAAATCCGAGTCGATGCTTGAAACCTCTTCAAACAAAACTATTAAAGCAGTGTAACCGAGCTCGGGAAAGTTGAAAGAAAATGGACGTTCGACCATTCTAACCATAGATCAATCATCAATCACCATCATCCCGTCTTAAATGATTGATCTATTCTACAGCGTGCATATGAACAACCATTTTATAATTTGAAATATTTCTAATCAAGTAGCAAGGAGCCTGTTATCACGATCTGAATAACGACTTCTATTCCATGTCGCCCTTTGGTATCATTGCTGTTTACAGTGAAAATTAAGAATTTCCTATTTCAACTTAAAAGCAGGTCACAGTTAAATTGAAAATGGAAGTGATCGCTTATGCCGAGTGCATTATCGCTTCTTTGCATGCGCTGCAGCTCATATTGATTCAAAGGATTACGGATTACATTTCACAATTAACGTCGGCTGCAATATGCATTCGCACATCTGTCGCGGGAGATGCCTCTTTACCGTTAACCAGCATCTGGGGCACTGTTGAAAGTATCCGCCTCGTTGCCTTCCTTTGCTTTACAACGCACCGAAATCTTGTTACGGTCCTTTATTGTGTTTGGAGCCTACTTTTACCAGAATATCGAATTTCCTTTCCAAAATCGTGCTGCTAATTTATGACGCCTTGGCGCTTCCTCGTTTGTGGTAAATGGTAACGGTAGCGTCTTTTTTTAGTGCTGTTAGTCTTTGTTCACTTAAATCGTGCCTAAATAAGTTGATGTTTAATTTACCAACGTGTTTGTGTTTCTTTGATAAACTTGTTTTGTACGAATGCCGAATAATGTGCGGTGTACCGGGCAAAATTTTTAGCTTCGAACAAACAGTACAGTTTCAGCTGAATCCATAGAGCTCCTGAAGTTTTCCTCCCAAGTTTTCCAGTCTCAATCACGTGACAGCTACGGAATAGAAAACGTGACACGTGACTGTGGCGATCAAAATATTTTTTCGGGTATAATTTGCCATTCCCTTGTTTGAGCGTAGTCACGAGGCACAAGCCGGGCCCCGTGATCTCCCAACGTGATACGGAATACATTATCTAGAACATGCAGAGCAGATGGAATGGTTTCATGCGCTGCGTTTTATGTAAGTATGAAACCCCAGTTCGCTAGAAATGGAAGATTTCAGTTGCATTGTTTAATTCATGATGAATGTATTGGCAGTCTCGCTGTATAATTTAGGTTGTTATTGCGTTTTTAAGTAGGATTGTTTGTGTTAATGTGGTATTTTTTGACGTTCGGGCGTCGATGACACCTCGTCAATGAGAAGTTAGAAAGGGCCTACTTTTCTTACGTTACTTTATCTTTAGTGTCTCTTCTGATTTCTAAAAAATATTGAGAATTTAAAACGGGTTTTAACCGTTTTCGTATTCTTGAAGTTTCATTTGCCAATCGATATTGCAGTATTACGATACGATTATATGTATGCAGGACCTTCAGCATGTGTACAAATGAGCTTGACCTGTTTTAATTACTCACGTAATGTACCTTTACATAATTAACTGCATGCGTTTTTATACTCTGTAGTAGTATGTACCAACAGGGGTAGATAATTAACCGATTTAAGTTGAAAAAACCGTTTTGCGACAGATATTAGGAATGCGTACCTACTTATATTGAATTGACTGCCAACCACCATCAATTACATAATTAGTATTTTTCATAATCATAGCTCTGCGCAAACTTCTTCTTTTCCACCTTGCCACGACCGACTGGACAGCCGCGATTTACAGGTTGGCCACCTCTGCACTATTATGAAGGAGAAGCTGAAAAATACATACAGTGGAACGTAGAACCTCCTCCTTTTTTGAAGTCGGTTAAAAAGATAAAGATAGACCAGAGAGAAGAAGAAGAGAAAAAGTCAGCAATGGAATATTTTGCAAATGAAATCCCCGCCGTGCACAACGGCCGGCCAGTGTTTCATTAAATTAAATGCCTACAAATTACTAGCAGAGCGAAAATTTTGTAAATAACAATGTAATCAACAACCGACCTCGGTGTCGGTGTAGTGTGCTCTATCACGCGGTGATTAGACGGGTTCTCGTTCGCCGCGCGCTGTGACGCAATACTGTTTGTTTACACGGGCGGAGTGGCTACGCGCAGCGCGGGCCTCCGCGGCGTTGGTTGCCAGTTGCCAAGTCGTGTGGTTATTCCTGATGTAACCCCAAAATTGAGCATATTTTGGATAATTTTACGATTATCTGCCCAAGGATTACTCCAAATTTGGACTCAATGTAGTACTGGTTGGAGAACGAAGCGAAGTGCCTTGGGTAATCGCTAATACCTCCACAATACGTGTTGTTTTGCTTTGATCCAGGCTTTCTTTATTTCCCGAACTATTAGAGTTGGTAACGGAGATATATGCAATTTTTTTGTCAACGTTTTTGTACTGTTTTTGTGGAGTGTAAAAAAGTGAAACGAGTAATATTGGTTTATTCAAGTGCTGTATTGTATCTCATGATAATATACAAGTATGTACGATAAGCAAAAATGCGATTGTGCTAAGCCAAAAAGCTTTTCAGTACGTTCGTGTGGCGCTTGTTAATTTTGAGTTTATGAAAATGGCGTCTGGATCATGCTTCTCAAACCACTTTTTGCCAGTTACAAACACGTACATCGACACCAGGACATCTGTAACAGAACAGTATTCGAAAACTTTCATTCTATCCCTTTCACTTTACAGCTGTGAACGAAACGACTGAAAGAGACAGGACAAACTGACTTTTATGTTTTCGCCTTTCGGAGTAGACGCCCAGATGTTGTTTTCGATGCGATAACCGGCCGAGCGGCTAGTTTGCCAAATTACTTTAATTCGGCTGCTTTCCACCTGGTTATTCGTGTTTGGGATTACATTTTTACTCCGAAATGTGATACGTACTTATTAATATTTGGGTGCACTCTAGTTATTGCAATTGTACCAAAGATACGATTGGGGATTAAAATGCAAACCCTTGTCCTGTCAAAGTCCTTAAGATTCAAAATATTTTGTTTCAGTCTTTGTCGTAATCGTAAGTCTCTTTTTGCCTGTTGGCAAGCAGCCTGTTACGTCTTTCAGAGCACCGTTGCGGCCGGCGACTTTATTTCACCAGCGATTTCGCTCAATCATTTCACAACACGATCAATTTTCAAAGTCACGTTTGTTTCATTGTTGCGACGTTGCCACTCGTCCGAAATTTCTTACGCTGTGCTGATTTCGCGGATCGTTGCACAATCGTAAAAAACTCATGCGCACCACAATCGCTGGAAAAACGTTAGGAAGGACAGGACGGCTACCGGATATCGCGACAGATGCCGGTCGCAATTTGCTCGTTCGTATACTTGGCGAGACATTTCGTCGTACCGCATTTCCTGCTCTGATTAAAGTTGAAAACCCCAAGGTGTTTCCCGTGGCTGCCATTTTGCGCTGATAATTGCATGCTTTACTTATAATGACGCACGAATGGCTGGAATCCGCTTGTGGCCAGTGCTAGTGCTAGCCCTCCTACTTGCTCGTTAAACTTTGACGAGTTGGTTTAGATTAGCTGATTAGCTCATATGTTACGGAAATTAAAGGAGCATTAGAACCGTGGTCCAATTGAAAGGCAAGGCGTACTCGTGTGCTTCCTGTCTCACTATTACACGAGATGGAACCGAATACGCGTTGGCAACGTCGTCGGATCCAGTTAACAGGACCGCGCTCATCTCTGCTTTGCATCGTTTGTGCAATGATTTCGTGATATCGTGTGATGGGCGAATTGGCACCGGCGGACCATACAGGTCAGTCACCCTGATGCTTCGCGCCCCCCGCGCCGCGGCCCGCTTACGTAACCGCGCCGTTGCCACATTGACTGCGACATTGCCAAAGCCCAAACCGCCGGCCCATGCTTCCCCGGTATCTCACCTTATCATTTTATCTTAACTGCCTAGTATATCTTAGTCTGGCGCTATACTGACGTGAACATTTTTAAGAATTTTACGATAACTTTCAAGATGTCGCTGATATTGACACACGCGATCACAGCCAATCAGCATATTCGCTTTCATGGCCGCTGATGATCAACATCAAAATTACTGAATTATCTTTTGTATCACGTGCAAATTAATTGCTAATTGATATCGTAGCTGTAACTATCCCCCGCTATGTGCATTAGCACATGATGTCGTTTCGTAATTTTTCCGTCGCTCGGATGATAACCATCTGGCCTACAATGTATGTCAACTGTAAGCCTGTAACAGATAACTGGCATTTTGGATGCGTTATGAAACCATTGTGATTCATCTCTATTGTTATTATATCTTAAGGCTATTGCAATATTTTTGTGCGTAATGATGGTATGGACGTTTGCTTTACTGCAATAATTACCAACTGAGGTTAGTTTATTGTTGGTTGAATGTTTTGTGACAGATTAATT
This sequence comes from Clepsis dumicolana, assembly GCA_963691665.1. NCBI lineage: Eukaryota > Metazoa > Arthropoda > Insecta > Lepidoptera > Tortricidae > Clepsis > Clepsis dumicolana. The sequence goes on along the minus strand of OY829524.1, from coordinate 4,277,100 downwards.
TGGTCTTCGGGATTCTACTTGCCAATTGTATAGTGTTCTCGAGTATCATAATGTCACTAACATTATGAAATACAAATTTAATTAAATACGATATACACATGTGTGAAATTCTGATTACCTTTAACCAGGGCGCATGGTACGTACTATTTCACAAAATAAAATTAAGTACATAACAGTCGACCTCTCCAATATCTGTACAGCCAACCGTTAATAAATATCTAAACATGGACATTTTTGAACGGTTTTCCGTAGGTACAGATATTGAAGATCTCGACTGTATTCATGTTATCTTTTTTTTTTGCGTTCAAGTTTGACTTATAGATCATTGAGCAGACGTTTCGCCATTATCTTGGCAGCGTCGTAGTAAACTTTCTTCGTGGTTGGCCAAAAACGCATAAAAAAGACCGTACTGACACGGGCGATTAGTCTGTGTCACAAACGTAGCAAACTTTCACCTCGTTGGGAACTTTAGGAGAACTAAATAGGCATATTTAGGCAAGCCGTCGTTAAACCACCATCTCTGTAATAAAAATCTGAAATAATAACCCTCCTTGGGCAGTCGCGTAAAAATCCACTTGTTAACTGCTTAAAGAGATAAGAAGAAAGATAGAAGTATGGTTTAATGTGGAATCGGGGAAGCTATGGAAGCACACCTGGATATATTATTTTAGCGTTCCGGGGTCTCTACTCCCTTACTAGTATTCTGGGGCTTTGGACCATGAGGACCAGCCATGAGCTGTATGTACGAATATGGATAAAATAAATAACTGCATTTTATTCACTCGTACATATTATATACTCAAGGGTTTCTCAAGACCAGTCGACACCGACCCGGCTCCGTTCGCATCGATGTCAGGCGATACATTCGCTCGCAACCGTGCCGCCGGCCTCGTGGCCTACCTGCTACTGTCGTGTTAACTCTCCCAGTCGATTTATTAACTGCCTCACTTTACTGTAGTTTACTGCCAATTATTATATTCATTACGCAGGTGGCTCTATAATCCAGAGCTAGATGATCCTCGTCTGACGTCTAAAGATTGTTTGACTAGAACAGTGAGTTCATATTATTGTAGAACTATGTAAGAGAAAACCCCAATGAATTAATTGCGTTTTCAGCACTCGCGATAATATTGTTCGATGCGCATTCGGCTTTCTATTTAAAATCGACTACTTTGTATGTGTGTCGGTAGGCGCCGTCTAGCTCGTATCTATCATCGAATAGCATTGCGCTGTGACAGGTCGTTGAATTTAAAATTCGCTGTTTGTTCAAGCCGGTTTCGACGGTTACCTACGCAATGTCTCGCCTCCATTAAGACCTGCCGTATGAAATAAGCCCTCATTATAATATCGTTAAGCGTATTCCCATCGCGCAAGCGTATAGATGGAAGCTTTGAATAGAAGGAGTGAGATATGTCTGAAGGACTTGTCTTGATGACTTCCTCTAGTCTCTTTAGTCTAAACGTTGCGTCCCATTTTGCAGTGACCGCCAGAACGCACTTGACTTATTTTAATCCGCAAGCATTATTTAAAAAATAATATCTAGGTACATAAACAATGCACTCTTTTTCTTTGGGCAGTCGTGTAAAAACAGGCGTTTAACGTTGTTTCGCTATTCTTATGTCGGTGCTTTATAAATCAAATGTTTATTAAGATACTGCCGTACTACCAGCGTTTTGAAATTCCGGATTTGAGGTTTGTTTAGGCAATCGCTTGGGAATTTGGCTCAGAATCCAAACATCCTATATTAAATTAGATCTCTTGCATGTTAGTCTGTAAGGCGAATACCTGGCATTATGGATGTACCTTGAGAAGTTTGAGGAAACTTTATATATCTACATCTACAGTAGGTATATAACGTTTGTTTCATGCCGAGGTGCAGTTTGCAAAAGATACGTTGAACATTCAAAAGGTCACAAAGATATTCACTAGGTCGTACTCTCTTACTATTTTTCTTTACAATTGTGTCGCGTGTGGACTGTGGATATTTATCGATTTCTTCGTTGGCATATCTCTCAACATATTTATACCTTCAATTCTAGGTGGCTATTATAAGAACGTTAAACACTTATGCAAAAATCTCATGTTTTAATTTCGCGAAGGCCAGTTAAACAAACAAGTTAATTAACAACGAACAAATATTCATTTTGTCGCCACAAATTAAGAGAATCAAACTTCAAAACCGAATAGAATCGTATGATAACGTTGGTTGAAACCTACCTTTCCGCCGGCCAAGGCAACGAAAGTAGACGATTCGTGAGGTCAATCACGTACTGAGTACTCGGTGAATACATCGTCAAAATGGCTAATGTGCCGTTAAAATGTATAAGAATCCTATAAACTATAAACCTGGTCATTGTTGTTTTAGGGCAGAGGATTCCTTTCAAAATGTCAAGGAAATAGTACCTAATGATCCGAAATGACGTTTAACATGGATTACAACTGTTAAGCACGGAGTCTGTGACGCTGATCCCTTACCATCTAACTCGCTGTAAGTAGGTATTTCAACCTTTTTCATGGCTCGGACGCTATATTGGGATAAAATACAGCGGTGACTGGCATAATGAAAATAGTGCGTAGTATATTGTTGATTATAGAGCTAGTCTATTAGCTGTATCGGGTACCGAACACTGGTCTTAGAACTGTATTTTCCTCATTGTCTCTGTGACATGCATCTTGCAAGAAATTTTCATCATGTAAATGCAATATCACATCTCCATCGAAGCCGACTCGCACACGGCTTAAAATTGTTTTCACATGAATGTGTTTTTTAAACAAAGCCTGGGGTATCTACTCGTTATCTTTTGTTCTGCAATATTTTCCTCTGTCAAGCATCGGCTCGTCACAGCAGTGCATTGTATCGAAGTATGCCGCCGTCTCGTGTGACATATAGATAGTATTCTTGTAATGGAACCGCTTGTCGGTTTGTATGCTGTGGGTAGATCGCGGGCCATGTTATCTATTGTGTAAATGCGGACCGTAATGTTAATATATATGTAGCCGTAGCTAAACACACGGCTGTCACGCAGTTAATAGTTTGGAGAAAGCAGCCTTTGTAACTTCGACGAAAATTATCGCGTGGGCGTGTGGAACGTTCATTTTATTAATGTAGTCAACGTCCATGAATAAACGGAGCGCCGTACGGAATTAGCATTTCAAAGGGTTTGATTATTTTCCAATTAAGTCTAGTCTCTGATGCTGGATTTTAGCGAAAAAACTTTAGACCTCTTATTTTCTGGATGAACTGTAACAGCGGCTCTAAAACGAAACTTTAAAATAAGTATAATCATTATAAAATTATACAAAAATTAGATAAAGTTGAATTTTGGAACTGTTTGAAATCAAGTAAATACATAAGATTTTTATACATAAGATCACGCCTCTTTTCCACGGAGGTAGGCAGCAACTACGGCTTGCCACTTGCTACGATCCTTACCCACCTCTTTAGCCTCCTCCACATTCATACATCTCTTCATACACGCTCGCCGGTACCGAGTGCTACGCACCTGACCTTTATTATTTTTATAATATTTAACGTCTGTAAACAGAAAATAAACAACTGCATTCTATGATTTACATATGATATGCCTTTGTTTTCCTATTAGTTGATGTAGATACGGCATAGCAGATAAAGCATATTTAAATGAGAAGATATATTGAATGTCATAATCATAAAGTTTTGTAATAATAGAGAAGACTTACCTTGCCCACGGTAATAATCGTTATAGAGGTTCTCGAGCATTCTCTCTGAACCTCTATTACTTTTCTAATAAGGTCTCGTCGCCACACGCATTGACACAGAGCAAGTACCTTGTGACGCATGTAGCCGAGGCCAATGCAACTGCATTGACGGAGTGCATTGCTCCCTAGAATGCGAATGTTTGCCTATTCGTTACGTCCAAGATAACAACCGATTGTTCAACTCCATGCCATCCGTTAAACTAGATGCATACCGTGGTGTTAGCTCCATTATGGCTGTGTCGATGACACCAAGAGTACGTTCATGGTATTTAACAGCTTAAGAAATTTAAGAGCATTGTTTTCTGCTCGTTGACTTTCTAACGTGAGCATTCGAACGAACGACGAAAGCTTGAACACGAGGTTAGCATCTGTTTGTGATTTAGATTTGTCTTCACGTTTAGGCGAGTATCTAAAGTAATGCCTAAAAAGTCTAACAACATTCGGTACAGGAAGGAACGCTCCTTAGCCAAATCTAAATGACGCGTATTCTGTAGCGAACAGCGACTTCGACTATTGTCTACCTGTCATTCCTCAGATGTCCGCCAAATTGGACCAGCAGGCCTATTTCACCATCTTTACAATTGTTAGTTTTATATGACAATTCGAACTACATTTCTTTGACAATATGAAGCGCGCTAAAACAAAAGCTCTTCATGTCAGCATTTGACACTGAATTGTCGTTGAAAACTGACAATTATAAAGTTGGTGAAATAGGGGCCTGGGAGTGAATTTTAGCCACAAAAGCTCAAAAGCTAAAAAGATATGGCTTTTTCCCAGTGATAGATGCCGACACATATCGGCTGGTCTGTGACTCCGATTCGATGCTATCTAGCACGCCTAACGAGTCCATTGTAAACAGCTGCGCCAGAGCATATATGGCCGACACAGTACACGACTGGATTTCACCGATCTTTTTCCTATAAAATCACGCTACGTCAATATTTGTGGAAAAACCGCGCAGCTCTTGTCAAGTCCTCAGTATCGAATTAAGCATAGGTCTTCCTAACATGCAGGGTTTTCTTGAAATTTTTTAAATAAAAAGTTTGCTACTAAGTCACATCTGTTTTCCTTAGAAGTAATCATGAGTTTCGTTCTTCATTTTCTGTGCGTTGCCCTCGTATACTGGCATTAATGTCACTAGAGGGACTTGTGTTATTCCAGACCATAAAAAAATTTGGTAACAAGTAAAATAACTCAACACCTGCTAAATAAGATGAGGATGTAATACTAAACACACTAGGACTGTAAATTTGTTATGACCTCGACCTGACTTCACACAATAATAGTTAAGCTTATGTTCTTCAATTATGCAAACATACACATGGATTTGCAAATCTCATTTTCCCTTGTAAAGAAATGTCGCGTGCCAACAGCATATACCGGCCAACCAATGGGAGTTTTCCTCGAACTGCTCATATTATTATGCATTGGATGAACTTTACTATAGCAACTCGAATCGAAAACCTCACTACCGTTACAAGTAAGTCGTTTAATGTTTCGCACAACGTTAAAATTATGAACACAGTACACACACGCTAAAGCCACATCGACACTACTATTCCGCGAAGTACGCCGACGTTGTTTCCAGAGCAATATGGCTTCTAGTTCGGAGTTATAAAGCTTTTCGAATTCGAAGTAAAATGTTGCTTATCGCAGTCTAAAGGTATTTTTGTGAGCATGTTTGCTATTTACATCTTGTGATACCATGGAAATCTCACGAGGGAGTTTTAAGGAGTTTGCAGCATCAGACAGAAAAAAAAACATTATAAAATAACACAAAAATTTCATTAAACAGGTCAGGTTATGAAACCGGCTTACAGTCATGTTCAACAATGGCCGAAAACCCCAAATGAAGTTTTTCTTCGAAAAGGTTTATTGAAAATGTTAAGTTTTCTGTATTTACTGTACACTTACGTTAACATTGTTTTTGGTATTATGTAGGTAACTAATAAATAAATTTATTCCGCACTGGACGAAACATGTAAGAGAGTTTCGTGTCACAGTTGGAATTTGCTGGAATTCATTTAGAAGGGATACGTTGGACTATAACTGGATCAGTCCTAACCTCGTTCCCAGTAATTCGTATAATTTCCTCCATAATGAAGGACTCCGAATTGCTCAATATTGCATTTCGTCTTCTAAAAGTTAAATTTAATAAACGAACCTTGTTTAATTTGGCTTTAAACTCTGTGTAGAACTTCACCCAAATAAGTCTGAAGTTAGCAAGTAATTATCCCAACGTAACTTTCAAATTCTGTTAATTACAGAGAGACGGCGAAGTGAAATCTAGAAATTACTAATTACTTCTTAATCTTGATCGCTCACTCTTAAGTGAGTAGGTATCTTAATAATCTATATCTGTACAATTAATACGCTAAGCGACAACTTTGAATCCCTCTTTAAGAATACGCGCTCGCGGAAAATTGCTTAGTGAAATACAGGGATCATCATCCGTAGTCTTTCCATTAGGAGCGCAAGTCTCGATGATAATTTCATGTTAAAAAAGCAAAGAAACTGAATATTTGTATTTAAAAGAGGAATTAAATAAATGACTGTTAAATTGTCTACCATTATTCGATCACTAGATTAATATTCAAGTTCTTTGCCTACGTTTCGCTAATGGCTATTTTTTTCATGGTTTCAGGTAAACAGAGCTATACGCAGAATATTGGATAAGCCAGTATCAAGGTCAGTAAACAACTACGATCTCTCAATTTGCCCAGTATTTATTACTTCGCGGAAATTTTGCGCAAAATTTCGTTTAATCTATCAGACTGCTGTGTTCCATGTACAGTATGGAGTATGGACCACCTATGTTATGAAACTTTTGAACCCTCCCATATTTTGGATGTTTGTTAATGGGCTGAGGCAATATACCGCCTACGTCTATGTAGATTACTAACTTTACGCGGGATGGAAATTAACGGTCCGTAAAACGAAATGAGTTTCTAAAATTTTAGACCGATTTATAGGTTATTTTGAAGTTTATAAACGATAAAGTTATGTCTGCCTGTTTGACACGATGTCGATTATCAATTGGCAGAAGTGTATAAATTGGCACTCTCAGCTCTGGTGGATGCCAACCTCAAGGCTGGCTCAACTTAAAAAAAAAATGATGACCACTTGAAAACAATATCTTTTCTTTGTCTGAAACAAATGTTCGTAATTGGCAATTTAAAAAGTCAACTCTCATCGATACCAACCGATAGAGGTTTCTGATATTCACGTCCCCTATTATTTCACTTGCGCAAAATTGTAGCCAATTATTTAGCAGGTTCCGAGAAACAGCTCTTCTTTTTTTGTAGGCAACATGTTAGCCGAGGGATAGACTAATACTAGTTGTTACCCGCGACTTTGCCTGCGTAGAATTCGTTTATCGTTATCCCGCGGAAACTTACACAATTTTCAAGGATAAAAAGTAGACTATAAAGTTATTCTGAGGACTACCTACTATAAATGCCGACCTTTTTTTTATACGAAAAGGAAGGCAAAACGCGAATGTTCATGAGGATAGATGTTAAGAATACTTGGACGTTTGTTACTCTTTCTCGCAAAAGCATTGGGTTTGATGAAAGTTCACTGTATCATAAATTATTCCTCAGAATAACTTTATAGTCTACCTTTTATCCTTGAAAATTGTGTAAGTTTCCGCGGGATAACGATAAACGAATTCTACGCAGGCAAAGTCGCGGGTAGCAACTAGTATTAGTCTATCCCTCGGCTAACATGTTGCCTACAAAAAAAGAAGAGCTGTTTCTCGGAACCTGCATAATGTATTCTATTTATATTTTTTTACAAAAAGGCAGATGAAGAATATGATTCGCGTACCAATATGGACCTTTGCACAATAAAGTTTATAAATACCTGCCTTGGCTTTGCCTGAATTTCAGTGCCTAATTTTTGTGAAAAGGTTCCACGTTCTATAAAGGAATTGCTTTACCACGGCAAGGATTTTCGTATTTGCACTTTATTTCCCTTACAATTTTCATTACAAACGAATGAGGTACATTTGAAACAACGCGATCGACCCGAAGAAGAATTATTGCTGTTGATTACTAAATACCTAGTCACGTTTTAATCTAAAACTGCACGCAACTGCATTCGTATGGATGTTAAGAAATTCCTTGTGTCAGTCAGTACATTTTCTTTTGAACGTAATTAGTTTCAAGGCATATTTCTAGCACATGTGACGAGCTCCCACGGTACACAATGGCTGCTGTGAAACCAACGTCATGCCGTTAAGTGGCATCAGTCACTGCGTTGCTGAGTCTACCCGCATTACCATTTGTCTACTAAGTTTAACCGAAAATCTACTATGAAAACTATGAAAATAAAAATGATCCAGGAATCCGTCCATAAACAAAATAAGTTGATCCAGGAATCTAATAGAAATAAAAAATTGCTTTATTTATTTATATTTGGACAACAGACGAAATGAACGGGAATCAGGAATGTTCCATCGTAGATTTATAATAATAACGATTTGAAATGTTCGAAACAGCGAAAGAAAGATTGAGTGATGCTGACGGCGGCGGTAGATATGTCACCTATAGGTTAGTCCTGTGCCAACATATTGGTTGCGATGTTAACTATTTGAAAATACATGTTAACTCAGAATCCTACCTCTTTTTTATATTATCGTGTCGGTATAAGCTGATATCTTAGCTAATTAGCGGTTGACAGAACATCAATACGTTTGAATGGATTCCAGTCCGAATGTGTTGGATTTAATAACAGACAGGCTGAGGCGTTTTGATTTACGAGCCAACGAACTCGCGGTGTGATTCAGAGATGACTAAAAAACTAAGAAATTCAGAAAAACAGGCCGTGCAAAAGAATATGCTTTAGGCATTTTCTTATATTAAAAATGGCAAAACACTTTCCTTTGAACGGCTATACGCGATATACACTAAAGTGCGTAGATATATGTAGCTTTTGAAGTATACTCTAATTCTTTCGCTTTGCTCTACCAGTTACTATTAGCCTCATTATTTGCCAGCTCTTGCAAAATGACTGGCAGAGTTTATAAAATATATCTTTAAGATTATTTTTTTACAGTAAATTATGTAATGAGTAATGACATGATAATCATGTTTTCCATTGCGCTATGTTTTATTTTTCAGTTTTCTATAGCTCCATTTGTTTAACTCCGACGTAGTTATTTCTTACGACTAATTTTGCGTCTATATGGATGCTTTCTAAAGAGTTGTTGTAGTTAGAAATTTCTTTTTACGTTAACATTTACAAAAGTCTCATTCAATATTGCTTTATAGTAGAAAACGTTTATTTTATTACGTATTCAGTCTGCCGCCCAAGTGGACAACGATTAAGTGAATTGTTTCTACGACTCGTTTTTGTAGTATTATTTTCTCAAAGATTTTTACCATTTACCTTGAAATTATATTGGAGAAGTAGAAATTATACCATTCTTAATATTCGGGTCAATGTCAAATCGAATTGCATTTCAATGAGAAACTAGCGTACCTAACTAGCTCAAATAAATGGACTGGGCTGTCTGTCTAGCTCACCAAATTGTTCTTGTTGGCAATTTAACATTCGACCTACAATGATAGCCAATTAATTACAAACAAAAAACCCGACTCCAATTACGGATCCAATTCAAATTTTCCGCAGGAACTGTTGTGCGTATGTTTCGTCTTCATAGGTTTCGCCTTCCTTCGCAAGTGCGGATCGCTGGGGTGGGATGTGACGTCACACCCCCCTCCCGACGTCCCTCGCGAGGGGCCTCCCTGGCCCCTAAAAATAGACGGCTGAGCCCGGGAGCGCTCAATGAAGGCTCGAAGCCCCCTGCCCCGGGCACCAGACGAATGAGGACCATTATGATTCCGAGCGCATGCATTCACGGGTTGAGGGTATCGCGTCGCCGAGCCCCCGCGTTTGTATCAGTGTTTTCATCAACAAATGATTTTGTGCAACGGATTTTTTTTTGCGACGAATGCACTGGAATTTTCAGTGCGATGGATGCATTTTGTTCCGCAATCCTATAATATGTTTGTGCTTTGTTTGACCAGTTTTATATTTTAACGTCGTTAAACTAGCGTTAAAATGAATTTTTAACCTGACTAAGCTAAAATAAGACTATAATATGATTGTCTGTTACCAATTATGTTATTAATTAATGTTGAGACTCACTCGAAGCGTTTTTATTAAATTGCGGTAAATGTAGAAGTGATAAAATTATGATTGCCAAGTTCCAAAGATGCCATAAGCCTTAAGTGCCTACATCTTGTCCGGGCATCAAACGTTTTATGGAGGTGTATGCGGGCATAAAAATAGACCGCCAGAGCCAGACTTAGTGACTCTGAATGGGCATCCCCCTCCAAGGCTGCGAGAGTGGAAACTGCCCGCATGGCCTCCTATTACATTGTTTTAGGGTTCGATTAGTGACAACAACTGCCGTCTTAGTTTACTTACTCTCACATACAGGCTTCAGTTCTCAGGCTTAGTACGTGTAAATGTTAGCATAATAAACACATTGCCGTGCCTCCTATAACATGACGCCAAAAACAGTCTTACTTCGCCGAAATCTCTCGAACAAGGTTATAGAGTACGCCGCAACGCTGAATTAGTTTACGTGGGAAATATAGGAATTACATAATGTAGGTAGCATCTCGTTTGGATACGAATTTAAAAACAAGAGGCTTCGATTGGTTAATAAACAATACGAAGCAAATGTACGTGAAACTGGAGCGAAATAGAGACAATGAATGTTTAAGCCATAGCAATCAATGAAAGGGACAAAGCCTTTAGTTTGCCTAAAACACGTTTAAATATGTATCTGGTTCTCGGGTCGAGAAGTGCCATTATGTCGCCAGCTTCATGTATTATCTAAGCCAAGGGTTGTATCGATTCGGTGGTTTCATAAATCGACACGGACACCGACGCCAGAATATCTAAAGGCTGGCAACGAGGTAAAGGTGAAACGCACGGCCTCGCCTAGATGCGTTGGGCAACAAATCGTGCTTCCGTTTCCAATGGGCGGTCACCTTCGGATCGGAGGACATTGTGTATTGAGGATCTCGAGTTTTATTGATACGAAGAAGCTTTGGTACACGCTTGTTGTGACTAATACGATGTTAGAAGAAGCCGGTGTGGCCAAAAGGATGATATACAAGGATGTTCTCAGGAAAGACTTTGACCCTTAAGTATTTTCATCTTATTTCAATACCAATATCGCAACGGTAGGTGTGTTATTCTATTTTCTGTTCGTTTTTATCTCCACCGATCGGTTTCGCGCACCGTTCAGTACAAACAAACAGTGTTATCACGTTATCGCACCGATACGTATGGATATGGATAATGCTCCGCCCGCCTGGTTGAAGAGCAGTTTTACGTTTGGTTTTTTATGCGAAAAAAAAAACTGTTTTTGGTTCAATTTTGTCTGCTGCTGCTATTAGCGTTTGTCTAGTATTTCGTCTCTTTTAACATGAAATTTATATGGAACTCAATCATAGTGAAATAAACGGATCACTATTATGTATATGAATAGAGTTTAGCCACACATGTTTAGGACTTATTGGTAGTCCTTTCTCTGGGAGCGCACGACTCAGTGACAACGAAAAGCACACTGCGCGCTAAGGCTTTGCTCGAGCGACAGAGAGGAAGGACAACGAATTAGTCCGAAACCGGTAATGATCCGTTTATTTCACTAATAAGTAATTATTTCGTCTCTTCAGGAGAATGAAATTTTCTAGGAACTATTGTAAGTAAATACCGATATACTTAATTAGGTATTATTGTTGTCAGTTGTCCCTGACTATAATTCTCAAAATTAATAGCACACAGACACAGCGAAGCTCTAAATTGAACACGAATAATGGATCAATGGAACCGTCTGCTATTGTATCACTAGATTGATTTGACGAGTAAATTATTGTTTTGCTCTAACACTGAGATTGTACCATCATTTCATTAGCCCAGAAAACACTAACTACAGAACTACATAGAGAATGCTGATAACATTATCTAGCTCAAACGATTATTGAGGCTTATGTAGTCGGTACACTACACTTAGGTATTTTCCATTCCATTCTACACAAACACAAGTGTTAGCTACTATATAGGCCCTTGGACAATGGTTAGAGACATCAATGATAATGATTAAAAATAAATGAATAACACTAATAAATAACTATCCTTTCCCTCCCTCCCTTCTAAAGTCAAGCATCATTTTGTGAAACAGCCACAAATTGAAATTTATTTTTTAATTTTAACATGACACTACCGAGAAAGCTAAGTGTACGTGGAAATGGTAACGTTTTTTACCAATTAAAATCGATCATACTTGTGCTTCTTAGTAGATATAAAATAATAATTTCAAAGACGAACGAAAGGGTCCCAGTGAAAAAGTGGTTATGTTTAAAATAAATAAACACCCTTTTTTCGATTTTATTGTATTTGTAGTTAAAGTCTTGATCAGCGGTAGTTGTTACAGAATGAATCCCCTTTTCACTATATTCATTACTTATTTACTTGGACCTCATTGTCGTTCGATGCATTGCGTCTCCTTACTACAGTGGTTCCTTGTGCTTGCAACTTTCTCCAAGTTGCCGTAGTATTTCTTTGTTGTCCTCTATAACGGGCCTTGTGCAACTAGGAAAGTTTTTATGATAAGTATTTGGTGACAAGGTTGAACATGACAAACGTGCTAGCTGTTTAACCTGCATTCGGTACCGATGTAGCGATAATTTATGTAAAATGCCAAAGGTTGCACAGAGTACTTTTCATTACTCTTTGACGCAGTGATTTCTTAGGGAAGCGAAGATGGCATTGAAATCTCCCTAAATAGTTGTGGCGTTTTTTTTTGTATTATTTTGTTAACACCCGACGAAAAACAGGAGTGTTATACGTTTGACGTTTATCTGTCTGTCATAGCTCCCAAACGGATGGACCTATTTCGATTCGTTTTTTTTTTATTCGGAAGCTCGTTTAATCGAGATGGTTCTTGAACAAGTTTCATTAAAATCGGTTCTCCCGTTTTTATGAAATATTGAACTTTGAAATGACAATATCGGGGGTTTTTCAACTTTTCAAAGTTGTTTAGGTTATGTTATATTTATATGCATTATTCTGTGTATTTTCCAGCGCTTTGGCTTTGTTACTGTGTAATGCTGTGAATGTTTTTTTTTTGCAAATAAATAAGCAGGTGATATGTTTAAATACCTTATTAGGTATTTACACATCATACATGCATAAGTAGTAGTGAGTCACAACACAAGCGTGCGTGTCTCATTGAGCTGGCTGGTATCGCCCGGGGACGAGGGGGGCGACCTTGGCCGTGACTCCCAGCCTAGGTTTCCCTGACACGCCCCTGGAATAGGGTTGCCGATGCTGGTACTGAACAGAGTGAGACAGGACCCTGTCGCATTAAACTTTGATGAAGTATAAGTGGTATGGAAGTAAAGTTATACAGTACACTTAAAGTTAGCAGTATATGTATGTATGGTTTGATAGGGGGTAGTGGAGTCATGTCAGTTTACATCGGATTTTAATAGTAAATTCGTTTTTGTTGTTTGAAATGTGTGTACGATTTGTTAACCATTATTAGTGCAATGACATGTTTTTTAGAATCTAACTTCGCCTACACGGAGAAAACGAAACGGCTAATAATAAACAAGTTACTGCTATTAACAACCGAGTAACTTCATTCGGAGGGAGCCTGCAAACTTCGTTGCTGAAATTAAATAAGTAAATTTGGTTAACGTACGTTTGTAATATTAAACCAGTAAAATGTTAAAAAACAGCTAACTTAGTTTAATTACTTCTAACCTCACTCACTCAGTAAACTTAGCTAACTTAATTGTGATTGTGAATCGATTGATTCGGTTAATTATAACCAAGCTTCTTAGTATTATAAACGAACGTAATCAGTTACTATAACAGTTTAACCTGGTAATTATTAAATAAACACAACTGTCACCACAGTCAAAAAATTGGGTAGCTGCAACCAATCTATTTCGTTACTTCTAGTCAATTCAAATTGGTATACCTAGCCAAATGACTCGGTACTGTCAATCTTGTTCATTGAGTAGCTCCAGCCAATCTACTTTGTTACTTCTAATCAATTGAATTTGGTACACCTAGCCAAATGACTCGGTACTGTCAATCTTGTTCATTGAGTAGCTCCAGCCAATCTACTTTGTTACTTCTAATCAATTGAAATTGGTACACCTAGCCAAACGATTCGGTACTGTCAATCTTGTTCATTGAGTAGCTCCAGCCAATCTACTTTGTTACTTCTAATCAATTGAATTTGGTACACCTAGCCAAATGATTCGGTACTGTCAATCTTGTTCATTGAGTAGCTCCAGCCAATCTACTTCGTTACTTCTAATCAATTGAAATTGGTACACCTAGCCAAATTACTCGGTACTGTCAATCTTGTTCATTGAGTAGCTCCAGCCAATCTACTCGTTACTTCTAATCAATTGAAATTGGTACACCTAGTCAAATGATTCGGTACTGTCAATCTTGTTCATTGAGTAGCTCCAGCCAATCTACTATGTAACTTCTAATCAATTGAAATTGGTACACCTAGCCAAATGATTCGGTACTGTCAATCTTGTTCATTGAGTAGCTCCAGCCAATCTACTTTGTTACTTCTAATCAATTGAATTTGGTACACCTAGCCAAATGATTCGGTACTGTCAATCTTGTTCATTGAGTAGCTCCAGCCAATCTACTTTGTAACTTCTAATCAATTGAAATTGGTACACCTAGCCAAATGATTCGGTACTGTCAATCTTGTTCATTGAGTAGCTCCAGCCAATCTACTTTGTAACTTCTAATCAATTGAAATTGGTACATCTAGCCAAATGATTCGGTACTGTCAATCTTGTTCATTGAGTAGCTCCAGCCAATCTACTTTGTAACTTCTAATCAATTGAAATTGGTACACCTTGCCAAATGATTCGGTACTGTCAATCTTGTTCATAGAGTAGCTCCAGCCAATCCACTTTGTTACTTGTAATCAATGAATCGATGTTGCAAGTACAGTCCAGTCCTGGAAATTAATTTCTGACCCACCATGGAACCTTTTCACAGTCATAGAGACATCGCATTGCTTGTCGCGGAAAATAGTTATGACGTTTACTATGAAAATGTTCTATGGTGGCTCAGGAATTAATTTCCTCAACCGTACTTACCATTTTTAGTCGACACATATTTAAGCTATACATTTTCAGTATAAACAGACGGATACAGAAAGCCTATATAATATACAATGAGACTGACGTAGGTATATTGACATTCTACATCGATGCGTGTTCCATATACCAGTGATCACTCGAAAGTTTTATTAAAACAATTGTTTTATTTTAAGTAAGCGTAAATATGAAATAAAATAATAATCTAATTATCTAAAGAGGTTTGATAAAGAGATAATTAACTATTTCATAGTGCAATGTTACACCCTAACTATAACTTAGCGATCATTTAAAATGTTTTGTGCGAACTTGTTTTTTTTTATACGACAAGGAAGGCATACTATATTGGGAGACTTTGGATGTACCTACCTAGACTGGTTTTTACTCTTGATTGTCAATGGCTGTGGATACCCGCAGTGGGCAAGAAGTTGAAATGTCGGCCATTGAAAAAATAAAAAAAGTTTATCAGGAATTAAAGGGTAAAGGAATGGTTAAAAAGAAAAAAACCGGACTGAACGATATTAAAAAATACATTTGCCGGCAGATCAAACTTGAAATAAAGAAAGTTAATGTAATATAAAAAAAAGCTTTATTTAGCAAACACACATTTAGTTTTAAAAATTAATCAAAGTTACTGATACATTTAACTTAATAAGTTATGAAAAGCAGTATACCTACATAGTGTTTCTTTTAACTGAGACAACATGGAAAAGTACTAAACGATAGGAGCCACAGGGAAACTGTCTTAGATGCCTTCAGATATTTCTTTATAAAATCAAGTTTGGCATAGTAATTTTTTTGGAAACGAGTTGGCCCTAAAATTAATAACATTGATTGTACGACGACCGATCCAATTTAATTTTATTGGAGGAAAAAATCCGGGCAGGACAAGTTAGTCAATTACAATGAAATAATTGTTATAGTAAACTATGTCGATCCACATTAAAATGAATCAATACATTTAGGGCGCAAATTAGAGGAACGTTTATAAGGGAAGACACATAGGCGTTGCTCTAATTTTGGCCTTGAGTGTAGTTTTTATAACAAATAGCAAAGGTACGACATAGATGTTCCTGTAGCTCCTTCGGTTTAAAGGCTCCCCATACTTAATGTACCTAATCCATAAGTAGTAGCTTATCAAAAAAACAATTAGGTAGATGTAGTTAAGAGAAACCCCCCCCCCCCCCCCCCCCCAAATCTTGGCTACTTCAGCCACTTATCTTGAACCGGCACTGAGATAATGCCAAAAATGTCATTTATGGACACACAAGTAATTTTTCTCCCGAACTGTAAGCTAGAGCAATGAAACCAAATCACAACTACGTAGATTGAGTAACTTTCTAGGAGTATCTAACAATTTTTAAAATATTTTTTTCACTGAAATAAGAATAAGAAGTAAAAATACAAAAATAAGCAATTAATTAATTATATGGCAATTTACTTTTTGACAGCTCTTTTCAACATGTATTTGTAAAGGTACAACCATGAAAAAAAAAACATGCAGATTACTAATAGTATATGAGCTACTATCATACGAAAAATCAATTGATTATATATTGGTGCATTGGTGGTTTTGAGAAAATAAAATGTTAACGAAAGCATTCAAGTATCAAAGGAGTTTTGCACTCTGAAAGAGTTCGTTCACTTTCAATCGTGGAGGTTTATTATTCTTGACACATGGGTAATATCATAAAATCAAAATATACTTGGAATGCAAGACGCCTTTGATAGTTGAATGCTTTCGTTAACATTTTATTTTTTAAGTTTGATTTTTCGTATGATACAAGCATAATATATAGTACCTTTTAACGTGAAACTGCCGTAAGACTCAACATAGTGAAAGAACAGATCACTCACGTATATAAGTCGAGTTTATCCCGACATGTTTCAGACTATTTCGTAGTCCTTCCTAGTAAGTAGTAGTCGCGCGAGCAGAGTGAGTCTCGCTGTCGCTGGGTCGTGCGTTCTCAGAGGAAGGACTACGAATTAGTCAGCAACATAAACTAGAATTATCAAAGTAAATGTTTTTAAAAATACTTACATGCAGGAAAGAGCTATGATTTGGTTTCGTTGCTCTATAAATAATTGATTGAATCAGGCGTCACATTGCGGGGGTTCATACTCATGAACTAAAAAACAATTAATTTGCTCACTCGCGACCACAAAGAAAATAGCTACGTCTGTGCGGCAAATAATATGTTTCCATGCAACACCTCCACCTCCACAACTACACGAATCAACACATGCCACACAGGCCAAACTACCACTACACTAAGCGGTCAGCTCTGAGCGTGTGTTGCATGTGTTGATACGTACCTATAGCAGAGGAGGTGGAGGTACATACATTTGTAGCACAGACATAGCTATTAAATGTGTAGTTTAGGAGAAAAAAAATACTGAAAAGTGTGTCCATAAACGACGTTTTTGACATTATCTCAGTGACGGTTGAAGATAGGGGGCGGGGCCACTTCTCCTTCCTTATCCTGCCAGACCCTTTATCACGTTATTTTAATATTATAAGTAAAATAGTACGACAATATGCAGTTTTGTTGAAATTAGTCCAATCATATGTTATATTCATTACACGCATGAGTGATCCAATAACGATACAGTTTTATTATAATTACTTACATAATTAAATTAGCAATATTCATAAAGGACATCTTAGAACTACATATTCTTCACCATTGAATAACATGCACAAAGCATTTGGAATTGGTGATAGCAATGAACTACAAAAAACAGTATGGTAATCATCTGAAGACTTTACATGATATGCAAAGTAATGTTCGTCGAAATTTATTGTTTTTAACACATTTCCAGAAAAAATTAATTGGTCTCTGTTATACACATACACATTTTCGATAACAAAAAACATATATAGATATCCATCTTTATCAGAATCATATGCAAGGATGCATCCTTTGCTGTAATGTATAGAACACATCATAGCCCAAGTTACTTTAATCAAGGGCTTGGAACGATCCAATGTTAAACAGCTTTGAACGCACTCAATTTCTGATACTAATATCTGCTTTGTAGGTCCCACTTTTACAATACTATCAAGAATACCTTTATGAAAAACATCATTTAATTGAAGCTGATGCTTGATGGCCAAAGTTCGTGAGACATTGACATGGTTGCTAGATATTTTTGCTACATTTTTCGAGTGTCTGTGTTTAGCTTCGAATCTCATTGACCATAGGGCATAAATAGGGCCATGTTTTAAAAGAGCTGAATGATAATGTATCATGTTGTGAAATTTTGGTTTAAGAGAATCTTTAGTTATTTTGATATAAAGTTCATTAAATTCTGCCACTAATACTTGCAAGAAATCTGGTGTTCCAGGACTAATTTTTAAACTGAATGCTATTTCAATAATTTTTCTTAATTTAACATACATTATCCATACTTCTTCATCTCTAGGAACAAAATCTCCGACAAGTATTCCCAGGAATCGTAACAGCGTTAGCATCTCTCCTGAAGAAATTCTCAGTGCACCTCGATTAATGTGTTCTTTATCTATGGGACATGGTCTATTTTTGTTATCTGGCCCTAAATTTATTGTGGCAATTTTTTCATTTAAAACAGTCAAAGAAAATAATTTTAGCTTTTGAGTGTATTGCAAAAGCATAAAACTTAGAACATATTTTGCTACCCCCTCTAGTATATCGTGCATTACGTCGACCCCAACCTGCTGAAAAATATCAAAATATTTAATGTCTAGAAACACACATCTGTTTTTAATACCAGTTAACGTTGGATCGTTCAAAAGTAAATCTCTATTGTACATATCTACGTTGCGAAGTAGAGATTCATCTTCATAACACTGTTCTTTCAATGTGCTTTTTGACACTTTACAAGTTCGACAAGAAAAGTTTGCAGAAAAGCTTTCAACAAACCCTATCAATGAATGTAACCCTAAGTTATCACCCAAAATTATGCCAAGTTCAAAGTATAACTTACCTTTAAAGGTTGGAATGTCAAAATCTATGCCGTTTTCACTCAGATAATTAAATTCATTTATGAGCGAACGAAAAATAACATGATTACCAAATGCAGTCCTGTCTGATGAATGAAATAGTAATGCAAGGAATATATTTGTCAAAGCAGAAGAGCGCCAAGGTGGTAAACATGGAATCGAAATGTAAACTGCTCCTAATTTGTGAACACCAGCATGACTACCTAAAACGTTGCCTGTTTCGTAATCATCAAAGTACATAAACAAAGGAACTACTATTTTGTCACCATGATGTCTCATCCTATTTTCCCAATAGGACCCCTGGACAAAGTTTTCTTTAATTTCCTTTGAAAGTAAACTATCCATGTATTGTAATGTTTCAGATAATATACCATCAAGACTGAAAAAATTCTTTAAAGTTTGTCTTAATGGAATAAATTGTGCGAAGCATTCTACAGTCATGAAGCGAGACACTCCTTGTTTTTTTACCTTATCAAATCGCTCGCCAACAACTACTGCTTGAGGTTCAATATAAGATCCGTACTTTTTAAAGTAGTTCAGTCGTTTTCGTTCAGTTGCAAAATTGTTCAATGACAAATTTATATTACTCTTTATTTCCTCTGTTACACTTTTAGAAATATCAGTAGAAACCGATTTTTCAACGCAAACCTTGGTAATACATTTCTCAATTATAGGAACTAGCGAAGTAAGACAGTTTCCTAATCCATCGACTACATTTTGTACTATAATTCTAGGCAACAGTGTGTTTCCATAAAGTGAAGCTATATAAGTTGAGAGAGCATCATCGGTGGATATCGATGGAACTAGACCTACAGGATTAGTACAAGAACTTAAAGAACTAGAATATGAAGCTGCTTTTGCTATTGCCATACAACCAGTATTTTCCTCACAACCCGTATTTTCCTTAGGAACATTGTTATCTCTAATACTGTTAATTTGCAAATCGATTCTAGTATTAGATTCACCTTTAGGTAAATGGCATTTTTCTAAATGTCTCTTATAAGAGTTGTATAAATGAAATGATCTAGCACATTGATCTTCACAACAAAGGTATTCAACAAACTCATGGTCACAATGTTTTAATTTGAAATGATTCCTAAGCATTTTGAGATCTAATGTATGTTTACATAAAAAACAAAGAACCATCATGATAATCTAACTAATTAATTACTTGACAACCAAAAGATTAGGCAACAACTAAAGCGGCAATAAGCAAAATCGTTTAGTCAAACTTTAATACGGTTTTTCAGTAGTTAGTTGGTCATAAGGCGAGTCTTAGGCAGATTTATAAAAGTATTTTAGAAACTTATGCATCATTACAAAGTTATTTATTTTATTTAATGACGTTGATTAAACGTTTTAACAACCACATAATACGACAGTTGTGTAATTTTTGGATTAATTTATACTAACCATTTAAATGTCCTTATTCTGTTGATCATCCCATCGTTATTAATTCAATATTATTGTAACTTATGGTTGGTGGTGAAATCTAATTGAAACAAAAGTCACATTCGTCAGCGGGAAAATGATTATAAATACTGTATTTAAAACAGTTTTTGCACCAAAAAAAATCGAAGTATAATAAGCTTGTAACATATTCTGCATTGTCTATTAAAAAATGCATTGGTTGAGTTTCATCACAAACAGCGAAAAAACCACATCCATGGCACTTTCTAGATAGAATAAAATGTGTATTTATCCAAGGCCACTTTGACTGTGCCAGCAATAGGAAATCATTTTTAGTTAAAAATTTATCAACTTCTAGGATCACAGGCATGTTATATATGTATATTGATTGGGGTTTCAGGATAAAGAAGAGAATGATGTCTGATCAATGCCCAGTTCGCCCAAAAGTGTTAGAGCAGAAGTTGAACTACTATCAAATTTTGTCTTGAATTTGAAAAATGCGTCTTGTATGAACATCCATGTACCATGGCACTCGACTGGGTACTGAGCGTTTATAACCCAAGTTATTTTAAAGCACAAACTTACTGCCGACAGTATATTTGAAACGGCATAGTATACTTCATTTATCACTACAAAGTAAGTTTTGATATTGTCAAGGGATTCACCTACAATAATGATAAAGGGTTGCAAAGTGAGTCCATAATCTTGAAACTTTGTTTGCTTACTTGTTACTGCACTATAGATATCGGAATCATTTCGGACATGCAGAATGAAACCGGCCGTTGCTTCTGCTTTTGAAGGACGCCAAACCTTTTTTGCTGTGTTCTTCAGGCGAATGCTTGTGACAGCCAAGAGAGATGGTATTAGCTGCAAACAAGCAATGTTCGATGTCTCCTCTGAACCTAAAATGAAAATTAAGATTTATAAATGAGAATCATTGTAACACTGATGCTCCATCTGTTATTAATGAGTAAGAATTTATTAAAAGATCAAATAGGGTTGTACGACTTTAAATATGCGAAATTTACTATATTTCTTGTTAGGTTTAAAAACTTTGTTCAAATAATATTATTAAAAAATGTATCTATGCAAAATTACAGCTTTCTAATACCAATAGTCTTTGAGCCAAGCCGCGGACAGACAGACAGACAAGACAGACGCACATGACGAAACTATAAGGGTTCCATTTTTGTCATTTTGGCTACCCGACGCGACCTTAATAAAGTACTCATAGGAACGCCGTGATAGCCTACTGGTTTGAGCTATCGCCTCTCAAGCAGAGGGTCGTGGGTTCAAATCCCGGCTCGCACCTCTGAGTTTTCGGAATTTATGTGCGAAATTACATTTGTAATTTATCATGAGCTTTTCGGTGAATGAAAACATCGTGAGGAAACCTGCACAGTCCTGCGAAGTAATTCAATGGTGTGTGTGAAGTTCTCAATCCGCACTGGGCCCGCGTGGAAACTATAGCCCAAGCCCTCATTCTGAGAGGAGGCCTGTGCCCAGCAGTGGGAAGTAAATAGGGTGATGATGATGATGAGGAAAGTGTCAAATTATATTTATATTAAAATCTGATTACCGTGCTCATTAGATATGAGAAGATCTAAATTTTTGTCCTTGGTGCTGGTCTTGCGCGTCTTAGCCAGTTCAAATAGCTTTCCCTTTATAGCAGGAAAAGTTTCTGTTATGTCAGTATATTTTCCTGCATACAGGTGTTCAAAATCCTTTTCTAGCTGTAAACAAAATACATATTTATTTTTATTGACATGATGATGATTTTTATTGAAAGAGGGAGGCAAACGAGCAAGCGGTCACCTGATGGTAAGCGATCACCGCCACCCATGAGAACCAGCAAGAGAGTTACTAGTCCAAAATAAAATAAATGTCATGGATGTACTATAAAAATCAAAACGGAGCCAAGAGTACAAGTAATAAACATGAAATGGTAAGCTATTACAAAATTAATAACAACTAAGATTCAAAAAGACAATTGTAGTTATCATATTATTATTGAACTCACCAGAAGATACCCTTTGGGTTTTTTTAGAGCTATATATTCATTGAAGTATTCAGCTATAGTCAAATATTTAGATTTTTTCAACCTTGACTGTGTGGTCTCTTGCCATTTTATTTCCACGGCTGTCCAAGGCTCAGAAGAGTTTCTAAGCCATAAAAGTTTTTCCTCTGCATCTTCCTCGTCAATGATTCCGTCTGGTAATCTTATTCTCGGTGATTGCGGGGGCGAAGTTCTTGAAATTCGCCGGCGCTTTTCAACAACTCCAGTATCTCTATATTTACGTTTCAAATTGTGTATTTGGTCAGGCAATTTACCCGCCAATCTAGTTACAATCCCACGTGTCGACTCTACAATTTTTGTGTGAAAATACACAGATTTTTTTTCTTGGGGAAATAAGCTGGTTACTGCACGCGCCCAGTTAGCATAGACAGAAGATCTGATTACTTCTTCAGGGTTATGATGTAGTATAGATGTTCCAATAATTCGTACTAAGCTTTGACGCGCCGCATTATTGAGTGGAATAGTTTTGTCCAGATTCAACAGGCCTTTTCCTTCTAAAGTACTATTCAACAGCAACCGCAAGTCCTAAAATAGACAATGCATAAGTTATAGTAAAATAGATAATGCAGATATTATGAATCAGTATATGCGAGCATGCAATGAAATTATGCAAGCATGCAAAAAAAAAGAGATACAAACATGTATTTCAAATGATTGTGAATCTTCAGGTAAGGAAATAGTGACCGGTGGTTTTGCAGGTAAAGAAATAGTGACCGGTGAATTGTTTGTAGCTGTGCTGGTGTTAAATGCTTTGGAGCATAAGGGGGATTCCTCAAGCGGAAAGGTTAAAAAGTCACCAATTGAAAAATCATCACCAATCTGTAAGCAAACCATTCATAAAAGATAAAGCTCAAGTATAGTCAATCTCAGAAGTAGTTAAACATTTAGGGCCACTCTTGCAGCATTAATTTAAATCTAGTTTAAACTTCGATCAATCATTATTTAGATAACAGGTCATAAACAAAACCCCTCCCACATTTTCATTTCAAAATATAATATCTCAAAAGCGGCTGAATCCATTTTGATAAAACATGTCTAAGAACCATCGCTGGAAAACCTGCTTTCAAATAAAAAAAAACCGCATTCAAATCGGTTTAAGTGTTTAAGAGCTACTGTGCCACAGACAGACACACAGACACATAGCGGTCAAGCTTATTACACCCCTCTTTTTGCGTCGGGGGTTAAAAAACAAAGTAATAATATGGCACCATTCTATTGTCAGTTTGCTATTGACTATTTTGATCTAGCATAATCCTTCAACTGTTACAATAGCGTGCAGTTTTGCGTGCAATAAATAAAAGCTCACTCTACAAAGTGAGCTGAGCAAGAGGATTTTGTACTTCATTGTAGGAACTTTTATGATAAATATAAATCAATGTAACATTTAATATGTAATTACAATAACAATTAATAATAACAATTACTATTATTGTGTGGCTGTCTATTGTCAGCGCACACAATATGAACCAAAACATCCTTCTGAGTTTGACTGTACCTAACTGCTAGACCAGGGGTTCCCAAGCTTTTTCACTTTGCGCACCTTACATTTATGTATTTCGTTCCGGAGCCCTGTGCCAAATTTGTAGCTGTGTATGTATACCAGTAGATACAATGCCATCAATAATTATGATACCTAAGAGAAGAGAAAACAGAAACGTATCACGGCACCTCCTGGTCTCTTTTCGGCGCCCCAGGGCGCCGCGGCGCACAGTTTGGGAGCCCCTGCGCTAGACTAACCACACACATTGTTGAAAAAATTAAATATAAATATAACTTACAGTCTGATTTGTACTGAGATGCGCACTGGTTCTATTATAAACCTCTAAATTTTTCGAAAAAACTGCTCGTGGCCCTATTTGAGGAAACAGGTCTCTAATCATTGATTCACTCAATAAGGGAAGCGACAGTGATGTTATGGAATTTTCTGTAACATTAAAATAGACATGACACCTATTATAAAACACTTTGGGCTTGTGTCAGAATTCAGAATTATGTGTGTACATGCATTTATAAAAAGTATGTAAGATTATTAAAGTTTACTTGTATACCAGTGGCAGGTCATGAGATTTTCTGGAGGTAAAGCCCCAGGCATAAATAAACCATACTAGTTTGAATACAACAACCAATACTACTGGATACCACTGTCTGCGTTTGCAGCTAAGATAAGTGTAAACCACCTTCACCATACCTATTTGACATCACTGATGTATTAGTATTATAAGTAGGTATGCATTATAAGTATATATAAAATGGTCCATATAATGCCGCTAATAATACGAACACATCCAAAAAAAAATCTAAACAAATATAATGGATTCGGCACAATAGACCAGCTTTCACACTCTACTCAATTTACACTTCCAGCTACCGGTCAACTGGTACCGGTTATCATAATAATGAGCAAAACCGACAGTAAATCACACTTGCACAAAACAATAACATTATTTTTCACTGGTTTTACATATGCTTATGAAAACTGAACTGATATGTATTTTCTTCAAACACTGTCAGAAATGTTGTCATTTTACTCCAAGTAAACGAACAGGAAGGGCCTTGTTGAAGGCCGCATTTGCAGGTTCGATTATTCTAAATTAAATAGTCTAAATGACCTGTCATACCTTACCTACTGTAGCCTTACTTGCCCGTAATAAACTTTAGAACTTTATTTTACCCACGATTTTATACGTTTGGGGTTAGAGGTTATTTCTGTGTATGTACCTATGTCTGTTACAGTAAGGTATGACAGGTTATTTAGACTATTTAATTTAGAGATGCGTTTGGTTAAAATTATAGGGAGGCTATCGGAAATCGGCTTGGGGTTTGTTCGTACCTACAATATTCAAAACTGTCTTTCTGTGCTAGCTAGCTACGGCTCACAACAGATCCTTGCTGCTGGCGGCAAGCCGTTAGATTTAGGTACTTACCGTGGAGGGAACGGTAATATAAATGCGTCTGCATTATTATTCCATACATTTAAGAGACTAGTGAAATAAGTAGTTAGCGCTAATGAAAGTTAGTGCAACTGGGTGATTGTAAACAATGTAAAGAAAATAACAACGGTCTACTTACGTTTAAAAACTTCGATGAACTCTTCCAAATTCCATGCGCTTAAGAGATTTCTAACCTCTTCGTCCATAATATCCCTCCTGCGCTTAAAAATAATGACCGTGCTGCAATTTTATGTAATTGAAAATACCTAGTAATAATGAACGTACGTGCGTACTCCCCGGAGAAGCATGAAGGAAAAATGAAAGGAAGGGATAAAAAATGGCTGACCGTTACCCCACTCACGCGCTTAGCTACCACAGACAATTTCTCGTTTAATTTTAATTAAGTTACTTGGCTAAAAGTAATCGATTAGTCGATTGTTAATGGCCGTGTTGTGCTCGTTTACCGATAGATAGAAACTTGTTAGTTTTTAATTATTTAGACGGTTATTTTCATCACAGTGACTTATTTAATTTTAGCCAAGTATTATTGCTCTCTTACATCCATATACTTAGCTACTACAGATCATTTCTTCTGTAATTTTAAATAAATTTCTTGGCAAAAAGTAATCGATCAGTCGGTTGTTGTATGTAAGAAGTGCTCATTTACCGATACACATAAAACTTGTTAATTTTTAGGGATCCATACCTACCTCAAAAGGAAAAATTGAACATTAATAGGATCACTTTCTTGTCCGTCTGTCTGTCAATAACCTTTCTCTCTGGGACGCCTAATGAAATTAATACGAAACACTCAAGCATGCAGTCCCTTGAGGCTTTGAAAAAATCAAATTTCTGAGTGAACACAATTGTCGCCGCCGCGCGGGGAAATCACGACAGCGACAAATGTTATGTGGGTTGCTCTTTAATAAAGCCCTGGTTTTATAATTAAATAATACGAGTAACTTTAGTATAACAAGAATTATTTGTATCTACTTCGCTGTATTATTATTATTGGTTCATGAACGTTCATATATCTGTGTTGGTGCGGATTTAGACAAAACTCATACATACCCAAATAAATTATCATCTCATCTCTATCCACAGAGTACCTTTTTATAACTGAGATAGAGATGTCACTTCAACGTTTCGCACACAGCGACATCTGGTGCTGTGTGACGGCAAAATATGCGATGACGTCATTGACGTCTAGTTTCCTCAATGTTAAAATAATTTACTTTGAGCAATTGCTATTACACCATGTTCTATTATATACATTAGAACATGGTGTAATAGAAATTGCCCAATTTCCCGTTTTGATGAATTTGATAATTATTCAGTGCTTTGTTTTTTACACATTTTCTTTTTATCAGGCATTCCAACTCCAACTTAGACACCTGGTGAATGTGAAAAACCACAGATTAGGAAGATAATCGCGGCCATTATTCATTTGTTCCGTTCCACTTATACCTTCACTGTACGTTGTTTTTAGTAAATAAAAAAATCTAAATAAATATGAAAACCTCCTAAATTACTAAAAATCTAAGTTTTCGCACCAATTTATTAGTGTTTACTTGCAGAATGATACGCTAACTCAACCAGTGTCAATAGAATATTCTATATAATATTTTAGCGTAAGAAAAACTGATGCGTGTAATGATATTTTAGATAAGACATTACTATAATTAAAAAAGGTCGATGTTACCAGTGCTCACAAAATAATTAATTAGCATAAACGCATTTTTAAACAAGGAAAGATAGATGAGAGCATTTATTAAGCGAACATAAAATATTTATTCCAAAATTTAAAACTTCAGTATAAACTATATTGATATTAGCACCACCTATCGACGTGTGACAACAACTTTATGTCTATAACCCAACCAAATAGAATATTACTTAAGTATATACTATACAATGTAACTTGAGTGACTACTGAAATTAGCTGGACAACCAAGTGTACATTTTGTTCTAAGTTATACCACCGTGTCTCTATCCCCCTCACGGGACGAGCCCCATCAGAGTACAGGTACAGTTGCTCTGGTGTATCGCACAACCTGTTGAAAGATAATAAGTATGACTTCCATGTCACTCGCCCCGAGCTTCTCCACGGATGTCTCAGGGAGTAAACCACACAAAGAGTACATCAGACACGCATAAAACACCCCAGAGCAGAATTCAACAATGTCCCCAGGGAATACACCGACTTACAAGGGCGGCCATCGGTATGATGACCTGATTTCTCTCTGAGGTGCCAATTACAGAATAAGATACAGCAACCCACACGTGGGCTCTGCACGGACCATCTGGGGGGTCATCCTCGCTCCGAGGACCCCCCCGTGGGGTACATCAGATATAAGGCTTTATTGCCCCAACCGGTTTTAGTAAGATGTAGTCTCAGGGCGTGAACGCCTTGTACCCCACAGTGACCTTGGCGGGCCACGTCCTTTAGATTGTATTCCACCTAGCTAGGATGAAACTACATACATGTTAAAACAACAGAAGCTCGGGAGCAATCTCTTTGCTAACGGTCACATAATAAAACCTGTCATTGGCAACTAGAGATAATACTTAGCTCTCATTGATGTTCAGGCGCTCGAGGATGCCTTCCTTCGTTATACACAATCACTGTAGTTTAATTATTATCAAGGAATATATCAAACTCTAGATCAAAGTAATTGCACACAAACGTTTCATTTATAAAGATTCAAATATCTTACCATAGACAAATAAAGGAGGTGACGGAACAGTCGGATAATTGTTGCCAGGGACAAATATATATATATCGCGAGATGTCGCGACAACAATCAAAAGATACAGTCATTAATAATAATAAAAAGGGCGTTTCCATACAAATTGCCGTAGTATAAAATCCTAAAATTCTGATTGTCCTAGAAACTTGAAATTTGATACGAAGGTTTGTATGAAGGCTTGGTATAATAAATAGCACTTACATTACAAGTAATCAGATAAATCGTTTGTCGTAGGTAGGTATGTTATAAGTTAGGTGTGCGAAGTGACAATTTTGAAAAAAAACACTTTTTTTAGGGTATATTACTTGCCATAATGAAACGATTGCTTAATAAACGTTTGACCTGAATTCCTATTAGAACCTGCCCCCATACTACGAAATTCGAAAACCGAAGTTCGTATCGTATCGTCCCGCTCACTCTCGTGTTAAATAATATTAGCTTGAGAGGGACGGCACGATACGAAGTTCGAATTTTGCACTTCGTGGTCGGGGGCCTGACTTATAACCATAACGAAAAGCCCTAACAATTCGATGTTCTTACGTTGATTTTACTAAAAATCGCTCTAATGAAAAGTTAAAAATAAGCAGTTACGCCCCTTCGTGATTCGACCGACGATATGAAGGTAGGTGTAGCTCTAATAACACAAACAATTAGATAAGTCTGAAAATCTTTTTTTTTTTATGTCTATCTGCTGTCTGTCACAGACCAACATAAAATAATCTAACTCTGCGTAGATTTTGCTTAGGAGCACGGCTTTGCTAACAATGGACTATTTAAAAAAATTGTGGAAAAGTAGAAAATAATCTTCGGGACTCAATTTCCATGACAGGCGAACTTTTTACATACCTGCAAATTTGTACGGAGCCCTCGGTGTGCGAGTCCGACTCACACTTATCGGTATTTAGGGTTCCGTACCTCAAAGGGAAAAAACGGAACTCTTATAGAATCACTTTGTTGTCCGTCTGTCTGTCTGTCTCTCTGTCAAGACCCATTTTCTCTGGAACGCGTGGAGGTAGCAGGCTGAAATTAATATCAAATACCTACTCAAGCCTGCGGTCCCTTGAAGCTGTGAAAAAATCAACCTTCTAAGTCAACGCAATAAAAATATAGTCATTAAAAAGGCTATTTCCATACAAATTGCCGAAAACCAAAAACCTAAAGGGTACTTCCAGTTGTCCTAGAAACTTGAAATTTGGTATGAAGGTAGCTTTTATAGCACAACCACTCAGAAAACTCTCAAAATCTTGAATTTTTATGTCTGTCTGTAGATTTCGCAGACCATTATAAGTTGACCCCACACTGCGTACATTTTGCTTAGGAGCAGGGCTCTGCTAACACTGGACCTCTTAAACACTGGGGAAAAACGTTAAAATCTTTCTACGGAACCCTTGTGTGCGAGTCCGACTCGCGCTTGGCCGGTTTCTTTTAATTATTTAGACGACTATTATCATCATAGCGCCTTAATTAATTTTGGCCAAGTATTATTGCTCACTTACACTCACACGCTGAGCTACCACAGACAATTTCTTGTTTAAATTTAAATAATTTACATGGCAAAAAGTAATCGATCAGTCGGTTGTTAATGGCCGAGTTGTGCTTATTTAAAGATAGATAAGAAACTTGTTAGTTTTTTAATTATTTAGACGGTTATTTGCATCACAGTGACTTATTTAATTTTAGCGAAGTACTATTGCTCGCTTTACATCCACATGCTTAGCTACAACAGAACAATTCTTCTTTAATTTTAAATAAATTACTTGGCAAAAAGTAATCGATCAGTTGACTTTGTTAATGGCCGAGTTGTGCTTATTTAAAGATAGATAAGAAACTTGCTAGTTTTTTAATTATTAAGACGGTTATTTGCATCACAGTGACTTATGTAATTTTAGCCAAGTATTATTGCTCGCTTACATCCATATACTTAGCTACTACAGATCATTTCTTCTGTAATTTTAAATAAATTTCTTGGCAAAAAGTAATCGATCAGTCGGTTGTTAAAGGCCGAGTTGTGCTCATTTATCGATAGATAAGAAACTTGTTAGTTTTTTAATTATTTAGACGGTTATTTGCATCACAGTGACTTCTTTAATTTTAGCCAAGTATTATTGTTTGCTTTACATCCCATGCTTAGCTACAACAGAACAATTCTTCTTTAATTTTAAATAAATTATTTGGCAAAAAGTAATCGATCAGTCGATTTTGTTAATGGCCGAGTTGTGCTAATTTAAAGATAGATAAGAAACTTGTTAGTTCTTTAATTATTTAGACGGTTATTTGCATCACAGTGACTTCTTTAATTTTAGCCAAGTATTATTGCTCGCTTAAATCCACATACTTAGCTACCACAGATCATTTCTTCTTTAATTTTAAATAAATTTCTTGGCAAAAAGTAATCGGTCAGTCGGTTGTTAATGGCCGAGTTGTGCTCATTTACCGATAGATAAGAAAGTTGTTAGTTTTTTAATTATTTAGACGGTTATTTGCATCACAGTGACTTATGTAATTTTAGCCAAGTATTATTGCTTGCTTTACATCCCATGCTTAGCTACCACAGATCATTTCTTCTTTAATTATAAACAAATTACTTGGCAAAAAGTAATCGATCAGTCGATTGTTAATGGCCGAGTTGTGCTTATTTACCGATAGATAAGAAACTTGTTAGTTTTCTAATTATTTAGACGGTTATTTGCATCACAGTGACTTCTTTAATTTTAGCCAAGTATTATTGCTTGCTTTACATCCCATGCTTAGCTACCACAGATCATTTCTTCTTTAATTTTAAACAAATTACTTGGCAAAAAGTAATCGATCAGTCGATTGTTAATGGCCGAGTTGTGCTTATTTACCGATAGATAAGAAACTTGTTAGTTTTCTAATTATTTAGATGGTTATTTGCATCACAGTGACTTCTTTAATTTTAGCCAAGTATTATTGCTCGCATACATCCACATACTTAGCTACCACAGATCATTTCTTCTGTAATATTAAACAAATTACTTGGCAAAAAGTAATCGATCAGTCGATTGTTAATGGCCGAGTTGTGCTTATTTACCGATAGATAAGAAACTTGTTAGTTTTCTAATTATTTAGATGGTTATTTGCATCACAGTGACTTCTTTAATTTTAGCCAAGTATTATTGCTCGCATACATCCACATACTTAGCTACCACAGATCATTTCTTCTGTAATTTTAAACAAATTACTTGGCAAAAAGTAATCGATCAGTCGATTGTTAATGGCCGAGTTGTGCTTATTTACCGATAGATAAGAAACTTGTTAGTTTTCTAATTATTTAGATTGTTATTTGCATTACAGTGACTTCTTTAATTTTAGCCAAGTATTATTGCTCGCATACATCCACATACTTAGCTACCACAGATCATTTCTTCTGTAATTTTAAACAAATTACTTGGCAAAAAGTAATCGATCAGTCGATTGTTAATGGCCGAGTTGTGCTTATTTACCGATAGATAAGAAACTTGTTAGTTTTTTAATTATTTAGACGGTTATTTGCATCACAGTTACGGTTATTTAATTTTAGCCAAGTATTAATGGTCTACCATTAAATAACATACTTCTCAGTAAGTAACAGAGTGGGGTAGTCTATTTATAACAGAATTCGGTAAGTGTTACATTTACTGAGACAATCATTTGAAAATAAACAAGTACTTTGTTAAAATAACTAAGACCCTTTAACAATATTTGCTTGTTTATTATTAACAAAGCTCTATTGCACGTTTTACATAAGTTTTTGTTGTGTGTAGCAGAGTATTTTTCAACCTAGCCAAATTGGTACTTTGCTAATGCATCGTTTTCTCCGTGTAAGACCGCAAAGACCACTGATGATTTAAGAAATTGTGTTTTATTATACCAGTATTTAAATTCAATTCCTTATCAATTTGTCAATTAATTTAAACAGTATTTTGAGGAAATCCAAACTACGTTTTTATTACCTCACTCTACCTTAGACGATCAGCGAATACCTAGGTGACAGTGCTACATCAATTCGCCATTTTTCTGTTACCACGAGCGATATCAATTTGAGAGGGTCGAGTACGAATATTCGATTCCTGCGTAACGTAATCGTGTAGTAACGTTATCGAGAAATTTGTATGACGTTTGGAACAGCGCCCGCCCATGAGGGTATTTGGAATTAAAATTTGGTATGAAGTTTCTCGATTTCGATACGATAACTTTACCTTACGCAGGATTACAATACAACCCTATTTCAGCAACGGCGTAGTAGCGCGGGCACGCACCATCTCCTAAACGGATTTTTTCTATTCCTTTCATCGATACGCTATTGTGAGAGCGAATGGAAAATTCGCTATACACGCCGCTATTTATATTTACCACTTATTTTATTACCCCGGCACGTGTAATGTAAGAGCGTTCATTTTTCATCCGCAAACGCTCCCAATCTATCAACGCGGCCGTACCTGTCGCGTCTGCTTATATTTACTCCGAATTTATTCCGTGCGTGAGGGATACCTGTATAAAGGAAAGGCTATATTGTAGCTTAAACGCTGACGCAACGTTGACGCAGTGACGCGCCTGCCGATTCCGTCACATTTTCAACACGTACATTCAAATCAAAGTTGAAACTGCGTCAAAATTGCGAGGAATTGTTAAATGAGGTTCCCTCCGATATAATTACAATGGCCTGTATTCATAATTTGTTGCAAATGGTGTACCTCGAGCGTGGTGTCAGCGTATTTCAAGCTAGTGTGGTCGGCCCTTAAAATCCAAAGAAAAGGTCCCTAGATGCCATGAATAACGGAATCATGCTGTATTCTTCAGCCGTCGGCAGGTATCGTAAACTTGGGAATATATGAGTACTGCGGCCTTGTTAGCCCGGTACGGTGCGTTACTTTGACGACTTTATCTCCGTCCCTTGAAAGTTCTCGAGTTGCGAAGCTATGAAATTCAACGCCTGAAACTACCACAGTTGATTCTCATTCAGAGTTTCTTATAGCCTGCAGCGGGGAATTTAAGCTCTTGTACGCATTTGGTTTAATGTTTGTCTTTTACTATAGAATTTGTTCTTTACATTTTAAATTTAAATTTAGTGCTTTGTCTGAAACAATCGACATTAGCACGGGTAGAGGTCATTTGGGCGGTCTCAGAGTCCAGAAGACTACACGATAGTTTGTCCGCAAGGTGCTAGCTTAGAGCAGGAAAGGAATGGAGATGTTAACGCGCGATTTCCCCTCTGCCAAATCTCTAACATTAAGTCTGATCAAAATGATCAGGGTCTGTTGATTGTGTGCGTGTTTTAGCCATTTGTGTGAGAGTTTTGTTATTATTTGTGTGCGTTTATAGGAAAGTAACAAATTTTGACAGGAGCGTAGACGTGTGCTGTACGTGTGTGTTCCTCGTCCCTCTCAAAAAGTGGCAGAAAAATTGTAGTGCATAAATAAGCCAAAGGCGCCTCCCGTCACGCTTTATGGGTGTTAGCCACCAAATGGGTGCTTTATGGTAGCGTGTTTTCAATCATCTGTTCCTAGTCCAGTAATTGACGTCATAATCACAAGGAACTAGCGCAATCGCAGTTGTTCTTTCGTTTGTTCATCTTATTTTTAGGCGAATCGTAAACAGACGAATCACAGTCATGCTGTATTTTAACCAATAACATGGGATTACGTTATTATTATGTTGGACTGATGCCGTATTTTATTCCTACTTTCTATTTTGTGACTAAGAAAATCCGTTCGTGCCAAATTAAGAGTAACAGACTAACGATATAGAAATCTTGGAGTTGATGTTATAATTTCTATTGTGCATTGTCTACGCGTTTCTCGTGTTTCGATACACATTAACGTACAAACATACTGGCCTCTAAACTATGAGCTGTAATTATGAGCTAGAAATAAGTCAAGAGCATCTCACACCATGGCTGGTATAAGATGAATTGTAGCTGTACAGTTTGTAGTTGTAGTTTGAAGTAAACTTTTTAAAGCTTCATAACATACAATAATTTTTAACCGGAAACATTTCTTTTTGCCAGTTATTTGCGACGTCCCGCACGATAAATCTAAACTATGTTAGGATGAACCTAATGAGAATATTTTATAGCATTCTTCCAACGCGGCCATTGCAATTTCAAGAGTGAATAACGTTCATATGTTTACAAACGCTTCTTGACCTACATATGCCTACCTAATTGAAACGTTTTGAATTGTTAATGTCGCAATAAAATTACACTCGAGGCCAGTTTATATTGTAACTATAATTTTAAAAGTATTTTATTCCTCATTTTAATAATATTTTACCTCTGTACTTGGAGCTTATTACTTGTTTAATATTTTCAATTTGAATTCTCATGGTCGTTGTAATGTGGCAAATAAAGTTTTGGTCGCCAATAAGCAATGGTATTGTTCGTCCACGATAATAATAAAAAAATGTTTCAGTTTTGTTACAGTTATTTCGTATCCGGTTGTTCATAAACAATTATTTGAGAATCTTTACCTTATATTTTAACATCTGAATTAGTAAGAACAAGAAACAGACTAATCTGTAATCATATTTTGGTCTGTAACTCTTTATAAAGCGAGTTAGCGTTTTCTCATCTATTCTTACAAAGCCTAATGCGTTCGAAAATAAAATACTATAAGTACTTGAGCTAAAAAAAAGTTCAGCAACTCTGCATGCGGCATTTGTGGTGGTCGTTAGCCTAATCCTTCCCGAAAAACGAAACCATTCTAATCTCTTCGTAATAAGTTATGACGTGACGCGAAGCCGGCACGCGAGCTGTCCAAGACCAAGCTAAAATAAAGCAGTCTCTTTGTTGGAGGCCGCTGAAAATACGTACACTAATTATAGAAGCGTGTCGTGGCTTGTAGAACTATAGTTGGGGGCTTTGGCTTGAGCTGAACTACTATCTTACGTACACTGTTATAAAGAATCACCTGCGCTGTGGATGGCCGTAGTTCCGACGAAGCAATTCGGAAGGAAAGTAGATAATTTGAACAAAATCCAAACAATGCTGATCGGGGGTTAAACTCCAAGAACTCGCACAAATTTTACACAGCCGGACGCTTAAAACATAACGATGCTAAGTAACATAATCTTACCATTACTTAAGATAACTTTTGTTCTTAAGCTACACAATGTTAACCGTGTATCGATAACCATTAAACAACATTGTCCCCGCTGTACGACATTAAAAATTCAATCCATGTTACGACTAGTTACTTCCACAGAATCGACTATAGTATCTACAAAGTTGCTTTCTCTGTGTTCGTAACTTTTAATTCACATTGTTTCTGTTAAATTTTATCTCAAGCCTTGCTCGGCCGGACCGTGGAACCGGTTGGCCGAGGTTGCTCAGTACCGTTGTAACGAGATCTCATACACCCCCCTCACTTGTTACAATCTGGTACCGTGGGAGGGGGAAGTGTGTTGCATTCGTAGGTCTTTATAAGCTGGTTGAGTTTTGGTTTTGACATGTCGACCTGGCCGACACGCACTTGCTTATGCTTGAAGATCATGACGCGTTCAATCGAGTTACTTAGGCAATTGGCTTTAGGTTTAGTTTCTTTCGTTGTTTATTTTTGCTGCCCGATATCATAATTCGGACCTCATTGAGCAAAATTGATCATGCGTGACCCGGTAGGAGTTTGATTTGATGTCATAGCGCTCCTGTGAGACCGCCAGCGAAGAAGCCAAACACCTACACTAACATAAAATGACACCCTAGACGTCTAAACACGTTGTTGACAAGCCCATTTATAGTAAGGTTCCCTTACTAGTTTGCTCGTCTAACTCGTATGTTGAGACAGATGCAGAACCGACTGTATTTAGGACTAAGAATTTCGTGTCTTTAATTCACTGACGAAGTGTAAAACTATGAATATTCTTATGTAATGATAAGGTTTCGTTCTTCCAAAGGGTCGTCAATATAAATGACATCGTCTAACATCAACCCATCATCGGAACTATTCGTGTAGCTGCTCGTAACTGCCGGTGACCACGTAACTATAGTATTCGTCGACCTTCAAGCTCGTAGCTCTGGCGGCAGCACGCCAACCTGGTGATTGAAATGTATGACATGATCAACATTAGTTTTTGTTAATGTTATTAACTACAATTGCGAATAAAAGAAAACCGTACAAGTATCATTTCGTGGAGGTTGTACCGTATGAGAAGTAAATATTAATCTCTTTACGATAAAGCTTCGCGATTGCGACTGATAGTCTGGCTGTTATTATTGTTTTTCTATCAAATACATGAAATTGCGTAAACAACTTTATATCATATTGTACCGTAGACACTGGAGAGTAATATTAGCACATATTCTTGTATCACATTATATGACATTCTTCAATGTGTAGTCAGATAAATACAGGCGCATCAGAAATCATGTTTTTATGAAGATCGATTATCTATAGATAATAAACGTTTAACAGAATTGTTACAATGTCGTATATCAACGTCGTCTGCAACGTGACTGCATTTAATATAAGGTAAAAAGGAAAATGGGCGCGCTTCCAAGGATTTTCTAATATGTAGAAAACAAAGTTGCCAGTCACTTTGATGCTGTAGAACTCCTACCTAATCAACCGACTGTAGGTACACCTGTACCTGTACACAAATCTGTGTCTTGTCAATAAGTCCATGGCGTGCCTTAACCGTGATGTGTTGGTTATTTTTTATCTTGCGTGACAAACTTATAAAAGGGTCATCCTTTTTTTAACCACATAAGACCCACGTCAAATTTTGGTTGTTTGAATTTGTGGTCGTTATTGAAAAGTTTTAATTTACTTTGACATTTTAGATTTGATTTTTCATGCTAATAGAGCTGTGCCATTGCCATTAGTTAAAAGAGTGTTGAATTTCCTCAGGGTAACGATAACGTCAGCGATTTGACCAAGAGTCACCAAAGTCCACAGTATCCAAATCCACACACAACACTCCATGAGCTAACAAACATACTATACAGCGATAGTCTACATTCTAGTGGCAAGTTTTAGTCTCTTATTTGGCTTCCTGTTCTATTTTCGATTGGTCGGGCGTATCATTGGGCGACCGGTGCGTTGGTAGCACTGATTCAACGTTTTATGGTGTACCAGAAACATGATATTCGTGTTTATTATAGATAAATAAGGCAGCCCCTGACTATTAAAAACTAGTCTATTTTGAAGCGCAGAGGGTAGACTTTGAAGTCCATTTCGGGAGTTCTGAAACTGCGCGTGTGATCGAGTCAGTAAATAGTAGTTTATGCAACTGCTACATAATGAGTGTTTTAAGGCCTAATTATGTGGAGTTGCATACATTACTTTATCTACACACATATTATAAGTACTCTAAGATGGGTCAGAAGCCGAAGGCATATATCATACCCATACCTGTCACGAATTTGACTGTTTTTTTTAAATCATAGACAAACATACCGAGCTGACGTTTCGTAAACTGTTTTTTTTTTTGTAAAAAAAAAATCAATATCACATAATTAATTATACATGTCGGACTGAACTCGACTTATATACGTGAGTGATCCGTTTTATTTCACTATGATTGTAAATTACGTTGGTCGTCAAATTCGAAAAGTTGAATTCGATGTCGAAAAGTCATTACGACATCGAATTCGATGTCGTAATGACTATTACTTTACTGCAGGACCTGCTGGTGGAGGTGGTTGGCAGCGGAGGCGACGATGTACTGCAATGCTGGTCCTTTTCTACGGTTTCTGAACGCATTTTAGAGGTCTTACGATATGTGTGTAGATAAAAGTTCACAATGTTATCGTACTTTAGGTTAAGTCGATCAAAGTATGACCTTTTATGCAGGCTGATTTTACATTGATGTGAATGATAGCAATTTGTCGGTCGAATATGCAAAGAGCCGATGAAGTTTTCATGCCATATTAAATAATGTTACCTATAAAAAGGAAGCAATGACAATGGTTAACGAGAACAGAGCTATCCTGAATACTATAGAGAATAGACTCGGGAAAATTATTGAGTACAAGCTTTTGAAACGTTTTGCTGGTGGTGAATGAAACACATGAATGGATGGAACGGGAAGACCAATGAGGAAGTAATGAAATGACAGTGCTTAATGAGAAAAGAACGATCCTGAATACTATAGAGAATGCGACGCGAGAAGAGACGCGGAAAAATGATTGGACATTTGATACGACACTTCTACTTATTTAAGATCATTTTAGAAGGAAAGAGAGGAAGAGATCGACCAACCTTTAGCTGCACATGGTCCAGATAAAGGAAAAAGCTGGTCTATTGTCGTATGAGGAGGTCAAGGAGTTGGCTCATAGAAGAGGTGATTGTAAGATAGTCCACTGACGACAGTATAGCTCTTAAGTTTGATAATGATGATGATGATAAAAAGGAAGCAAACGGCTAGCTGGTTAAATGTTTGATAAAATTCAGTATTCTAACAAAAAGTCTTATCTCAAACGTCAAACGCGCCGCAGTCTTTCAATTCTCACTCGTAACTTAGTAATCTCACAGCATAACGCTTTGTCGGCAATATGTAATGTTAATTACTCTCTAATAGTATTACCTAGCTTAATGCCTACTTCGAAGCCGTGATGGCGAGTAATTCGATTACCTTGGAAGTAATTTCATTTGTTTTCGAAATTGAATCCTCGTGTTTCGGTTTTAGTGAGAGTTTGTTGGTAGAAAACTTTTTCTTTATATTTTAAACCAGTATTCACAGCTGGGCAAAGCAAATAGGTCACTTCCAAGTTCCATTGAAGTCTCAGGGCTGGTATAGATATTTGAGATACGAATACATTAGTGTCGATATTCGCTAAGTGAGTCATTACATTATAATTAAGAATAAAATTTACATCTGGCTTGCAACCCGCTGCCCGTATCCCGTGTCCTTTGAAAAGAAAGAAAGAAAGAAGATAGGGGCGTCGTTTTCTCGCTTTTCGCTCAGTGAGTCTTTTTCTGATTGACTCGGTAGAATAGAGACTTACTATACTGTGCCTCAAGCTTGAAGAAGGAGCGCTTGCTAGACATTCTGGTTAGTGGTTTAGCTCCTAAGTTAAATATAGATGTGTTAGGGATCTTTAAAAAACGAGCATACCTATTCCTAAATGTACTTTCAACGCACCTGTGATTCCCCTCGTGTTGCAGGTGTCCATAGGCGGCGGTGATTGCTTTACATCAGGTGACCCACCTGCTTGTTTGCCCGCTCTTATGTAAAAAATGTATTTGGTGGTATATTGGAATTGGATAGCAATATAGGTATAGTTTTAAGTGAGGTAGTAACTGAATATACTACATAATTACCGATTTTATTACTTAGGTTAGGTCACTGTTTCCTCTAGCTCAGTGACAAGAGGGCATTCATTAATTTATCATTATCACTTTAATCGCTTTTAACAAACTACACCAATGGATTTTCATTGTTGTACACAACAAAGAAAAAAAAAAGATGATTATACTCCGTAATTATGCCTTCATTAATTATAATTTCCTATGTGAAATGCTAATTGATTTAATGGAATCGTTGCTTAGAATGCCTAGTTACTTTGTAGATCTTCGTTTGCCTTCTTTGCTGCGTACCGATAAATTTCTTTTTAATTTAGACTGTTTAGTAGTTTAGTCCTCAATTATTAAAATAACTCACCAGCACTAACGTGACTCTTTTTACTTAAGAACTTAAACATTTCTCACCAACCAACCATGCGATAATCATTAGTGAAAACCGTATGATCAGATCATATTATTCACACTCGTTCAATGTATTCATCCGGGCCTTACGGCAGCCTTCCAGCAGAGCTATGCGAGTTAGGGAAAAGATGCCCAAATAATAAATCGAACAATATAATCAGTAATTCACTACACTCTCGCTGTCTCGCTGACTATACATATAATATGGCGATGCTTCTTCTTTGGTAGAGTCACACCCTGCACCCTTATCAAACCAATTTGTTTATGTTTATTTTCTTCCTATTGCTAATTATTGAAATGCGCCACATCTAAAATATCTCAATATGAATTATTTATCGTTCCGTCTGTTTCTTGTAATTTTAGCCTCAGAACAGCAGTCGGTCAATTTACGAGGTAATTTGCGACGGCTTTATATTTTGGTCAAGTCGAAACAACCTTCAAAGTGCGACCGGCTCTCTGGCGAAATTGCTCACGGCTTTGAGAAGCACAAATTTGGATGAATTATAACGATATTAAGGCCTTGATCTTATTTCATTTTAAGACAGCTTTCTGGATGACGTTTTGTTTACTATCAAGTATTTAACTACTAAGCCTATTATTCATAAACCTATTTTGACTAAATAAAATGCCGGTAAGTTCGTTTGTCCTTTTTCGTCACATTGACATTTCCGTTAGTAAGAAAAATACAAAACCTATTTTAGCTAATGGAGGCTTGAGTGACGTTTATGAATAAGGCCCTAAGTATTTATAGGAAGATTAGGAAGGAGGATATCATAAAATAGGATTGACTACGACTAGTCTTTAGGACTTGCTTCTAAACTTCTCAATATTTCGCATCAAACGCTGTTGGTCCTCGTTAAAAGAGCAGATTAACAGGAGCTACTGCTGCGTTTTGTCTTGAAGAAGAATTGTAATAACCCGTTTATTTAAAACTCCAGTGCGTTTTCCACGTATTGTCAATTGTACGAAACAGACTACGTTAACGTTAACGGTCCACGTGTTCGAATTGATCGATAGGCGTCCGTTGTTCGTGGCAGGACGGCCTTGGGCACTCGTTCTAATGAATGTGATACCACTGATATGATAAGGTCAAGGTTCCACATGACAGGACTTGTTCGTCATAGGGCCTACCCTTTTGCGCTAGTCGCTACGCCCACCCACGCAGGCTTAAATGGGAATACGCACGTCGTGTCGTAAGCGTACCTACCTGATGATTTCATTTGTGAAGTTTTTACATTTATGATTATTGTTATGGTTGATGAAGACCACGCGTAATTCGAGTAGTGATGGCGTAGTTGGGGAAAGAAAGGCGAGCAAGACGCCTGAGCTAGAGCAGACTAACATAGTGCAGAGAATAGCGAATTTGGCGGGTGCCTTCTTTTGGTTCCATAGCTATAGGTTTCAGACACTCTGAGCGTTGAAACAGGTACTGCTGTAATAGAGTTAAAAAGTACAGTGAACTTTCTGTGAAAATGCAAAAGCCTAGCTATAAGCAAGAGCGCTGACGCAGTTGTTTCAAAGTCAGCCCAAGGGCTGTCGGGATAACAATGCGTCAACTACGTCAGACTGAACCTAAAATAAACGACAAAATTTCGGGCGCCCCACGACAGTTTCTTTATTTAAGAAATTGCTATGTACCTACTTGATAAATGTCGCAGTGTTTCGCAAGTGCCGCAGCTTTGTATTATGGATACAGAGGTCACTTAGCTGGATGCCCACTGGGCGTACTTGATATAAGTTATGCAGTCTAGATCACTGGCCTCTACGTATTCAGGTCGGTTCAGTAATCAAGTATTTAAGTTTAGAAACCTTACTCCAGTATTGATCTAGTACATTGGTATCAGAACTTACTGAATCAAGAGTAACATTTGTATAAAAATCTGAAATCTTTTATTATTGATATTGTATGCAGAAACTTGGACAACAGATGATTCTTATTCACGAAGTTTTTTTACGTGTTATGCATTATGTTTGTGTATTATTGTTTGTTATATTATGCATTAGTTTTTAGTGTCACGGGTATGTTAATGTAATACCTACTACTGTGCGTATCCCTCATTTGGCACTCCCCGGCGTATAGGCGTCGTGCCAACTTTACCTATCGCGAGTACTTACCTTTTTTGTAACAAAATGTAGTCATCACGAAAGGGGTCATTACCATTTGAGCAAGTTTATTTTTTCACAGAGTAATTTGACTTGCTAAATAATGAAGTTTTTTTTCGCGTGCGCTCGTCGAAGTGTCGAAAGTGCGGTATGGCAGTTATTCCGGACCGAGGATGTCCACGCGTGTGGTTGTTTTTTCTACAAGTATTTTTAACTTGCAACGTGTGTACGTAGATGTCGTTTCTTTACTAATTTGACGTCTCAATTTTTACACACTTTTAGTGGTTTTATAGTTTAAATTCGATAGGCAAGCGAAACCGATGCATGCTGTCTGAATTATACTAATGACCAATTTTTTTATTATCTTTCGTATTCATATTCCCTACTTGTCGTGTCTCTGTGATTAGATGGTGGGTCTACCTCACGGAAAAGCAAAACAGTTCTTGTTAACATTAACTTTCTAATTATGATTTTTACGACCTTTTATTATTGACTTTTCCACGTCAATAAAATCCAACCAATAAAACCGGCCGAACAAAACCCGTATCCGACAATGTAGCATTATGTATTACGTTCTAAAAAGTAGATAAGTATAGACGCAAAGAGCGATGCGACATTGCAATTTTCCTAAGTAAAACAAGGTTTTCTCAAACTTGGAGTAACATCAAACGTCGTCAGCAAAGATTGCCAAAAGAGTGAAACTTTGTGCTTTCTAAGCAGATGTTATCTTGTTTGTGTTGTTATAACGATGTGCATTTTCGTTTTTAATTACGATTACGTGTAAACCAATTGTTAGGTTACAAGTTTTTTCTTCATACAATTGTTTTTTTTTTAATGAAAGTATCTAAACACAAAGAAAGTCAAGAATAAGTAAATATCGATATTAGTCTGAAAGAAGCTACGTTTGCTTTTCACCAACTCGATAAAATAGGTAATTTCGCTCCTATTCCTTCACTTAAATAATCACCCGTCGGTCCAGGTGTCAGGTAATCCCTCATTAATCCACCCTTCTGGATTATACAGTCGCTCTTCGATAGATTAATTAACGCTTGATAATGTAACATGAACGCGTTGATCATACGCACTGTTTGGACGTAACTCGATCGTGCTGGTAATTTTGTATAGGGACTGCGAGGGATCCTAACTTCCTAACTAATATTATAAATGCGAAAGTAACTCTGTATGTGTCCCTCTGTCTGTCTGTTTGTTACCTCTTCACGGGAACACCGCTGCACCAATTTAGATGAAATTTGGTAAGAAGATAGTTTGAATATTGAGGAATAACATAGGCTACTTTTTATTCGGGAAAATGATATAGTTCCCGCGGGATAGCGAGAACCGAAATCTACGCGGACGAAGTCGCGGGCAACAGCTAGTTTACAATAAATCTGATATACAGTCGAACAATTTCAAGGAATTGTTCGCAGTTAATAGAACCTTGTCGCAATGAGCCCTTAATGTATCTGTCAAAGAATGGCGTGACATTTTATTGTGTAAAATTCTAGTGACCTACATATCAAGCTTGAGTCGAGCTGTAAATCTTGTATGTGATGTTTATTCGAATAGCTAACATAATATCGCCGCTTAAACAGAAAATTTGCACAGAAAACCTGTTTTTTTTTATTCCGAATATGATGAGGTTACAGACTTTAATGTAAAATTGAGTGATCTTGATACGTGTAAGTTTTTTGTTATGATATGTTTACAAATATCTGTTTGCGTGTGGTGTTATTATCGTGTTCGATCGCGTATTGGACATTGCCCGGCATTGTATTGTGCCATTGCTAGTATAGTTTTGGACTTTTGGCCTCTGGCAATGTGTTATAATATAATTTTTAATTGGATTTTGGCAAAGCTAGTTAAGATATAGTGGTCTGTCTTGGTGGCCATGTTTTTGAATTATGGGATCCGATCCATTAGTCAGCTTGAAAATGATCTCTACCGAATTACTTCCGTTGGTTTAATTTTTAAAATTAGCTGCATTCTTTTGTT
Source organism: Clepsis dumicolana (assembly GCA_963691665.1). Classification (NCBI taxonomy): domain Eukaryota; kingdom Metazoa; phylum Arthropoda; class Insecta; order Lepidoptera; family Tortricidae; genus Clepsis; species Clepsis dumicolana. The sequence goes on along the minus strand of OY829524.1, from coordinate 4,233,311 downwards.
AAACTAATTTTAATTTATAAAACATATAAGTAATGTTTTGATTATGAGGTGATCGAATAGCGTGAAGGACATCGGATACTCTTAGTCACGTTTATACTTGTTCATGTAAATCTAAAATTGTCTGACAATATTATTACTTAACGCCATCTAAAATATTCATCTTTTCCAATTTAACATAGTTGAGAGGGAGAGAGGGTTATGATATTAAGAAAGGTGTTTTTTTTTTTACTTTTATTGACGGTTCATTATCTGGCACCCTGTACATATAGGTACATACCTAATCAGTTTGCTACAAAATATAACAACATGATGACCGCACTCATGACCACGCTAAGGGGGAGACATATTTTTGACAGGATGTATAGTGAACATTAGCTACATCAGATCTGCAGCAATCGGGCAAAATTGATAGATCAGGTCAAATTGTCAATGAGATCGAGATCCTAGGTTATGATTGTGAGATTCTGAGAAAAAAAAACCGGACAAGTGCGAGTTGGACTCGCGCACGAGGGTTCCGTAGAAAGATTTTAACGCTTTTCCCCAGCGTTTTAAGTAGTCCAGTGTTAGCACAGTCCTGCTCCTAAGCAAAATGTACGCAGTGCGGGGTGATCTTATATTGGTCTGTGAAATCTACAGACAGACATAAAAAAATTAGATTTTGGGATTTTTTTAAGTGGTTGTGCTATAAGAGCTACCTTCATACCAAATTTCAAGTTTCTAGGACAACTGGAAGTACCCTTTAGGTTTTCGGGGTCCGGCAATTTATATGGAAACAGCCTTTTTAATGACTGTATCTTTTGATGGCGTTAACTTAGAAGTATGATTTTTTCACAGCTTCAAGGGACCGCAGGCTTGAATATTTGATATTAATATCAGCATGCTACCTCCTCGCGTTCCAGAGAAAAAGGGTCTTGACAGACAGGCAGACAGACAGACAGACAGACAGACAGACAAACAGACGGACAACAAAGTGATCTCCTATAGCGGTTCAGTTTTTTTCCTTTTGAGGTACGGAACCCTAAAAATGAGTACCGACAGTAGAATAGATTGTCACGATTCTGCCAACAAACATATCTGGGCTACATAACACTGAGGTGGTACCGTCGTACAAATCGATTCCTGATCCACCGTGGAACCTTTTCAGTAAACGTGGTAAGTTTACCTTCTTTGAAAATATTTTGACTGTACTAACACCAGCGGCCTAATTATCTAACTCGCTCGCAATCACAATCGTGTTCATTTTGTATGAGCTGACAATTGGTATCGGAAACAGTTAGCTGTCACAGTCATGCAAAAACTGACATTTCAAACTGATGACGATTGTCAAAATAGTTACGCAATTACGCTGCAGATCTAATTCTATCGAAATCAACCGTGACTGTGTGTACAGATGGTATAAAGTATAAACGATAGTAATGCTGAATGCATTGTCAATCGTAATAGTACTTAATTGGAATCCTCCCGGGCTTATTCGAGTTCATTAACAGAGTTGTTTTGTTTTCGTTTCGTTATTGCACTGCACCGGACTGATGTATGCCGAGCTGCTGCGCTCACTAAATGCATTTCATTTGGTCCTGTAGGTATTAAGCTAGTTAGGTGGCTGTGTAATATTTCCTGTTTTGTTCTATGTTTTTATTGTATCTTCTACGTAGGAGTAGAAGTCTGTTTCATTTTCAACCAACTTTCGCTTTAAGACGAAGGAGTGGAAAAAGTTCTGTTAATTATTTCAAAGATTTTGTTAAGAAATGCCATCTAGAAATAGCATCTGAAAAAAGAAATCCTGAGTAAGAAATTAATTTCAATTTTTCTCTTTCCAGGTATGAAGACCGTTCAGCGAGTAAATTGAAACAATCTGGGATTTATATGAAAGGTAAATTTCCGTCAAACCATATCATCCGCTTCCTAACATCTGGCTTGATCACCACACCAGACTAACTGTTCAATTCGGTTGTTAACAAAGAGCGCATTCTTGTCGTATTTACTTGGAATCTGTAAAAGTGATTTTTCCTTGACGCTAATAGGGTTTGTCTGAAATTGACTTAAGTTTACCTTTCTCTTACATTTTCCGAAAGGAAATTACTGCTTTCAAAGGAGGATAAAAACTTTGTATACCTACGCGCAGTGCTGATAGAATTTGCTGAAGTAATACCGGCCTTGGATGCCTCCGGATAGCGCTAAGCTGGGTTCTATCGAATGGATTTTGTCTTTCTTTTGATAGTTTTTTTTTTACCTTTACAGTGTTTGTAATAACTGAGTGTGTGTGTGTGTGGCTTAGTTTTAGTAGACCATAGAGTGTGGCTTTGTTTTTACTTTTGATGGATTGTAGACTGAGTGAGGTTTATCTTTCTTGCCTACAAGAGGCCTTGAATTTGTAATGCTGAAGTAATTATAAAGTACTACGAAGAAAGACGCCTCGTCGTTCGCGCTATATGTACCATGTACCTATTACCAATCCGTAGTAAAGCCACGCCAAAGCAACAATATAGGATCATTTGTTAAATCGCGACCCTGGAAAACTTGCGCTCATGAAAGTGATGTATTTTCTGCAGATTAATAAATAATTCCAAGATATTTTTCAAACGTTACATTACGATAAACCTGTGGTCTGAGCTACCATTTAGGAGGTTTCCATAATTATTCCATAGTTTTTCCTTTCCCTGCTGCATGCATATGATTAGTTGTTTTAATACGACAAATCGGTCTTGCCTTCCCATTATTGCGACACAATTGAAAGGGTTCTGCGTAAACCTAAGGAAACTTCTCACGAACTTTACCGTTCTTTACTGTTTCCCAACTGGTCTAGCCATTGTAAATGTACCTACTTGTATACAGAATGGGTCGTGTGTTAGCAAAACGTCCAATAAAAATACCTACATAGTAAATTCAGAGGTAATTCGAATATTCTGTAACGATAAACTTTTAATCAGAAAATTTCCAGTTTTCATCGAATTCGGTCCATTGAATTTTTAGGTATATTAGCAGATGATTGCTGATAAAATTGTAAAAAAGCTTCTTTGAGGTATTATCTTTTATCCATCCAAATGTCAGAGAGAAATAATATATTAATCTGTTTGTTTTGTACTTCAATCTTGCTAACTCAAAAGTGCTCTTTTACTTCTTAGAAACAGATCTAAGATTTCTGGTGTAGAATTGTAGATGTGTGCTAAGATCTGTATAATGTGTTGCACACAAGTGTAGTTCCGACTTTAATCCGCTCTTGCACCTCTCACACTTGTACAACGAGTTTTGTTTCATAAACAATCGCACTGTTGCATTTTTCACATCCTTAAAGGCCATTGTGTGTTTTTTATCGAAGTCGACGCGTACAGTTATCTATTTTTACTATAATGTTGTACCGTTTTAGACTTTTCAGGTTTTAGCCTTTACTTTTTTCAATTTAAATGATATGTAGAACTAGAAAACGGAATTCTAAGCATTACTGCATCCATTATGAAATCACAACACTGACAATCAAATAGGTACATAATTTAAGTTGATCAAGCATTCTGCAATCAATGTTACACTTCCTGTAGTATCTATGTCTTAGTACATCAGGTTCTCATTCTAGGCTAAACGTCATCATTTCCGTTTGCTCATTTATTACAACGATACGTTATTATTTCCTTTCATTAAGATAATTTCCATTCCTTAGCATAATAGACTTAATGATTGAGAGAATAGGACTTCAATTTAACGTGAGCTATTTGCGTACAAAGGTCTGTGAAACAATGAAAGCCGTTGATTATTTAGACGGGGATATTATTTATGTTCGTATAGGTATTGGTCTTGTTATTATTGTGAGCCCTTGCCTAGTAAATACCACATGAGTAGACGGCAAAGTCCCTTGATTCGGTAACAAGGACGACAAGGGTCCATACTACATAATGTATAATTATTTTCCTATGTTAGTAAATGAGCAAAACCCTATTTTGTAGCTCTATTTGTATAAACCTAACAACATAGAAAACTCTACACAATATATATTATCAAAGTTTCATAGTTGCAGCAGTTTCTTATTTATGAGGCATGAACGCCATACATCGCCCCTTCCTTTACAATAACGTTTGCTCTTCTCCCTCCTGATATACTGTTTCGTATCTTTCGTATACACTTTGCTCTTTGAGAGCCAGTTAGTAGGAAAACTTTTTATTACGCCTCACGCCTTTCGCTTTGTCTTCTATCTTTAAAAAAACATTGTTATTTATTACTTAGTCTGGTAGTTTCCCCTTCATATTTTTCTTTTCAATCAGCCAGCCGCCATAGTATGACCGCTACGGGACTGAGCGAACAAGTTTTGTTTTATCTGTCATGCCTCTTGGGACGTAGCGTAAGCTGATTTTGAAAGGGCTAACATAACACAGCGAATAAATAAAAATGAACGGTTTCAATAAAACAAAACACAAACTTTCCTAAATCTAGTGCGACGTGTGGTGCGTAACTTATCTAAGCTCGTACCCTCCGCCCTCCTCTCCTCGTGTTTCGTCACAAAACTTCCACGAATCCCTGGCACGCCGAGGCCCTGGAAGTTTACACAGAGAATTAGGTACAAACAATACCCTCTTGTGTAGTTGTTTATGAAGTTCATTTCTGTGCTAATGTCAAAGCTATGCAAATTCATAAATAGCCGTCATTCAGCTGGGCTCGTGTATTAATATAAGCCCCGAGAAATATGGTCGCTGTCATTGACGGAGTCCGCTAGTTAGTGAAACAACCGAGATTCTTGCCTTGATTAATCGATTGCCGGCGAATTAATGCCCACCAATTACACTCGCGAGCTTACTTTTAATACCTGACAAATTAGAGGCTCGAGCTAGCTTCATCATACAAGAACATGAACTATTTATGAGAACCGATGAAGCAGCAGGCTTATTGTCTAACTCCCTCGCAATCGCCATCGTTGTTCATATTGACAGTTTTTATATGGGCTGACAATTGGTATCGGAAACAGCCAGCTGTCACAGTCGTACAAAAACTGTCATTTCAATCCGATGAGTGTCACAATTGCCCTGTAGGATCGAGTATCGAGTGCCTACCCTAACGTTTTAATTCAAGCACGCTTATCTGCATCATCTAGATCTGTGTTCCGTACTCCGCCGTGGTTGGAAACTTGTTACGTTTACTTTTTCCATCATAATGATTATTTAGGTTACCTAAACTCATCACCTACGCTTGGCTGAAGGTGTGCTGTAGTCATTCACGCATGTTTAGTTAGGTGTGATAACGACTTGCGTCAATTTAACAGCACAGGCACAGCAAGAATACGTTTTTTGTACACTTTTAAGTATAGCAAAACCGACAGCACACATTCGCTTGAGAAGTTGCGCCGACCAATCTATCTATTGGTTACTTAATCAAATTAATTTAAATTATCGGTTGTGGGCAGCGTTTTCCGTATTTCCTTGAAATTACGTACGATTGTTAATGCAGTATCTGCTTAAACGCCATTCAAGTAAAGTTCAACGCTACTCGACAAGGCCTTATCACAAAAATACTGCTAATACTTTTGTGTGAGCAAGATTGTGCAATAAGTTGCTCAACTGTTTGGCCAACGCGGGTCTTGTGGAGGTCACTAATTAATCAGACCAACCGACTTGTCTAATGACGTGTGGGCGTAGGTCACTTGGAAAATGCCGGTTTTTTTATACAAATTTTAATATAGTATGTTCCAAAGTTGTGACGAAATTATTTCCAAAGTGTTGGGACCTGTCGGTTTTTATCGAGTTTCGATTAATTTTGTTCACACACTGAAGTTTCGTAAGAACTTTGAAATTAAGAACCACAATTTTGAGCAGCAAAATTAAATTTATTTTGGATTCTGGTAAAGCCATTGGTTATTTTTCGAAATTCTATCATAATTTTAGGTTTAAATAATAATTTGTCTTGCTTATCTCAAGCTTATCAAATTTATTATCATGTTTGTTTACGCGACGCATAATCAATTTGTAATCTTATTTCACCCCTGACTCTAATATCTTTTATCACGGCACATGTGAAAGTTATGTAAATAATTGCTCAAACTACATTCATACGCTGCTTTGCGTGCCCTTTCAAATATATGTATTTAATGTAATTGAAATCGATGTTTTAGAAATAACTGTCTTTCCGCCTGAGCGTGCTCTGATCAAAAACAGTGGCACTGGAGTGAAACAAGTAACACGCATCGAACCGTGTTAATATTACGGCTTATCACTTTTCCACATGCTCAGTTTCGGAGTTCCAAAACCACACGATTAATCTTATTTATTAATTACTATTTACCAGGACACTTGATAGATTGAGCCCTGTGAATATTAACCATCGCGATTGTTTCTCGAATATGCTGAAGCAATCAATCTTCTAGTTGCTGAACAGCCAGTTCTTGGAATAACACATTGGCTTGTTTGTTTCTATTACTAAGGAATAGGTTGTGTACATCAAAGTAACTATTCCACTTAAATAATACAGTGAACTCCTAAGGTTTCCTCAATACTGTTGATTATTTGGACACCAGCGTACAAGGGTGGAGTATCTTTGAACAGCTGCCGATAGCGTCCCCCATTACAACCCTTCTGCGGATAACACTCGAGATATCAGTGTGTGGATTGTAGATTGCCGTAGAGCTGAACTTTAACATTTGAACTATATTGAATTTTTGTGCCGTCTCCACTTAAGACCTACTTACTGCTTTTAGTCTGCCAATGTCTTGTTGAGATCATCGTGTATTGCATTGCTTGTTTCGAATTAGACTATCTTCAGAACAAAATATGGCCACGAAAACCAGAAGATTTCGATGCACCTATCTGAATTGTTTCCTTCAAAGAATCGATTTAAATATGATTTATCACAAATAATACCTACCTTGTATTTTGATCCTTTTCAGTGTTTAAAGGGCCCAATGTCAATAATTTGTAATTTAATTACTCTGTCACCAATTAACTAAGTTTCTCCCTTCTAGTGAACGTAGACTCGAACTAATAAAACTGAATTACCTGCGTGAATACCCAGTGCGGTTGCCGTGGAATTAATAGTGCAGTAAAAGGCAGCAATTAGTGTTTTAGATTATGCCTTTACTTTGTAATTTTGTACGGGATATTATGTTAGACTTCAGAGATAGACTACGCGACGCCATGTTTGACTCTACTAGACGTTTTGAATCCTAGAGCGGAGCCACAACTGGTTTAAACTCCCGTTTCCACTTTTCGAGGCTAAAGGTTCGCTCCGACTGCTACACTACACTGCTAGCTAAAACGAGCGTATTTCCATAAGAAAGTCAAGGCAGTAATGGTACTGCGTCCTCTGTACTTATTTTAATATTTTATTTGTTTCAAAGAACTTGCTTGCAATAATGTAAGCTTATGCTTAATTAAATTAATACTGCATCATCATTTACTAACTCGTAAATATAGTTTTTACCAATATTACTGATGCTGCTATGAAAATAATTATTTGATTAAAATGATACTTAATGACCGACGCATTGTTTGAATACCTACTTATTTTTAGCCCAGTTTCACAAAACAGCGATTCTTGAAAATTGCCGAGCGTAACGAAATATTTCGTACCATTCGTATTTTTTTTGCTAACGTTCTGTATGTATGTACCTATAACTCTTTATTGCTTATTGCAGTTATTGCACATACAAATAATAACTTCGACTGTATTAAATATAATAACGGTCTTAGTTACGTCGGTATTTTGTCAAAAATTGCCGTTTTTTTTTTCAAACAAATGCCATAACTAGTAACCTTATGAAAAGCAAAGTTATTTTTGCGCATGGAAAAGTTTACAAATGTAACAGTCAACTATTTGTACTGTACCCTCGGTGCGCGAGTCTGACTCCCATTTGGCCAGTTTTTTTTTAATCTGAGGTGGTACTCGGTGTGGTATCGACGTAAAGGTCGTGATACGTTATCGATCGGCGGGGTGAGGACTTGTTAACGTTTTCATTGTATTTCAACACCAGTTAAAAATATTATTTTTTCTGCACATGTAAAATCTACTTTCCAAACGATAGCTCAGAATTAAACCTTGGGTACAGCATAGCTGTTATGACTGCGTGGCATTTTATAAACTTGAACACCGAAATAATATCCGCAATTACTTACCTACTCTTTAGTTTCGACCTTGATTGCATTACCAAGTAGAACTTAATAAATGAACAATGCCGGTACGGTATAGTTATTTATCTACACACATATCATAAGTCCTCTAAAATGCGTTCAGAAACCGTAGAAAATGACCAGCATTGCAGCACGACGACGCCTCCGCCGCCAACCACCACGACAAGCAGGTCCAGCAGTAAAGTAATAGTCATTACGACATCGAATCCGATGTCGTAATGACTTTTCGATATCGAATTAAATTTTTCGAATTTGACGACCAACGTAATTTACAATCATAGTGAAATAAAACGGATCACTCACGTATATAAGTCGAGTTCAGTCCGACATGTATAATTAATAATGTCAGTTTACGAAACGTCAGCTCGGTATGTTTGTCTATGATTAAAAAAAAACAGTCAAATTCGTGACAGGTATGGGTATGATATATGCCTTCGGCTTCTGAACCCATCTTAGAGTACTTATAATATGTGTGTAGATAAAGTAATGTAGAGTTGCTCTACATAATTAGGCCTTTAAACACTCGTGTGATCCTATTATGAAACTCAGCTTCGCCTCGTTTCATAAAAACACTCGTGTTTTAAGGACCCTCATTATGTAGCAGTTGCATAAACTACTATTATTAGACAACATGCTTGAAATCTTATTGAATACTATACATAGCTAAAAATACAGCTCCTGGAATATTGTACATATCTTTTTTAATCACCGTGCATAAAGTAATTTATATCAACACCACCCTGATGGATGGTGCTCTACCACTGTGCTGTTTGTCCCGTACGTGCAAAATTTGGAATGGACTAGCGGCTGACGTTTTCCCATCTTGCTACGACATGGGCTCCTTTAAAAGGCGAGTGTACCGCTTCTTGCAAAGCCGGCAACGCACCAACAGTTCCAATAGTACTGTAGGTGTCTATGGGCGGCGGTGATCACTTATCGACATGCCCGTTTGTCAGCTTTAGTATAAAAAAAAATTGGGGTGATAGATTATAGAGAACTAAGTTTTCATTCTCCAAGAGAGACAGTAATGAGTAATGGGGATATAGCTGTCTCAACAGAAACTTTAACTCTTCAATGTTTTTATCAGCTAACGGTACAAGAGCTTGACGGTGGACAAGTTGGTCGATATACTATAGATTTCTTAACTTAACTCTCCCAAGTAGTCGAAATAGTGATAGAATGCAAGTGCAAAATAACCGCCGGCTTTATTCTAACTTCTAACACATACGCGGAGCGCAACCACCCGTATAATCTTCCAATCATGAGGCAGCAGTCACGCGCACCCACTTGAATCTATATCATCAGTCCAATAAATAACAATACATATACTATAAACTATAATATAACGCTTATGATCAAATTCGAGACAGGTTTATTATGCCTTCGGTTTCTGAATCCATCTTTGAGTACTTGTAATATGAGAGAGAGAGAGAGAGAGAGAGAAACATTCATTAATATGTGTGTAGATAAAGTAATGTATGCAACTCTACATAATTAGGCCTTAAAACACTCGTGTGATCCTATTATGAAACTCAGCTGGGCCCTCATTAGGTAACAGTTGCATAAACTACTATTCCGTTCGTAACGATTAATAATATTATTACCAGACAAACAGGCGAAATAAGATATTAATGTGAATTATATCCCCATCACTACTGTATCTAGGCATTTCTCTACTAGGTATTGTATTCGCGGCCGACCCACACCCAGGCTGGTTTAATTAATCCCTGAATCGGAATTAATTAAACGGATTTGTTGACGATTGAACACTTAATTAACGGAGCTAGGTTCAAGAACGCCCGGGATATCAGAAATTGAAGCCGCGTTAATCACGTCTAGAAACAAAAATAAACCGGTACGCTGAGCATTTCCCTCATAAAAATATTATCTTTGAGTCCTAACAAAAGAAAAGACCCCGACCAAATTATGCCACGAGAACAATTCTCGTTTAAACAACCGACTTTACATTACTTCGCAAACCTGTGTAGTCGTTTAAAAATTTAGTTTAAAGCACTTCAGTCGGTTCGTTTACGTTAGGGAAAAAGGTTGTTGTTTTGATATTTAAATGCTCCGGCTCTGTCGCTTGCGTAAAGCTTCAATTTCGTAAAAATAAGCTTCATTTTGGACAAACATCGCTTCGAAAAGCCTCCTTTGAAACCCCGCTTGACGTTGTTAAAGAGAAAATTAATGATACAGTTTCGAATTATTGAGGTGAAATAAAAAGCCACTCTGAATTACAGGAATGAAACATTACTACGAATTCGGAGAATGAAAACGAACGTAATGATGACATGGTTAAAAGTAAAACGTCACCTAAACGAAAAAGGAATTAAATAAGTAGGTATATTTTAATTGAGTTCAGGTAACGTTGCAGAGTATGTATGTACCTATTCAAAGTTAGGCAATTGAAATAAACCATTGACATCGGCAATTAGATATTATTGTCTATTTTACTTAACTTTTGACTTTATCTTGGTCAACCACCGATGTTTCTTCAACATACAGGTTAGTGAAACATTCGTTGCTCAAACGAGTGAACAATGCCATCCCAATGAGGATCTATTGCCGTCAGTTAGTGACGCAACGGAATCCTATAAAGCCAAAATTGTAAGAGACTTTAATTATGTACATAACAAGTAGGTACGTGCTCATGTCGACACAAATAAACATGTTTGCCCGTTCCCATTACAGCGCCACAATACATAACTTTATCCACCGTCTACTGTAATGTTATCGAGATGAGCTAGTACTTTACAGTTGTATACCAAATTGATGTCGGTCTTTACGGCCCCGTATCTTGGGTGTGTAGTTTACTAGTTTAGGACAACGATGTATTCCGGTGTTTTTGCTACGACTTGACATCAATCCTTAATTTCGTAATCCAGATCAATTTAGGGCATAGTGGATAATTTGGTCACACAAAAAAGATGACGCAACGAAAATCGGTTCGTTTCTATGTTGTTCAAAGAGGAACAGGAACAAGTTTCGTCGATCACATTCCATCCATACACACCATCCATTCCATGACATCCATTCGTACATACACGTAATAATACGTACTACGAACACAGCTGGAATCCATTTGCATGTCTAGTTCCGGGAGAGGCGACGGCGCCTGGTTTCCCGCGGCTAACTCGATTGGTAGCCAATCTCGCCCGTCGCCGCCCGTTTGATGAGCTCGCCTGCCGCGGTGCGTCCCTCATCGAAAAATGACGCTTCCATTAGAACGAGGAAGTGTAAAAGCCCGACTACGATTGTGGAATACTGTCGGATATTGGGTGAAAATGAAAAGTGATTTCGCAAAGGATATTTACAAAAATATGCTGACCAGAGTTCGGCTCGGATCGAGAAGGCCTTTGTTCGTATATTTAAATTCGATTCGCAACTGGCCGAGGCGGTGGAAATGCAAATAACCCGGTAGACAGTGGTAGGCCGCCCGCCAACAAAAATGCCTTTAGAAATGTAATTCAGTTTTATTACGAAACACATCGATGTACCGTTTTCCCGATCGAATCGACGGATTTCAGCTGGTGATTTATTTTATTAAACACTGCGTAAACAACTTTCCAAGTATGTGCATCATTACCGCTGACTTGAACGCGAAATTGAAACAACGGTGTCAGCCGTTTTCGCACAGATCGAATCTCCAAGATATTGCCGATTCGCCGTTTCGCAATGGTGCCACATCGTTTTGTCCCCATCAGCATAGACGGTGAATCTCCATCTAAATGTAGCGTTTGCTCACTTAGCTTACGGCTACAGTTTCCACGATTTGCACTCCTCCGTATACCGTTCAAATTACACGGCCGCGTCCGCGTGGCGTGTATATCAATCTTCGACGCAAACGTCGTTAACATTCAATTCCAACGTGTTAATGTGAATCTCCTGCCTGTATTCCCTGACGCCATTGGTTGCAAAAACTCGATCGTGATTCGGTGTTTTATAAGCCGCAGTCGCCGCTAAGCAGTCGACACAGGCAACTCAGGTCATTTCAAAATTCATTTATTTAAAACACAAGACATGCGAACGGCATGCAGCGAGACGTACTCGAATAAATTTAGCATGAACTAGAATATTTTTCAGTGCGTCATACTCATACATAACATTGTTCACTGTCTCTTTGGCACGCTATTACGAATCCTCGTATCAGATGCTAGGAAAAACTTAACCTATCATAAGACTGGTAATAACTAATAAGTTAGAAGATAATGATAGGCAGCCAGATAAGTTATGAAGAGTTAGCAAAATCGGTTAACATAAGTATTTTAGAAGCATTTAAATTTTGAATTCGTCACCATCTTTATTAACAGAACGCACACGGCAGCGGGTTAAGTTTAGTACGGCCGCGGCGGATATGTGGGCCGTTTCGAAAGTGCGCAGGCGCCTGCCAAACTTTGATACGCTCTGCCAACATTGTTTCGATCAGACCGACACGACTCGACACTTTCACAACACTGCTAATCCATAGCAGTATCTTCCAGGAAAATTGCATTGCTCGTTTTAATTTGTTCTCCTGCAAATTAGTGTGTTTATGCAATTGATGACGCGTTGAAACTGTTGAAAGGTTCGTTCGAGTACCGGATTGGTAAGTGACAATAAAACCTATGCATTCGAACGTTGATGGTAATTGGCTCGATGGGCGGAGACGATAACATGGTCCGATCCGATATCACATTTTATTCTTATCGGCGTTTATTAGCATGTACCCTACCTAGAAATCACCAGTTAACGTGGAAAGGTTTGTGCGAACAGATACAGCGATATTTATAGCGATATGAGTATGACTCGTGGAAAATTTGCTCTTCGGCACCGCGAAAACAAGTGATTATTCGGTTGCCTGTGAACGCGACGTCCCTGGAACCGATTTCGTGATCCACTCCTAGTGGCCACGCTTCCTCGTTCGGTTCGGATCTAATGGCAACGTCAGTCTTGCGGTCCGGGACGTCAGTGCGGTCACGTTTCTCTTTACGCCAATCACGAGCCCACGAACTGAGGCTATGCCACACTTGGATAGACCGGAGTGTCATGGTCGCCAACGGCTTGGAATGTGATGCGACGGGACTAGCCTGGCAGCACGGCATGTGTTTGAGATAAGATTTGGAATTATTACTTTTACTGGACTTGATTTGACTCTGCTCCAAAATCGAATATCGTAACTTTCTATTGGTATCATAGTATTACTATGTGCTCTGTTTGTTGCTCCATTGCAACTTGCAACAGTTGCAACATCGTTTAAGAAAATTAGAAACGTAATGGAGAGTAAATTCATTATCATAATAATATACAAATAGAAAATCTCTCCCTACAAAGAACGGTATAATAGGATGGGCAATAATTATAGAAGCAAGGTGTAATCAGTCTTGAGCCACGACTCGAGCCGCGCGAGGTCGGGACATAATGGTCGGCTTTCCCACGTAAAAACTCGACGGTGTCAACGCAGTGATACTCGAATAAATATTGGAAACGAGCCTATGGCCTCCTTGTCGGTAATGAATTCTGTTTTTTTAGACTTTATTGAGCACAGACCTTCGATGCCGGAGGAAGAAGAAAACTGTTAAACCGCGCGTGCAGGCACGAGTGTCGACTTATCTTTTTTTTCACGCTCTTTCATTCTACAATTTCTACATACCAAGTAAGTTTCAGATGACACATTTGAATACAAATGGTATACTGCAGTACAGTAACTCGTACTAATTTAGTAAATGTGTTGCTTCTACAATAATCATACCAAACCTTACACGGCGTCTGCAAATGCATCTGTGCTCGCGACAAACTGCGGTTTCACTGGTTGCCTCGCTCCTGCAGTGAGCAAATAGTCATGCAATTCTGTACTAGCATTTGCTTGTGCAAGTGCTATTAAATTAGTGAATTTGTAAGCAACCGCACTGCCGTTGTCGAGGTGGTTTACCTTTGTCTTATTGTGTCGCGTTGGCGTTTGATTCATTTATGTAATGATCGTTCAAAATTGTAGACAAAGGAAGAAGTTGGCACTTATTATGTGTTACGACAATGTTTGTAACTTGACAATTGGCAATTTAGAAAGGAGTTGACGGAATTAAATATTAGCAAAAAACGTGGAACGTTGATTGATATTAGCTACTATAAAAAGTCGAGAGCGTGAGGAAATCGACCCTCATTCTAGAACAATTCCTTCCATTGATAGGTGCATTATGTTCTAAAACCAGCATTTGACCATACAACTCGTAACTAATTGATACAATTTAGCGAAACCGGAGCCGTACACAACGAAACATATCGGTTCGATGGAATTAACGTAGGTACAAACACCCACCTGAATTACTAGAAATGGGAATATAAGAAGAATCATTGCAAACGCTCACCGGCCCCGAGTTACCGTTTGTCTCTTGCACAAGAAATGTCTTCCGACCTGTCATCGAAGTCGAGTCATCCGCACAGACAAATAATTGTATTGACAACGAATCTGAATAAAAAAATACAAACATGTCTAATGAACCACGAGCACCGCAACTGTAGGCAAATTTGCCACAAACAGGACTTGCATAACAGATAGTGACACCTTGTTTGAGATGTTTTGACTCTAACGTCAACTATTACTATATGTCAGGATAACATGTAGTAATAGTTAAGGTATCTATCTACCTATACTTTTGTGTAAGGCTACAAAACCGTTCAGCTATTGTCAGTCTTTGCTGATTTTTAATTAAAATCAATCCTTCTCTTGTAGATACGCGGGTAGTTTAGAGCGTAAACAATAATTCATTTTTACATGGATGACCTTATCTCTTGTAGGACACAAGGGGGCAGTCTACTTACATTACTGGTTGTGACTGAACACTCGCACTTGCCGATATGGAACAGCTCTGATCTACCCGCAGCCCTCTTTACTATACAATTTGTTTAAACGGACTCGAGGTCATACTGGTTTACGTCTAGAGGACGGTTATCTGTTATCTCTTGTGTTGGGGCCAATATATTCCCCCCTTTACTTTTTATAACTTGTGAAATTATTCTGCAGCGCTATTCAACGCTGGTCTTAATTGTATGATGAATTCAAGAGAGAACTTTGGTACACTTGAAGGGATGGTTTTCATTTTGAGAAAGTTACAGACGCAGTTGGTGTTTTACCATTTGAGCTCAAAAATTCCACATTGGAATCTTATTGAAAAGAATTAACTTGAAAGTTACAGTTTCTGTGCACTGCACCAGGTCTATCCTAAATTTACTACTATCTTTGGTCTTATAGAGCTTTTAATGACTATGCATTTTATGTTCTCTAAAAAATATTTCCATCTTTATACTGATTAAAAATAAACGATCCATGAACTTTATTATCTATTTTGAACTCGAAAAACCTCATCATCATCACGCGAGCGCTCGATCTTGACCTCAGTTTTACTGTCTCATATTAAATTTATTGCGTCCGTCCCATAACTTTATTTAATACTAACCGGAGCGGCTAATCCTATAACGGAGTTAACAAAAACAACAGCAAAGAAAGCTATGGGGAGCTTGATTCGGTATGTTGAGTGCACGGAGCCTTAATATTAATAGAAAGTTTCTTATTTAGAGTTGAAGCGACGTTTTCGTTTGTATAACCCTGACCTGTGACCCTCTATGCCACATTTAGTCTGGGACAATCTAAGGAAATAATGTATAGACGAGGATTTTCTTAGGTAAGCATTTCTAATACCTAATGCTTCCTGATTGCGATCTGCGGTATGAGTATTTCTATTTGTGCTGTTTTGCACATCCCTTTATTTTATAATCGTCGCTGTATACATTCTTCATCCTATGTTATCTTTGGTGGTCCCTGTGCCTGCTGTACACTGTAAACAACAACACCATTAAGATAGTTAAACCAATTGCATTCAGTTACCAGCTCGTTCAACCCGCTGCGCGCACGCACGCGCGGAAACGCGTTGTTTAACGTAACGTAACGGCTATATTTGACCGCGCCATGTGACGCCGGCACGTTGGGTATGCTCATCTATGCTGGCCAGCATTTCCAGCGTGCTAGTTGTCACTGAGCGTACCATGGATAGAGTATGAGAACTCATAGTATTTGCTCTGTGGAATATAGCGGATGCAAGGACTTTGAGCGCTATACCAAACTGTAATGTAGGTACAAGTATTTGGTTGGTGTATAGGGAATGTTACGATGGTCATTTATTTCTAATTATAAATATTATGTATGTATGTATGTATATCCCTTTATTGCACATAAAACAAAAAAATACAGACAAACTTCCAGAAACTTCTTCTTTCTTTTTTTCTTTTTTTTTTCCGATTACTTAGGTACTAATAATATTGACAACAAATTAACCTTGTTCCAAATTAAGTAGACGGATAAACATACTTATGTAGATAAATATATACTCAAATATGTTTAACATAAACTAGACAGCAAAAATTTATGTTTATCGTACAAATATCTGCCTGACTGGTGAACGCACCCGGGACCTCAAGCTTCATAGTCTGGTTCTTTGACCACTAGGCTATCAGGTCGTTCAATATATGTATAGATATACCTACTTTGTAAGGTTTTTGTTCTTACATATAATTTTCCTAATTAATATTAGGAAAAGGAACCGAATATTAGTAAAACTTTAAAGGGTTCTTCACCGATTTTGCCAATATGTTCCAGTATTTTCAGTACATAGAATCATTTGATATGATCACTTAACCATCCATAAAGTAGACTTGCGAGGTGGTTGTTTTGTACGAAAATTCATGTGTTACTAGAATTGAATCCGTACGAAAATATCCGGCATGATGACTCATTCTAAATATCTGGCTTAAAATGCATGTGTCCTAATCAGAAGTCTTTACAATTAGATAACATAACATGACAAGAGCAATCCTCTGTTATCTCTGTGCCAGATTTTAAGTTTTTATTATCTCCTCGCTTTCAGGTGCAAAAAACACCAACGAACAATGGTTTACGTAACTAAGCTCCACACTGGCGTATCGTTAGCTCGATAACGATTTAAATCTCTTTGGGAGGTATAAAATCGATCCTATCAATCAGGTTTAATCATGGTTGCGTAATTTAATTCGCTTATGTAAGTTGGCCAGGGCGGTCGTCGGTGACGTCACCGTAAGCCGGGCTTCCCTCGCTCGGCTTGATTCATCAAGGCGGGTAATTCTAGGGGATATACTGGATTTGTCGTGGCCTAAACTTTCAGTTTTGTAGCTCCCTTTTAGGAATTTTACGGAGCCTCGTGGATGTTTTTTAGCTACGACGTCGCAATAATCTTTAGGTGTACTTACAGTACGTACCAAACACAGATGTGTCAACATGATTTAACAATTTGCTTCTCTAATGAAACTCGATATGGAATGGGTACTATTTTGATACAGGTATATCGATGTATTGAAGGAGAGGTATCGTATCGTATGGCAGATTGAATTATGCAGTGACTCCCGTAACGTTGAAAGTCTGACTCAGTCAACTGTGGTCTACCGTCAAATGTGAAGACAAATGAATGTTTAAATATAACCAACGGATTGGACGACAGCTCTTAAGCGAAAACAACTTACGATGTGACTCATATTAAAACGGCTATCATTATTTATGTCTATATATCACAAGTTTAATCGTAGTATGATACAAGTGTTAATGGAAATCATTTATATATTATGGACGTTTGACGAAGGAATGAAATTATAATGGATCTCCACTTCTAGTTGTTCGTCTCTTGATACTGAATATAAAATTCCTCGCTAGATCTGATTCTATTATGATTCTCATTGTCATTGAATGCTGATCTACATAGCTAGCTGAAGAATTCCAAAGTTATTTTAAACAAAAGTACTCTGCTCATCTCATAGCGCAATGATTAGATTTATTTAACTGAGGCAAAACAGAGACAATTACTAAAATTGACAATGAAAAACATGATAGGACGTTTCGTCAAAAAAGTACCATGACATTTGGGACATACTAATGCTTGGTAATTTGTTAAAAGTTCAGCATATCGTGTTCTGATGTAATACTCGTTCGTGAATAACACTGATTAAATAAATAATGACCGGTTCATCCAATCGCTTTTCAAGGTTTAAAGATTGTATTTGTTTTACGTACAAATGAAATTTTTACACTCGCGAAAGTCTACTGCTAAACGTGGGTATCTCCCACTTTCACGGCGAATGGTCGCAATTTCTGCATCCACCGCGACCTTTCTCAAACGTCTATCTTCATCGTCTCGTCCCTTGTCCTAACATTATTGCCAAACTATAATCTGAAACTAACATAGTCAAATTTTATTTAAAGTAGTTTGACATCATCCAGCAAGCGATACAGAAGCAGAGCGATACTTGGACAGCTCTGTAGCGTTTTCACAGAAAATCTCAGAGAACATTGTGGCTATGATACATAATTAGGCGAGTAACAGCAAACCGTCAACACTAGATACCCTTAGGGACATCCAAGGGTGTTAGCCTTATCATGTTAAATAATGTTATACAGATAACCTTAATCCTCCCGCAGAAGGCCTGTGTCACACGCAGACAGCCCATAGTCCCCGGAGCCTTCGCTGCGTGCGACAGGATAATGAGGCTTTGTAACAGTAGTCTGAAACAGTGCTGCTATTTTTAAATAAAAGAGAAATGGGGCCGGGTGTGCTGTTTGTAGGTTAATGCATGCGCAGATTTTTTTTAAGGAAGGTGATATATGGATAGAAGATTACGTTTTATTTATATCTGTGACAAATGATAGAGTCACGCTTGCCCAAATGGCTGTTCTGGCACACGGAACTTACTGCCACCTTCACGCTCAAAACTGCTTATGTTATGTTGGTCGTTTCTACATTTGGCTTCTCAAGAAACAGACGAAACATAATTTAAAATTTGACTTTTTAAGAATGAGTATAATCATTATGTCATAACCCCATATGAACGCTATGCAGTAGGTACGCTATGATATAACGTTCGTAGTAAAGGGACACCAATTAGCGTACTACTTCCCAACAAGTCTCAATAATTGGCAGTTTCCTGAACAGAGTCCAGTTTTATTGCTCTCAGTTGTACGAAGAAAACGGCACGAGGCAACCAACGTTTTTTACTGTTTCATAACAATGATACATTACCGAAATTGTTGCAATTTATAATTATAGTCGACTCAAGCTCAATTTTTGCTAGAACTAACTTTCGACATTTACTACAATATAGATGCTGACATACCTATAGTTTTAACTGATAAGAGTTTGTAAGGAGAGGATACAGTTTGCAATTAGAATTTCACAAGAATTATGATGATTTCATGACGCGTTCTTGAAATACTCGATTAACAGTATCTGTAGTTGTGTCCGTTTACAATTGTACATTAAGAAACCAGCGTGCTAGTAACTTTGATAAATACCTTGTGGCAACATTTAGACCTAAACATAGCAACTACTGTGTAAGTCTCGACTAACTATTAGAAAACATGAAAAACCCCCGACATTGTCATTTCAAAGTTCAATATTTCAAAAACGGGTCAACCGATTTTAATGAAACTTAGCTAAGAACCATCTCGATTAAAATAGCTTTCGACTGAAAAAAAAACCGCATTGAAATCGGTCCACCTGTTCGGGAGCTATGATGCCAGAGACAGATACACAGATACTCATGTCGAATTTATAACACCCCTCTTTTTTGTCGGGGGTTAAAAATAACATCAATTGTACGTGCATAGGACTTTCGTAGTATCTTCAGACTGCGACAAAAGCTCGCAGTCGGTCAGGTGTACTCCTTTGATGTCTCGAGCCGGGGCTCTAGCGATCCTTGACATGGTTTCTATGCGGTTAGGTATCAGGGCTGCCAACTGTTGGAAATTACAAGAGAAATCTTTCAAGTCGCATTACATTACGGCGCTAAATCGAAGCCATAAATCTCGTTCGATTCACAGCTTCACAATGTACTGCAAATTGCAAAATTTTTTTTGGTAGTCTAAACTTGTCTTTACAAATTATGAGTGAGAGAGAGAGAGAGAGAGAGAAACATTTATTCATTTGTTATGTTAAAATCGGGTAGTTTTCATTTGTTTAACACATCCTAAAATTAACGCAACCGTGAGATTCAATCATAGTGGAATAAACGCATCACTCATGTATGTCAGTCGAGTATAGTCCGACATGTTTCGGGCTAATCCGTAGCCCTTCCTCTGGGAGCACACGCTTCAGCGGTAGCGAAACGAACATTGTTTGCCAACGCTCTGTTCGCGCGGCTTTTCGGAGAACCTCTTCATCGTCTTGTATAATTATCAATGGTTAGCAATAGCAGCACACTAATCATAATCACATCACTTACACTAGTATACTGGACTGACACGTGACGTGAGTGAGTCGTTTATTTCGTTATTTATGTTTATCTACACACATATCATAAGTCCTCTATAATGCATTCAGAAACCGTAGAAAATGACCAGCATTGCAGCACGACAACGACTTCGCCGCCAGACCCAGCACCACCACCACCCCAGCAGTAAAGTAATAGTCATTACAACATCGCATTCGATATCGTAATGACTTTTCGATGTTTCAAATTTGAAAACCAACGTAATTTACAATCACAGTGAAATAAAACGGATCACTCACGTATATAAGTCATGTTCGGCCCGACATGTATAAATAATAATGTGATATTTTTTTTACAATAAAAAAAAAACAGTTTACGAAACGTCGGCTCGGTATGTTTGTCTATGATTAAAAAAAAAACAGTCAAATTCGTCACAGACATGGGTATGATATATGCCTTCCGCTTCTGAACCCATCTTAGAGTACTTATAATATGTGTGTAGATAAAGTAATGTATGCAACTCCACATAATTAGGCCTTAAAACAAGGACCCTCATTATGTAGCAGTTGCATAAACTACTATTGGACTATTCAATCGAAATTGTTGAAGCGACTCGCCTATAGTTTCTGGCATTGGATAAAATAGGTGAAGTTTTAGTAACTACTGACTAGATGTACTTTGAAACACGCCTGATTAAAGTGGATTTTTCTCCATCGCTGGATTATTTACCTGGTCAAGTGTTCGTCTATCAAGCAACCCGTGTACAGTTAAATTGACATACATCCTTAGATGCTGTTTACTTCACCATTACTGTCAAGACTTGTGATTGGAAGGTAATATGAGTGAATTAGCTTAAGCCCCGCGGCTTTGCCCCGTGAAATATTTCAAAATGGGCTGGTTCCCTATCCCATGGAAATTTCGAAAAATCCCTTCTTAGTGCACCACTAGGATACTCAAGGTACATGTTTGTCAATTTTCAAGTCTCTAAGTCCAGTGATTTAGGCTGTGCGTTGTCTGTCAGTCTGCCACGGTACTGTTTAATAGGTATAAAAAGAAGAGTATTGTTGGCAGCCCTAATTCCAGCTCTCTGTCACTAGTCGTATGCGTGTAGGTACTAAGTTTCTTTGCTAACTCTTCCCAGCCTCTTTCAGAGGCAGCTCACAGCGAATGAGTTCCCTCTGAATTCGGTCAATGCTCCATACCGGTACGTGTTTACAGATATGTATACATGACGCTTTCATCTTGCTTCAAACATTTTTAGGGTACTGAACCAAGATGGTAAAAAGTAACCCTTATGGTGTGACTCGGTCCGTCTGTATGTCCGTCACAGCTAGTTATCTTGGGAACAACTAATGCCTTCGACATTAAATAGGCTGCGTGTGACTTGGAAATATAAAACGATGTCTCTAAATATCATGTTTTTTTAGAAATCATGAAAAATTATATTAGTTCCACTATTGGACAACAGATGGCGCTGCCCGCCTGTCCATGTATCCCACATTGAAAGGACTGTATGGTCGGAAACCAACTACGTACAATAGCATAAATGTAATTAGATGTTGGCTCTTGACTAGTTTTTTATGCGTGCGCTTCCTTTCACAGATTGTCAATTGTATTCTATTGAACAAAAATGATGAGCTGGTATAGCTTTATGGAAGTCTTACCAAAAATCGTAAATCTTGGTCGAATTCATCGTAGAGCTTTAAATTGATCTCAATGTGGAGTCATAAAAGATACATAACTATACAAGTAGAACTTTAACTAGATAAATTGTCTTTCTTTAATCGTCGCTCTCACTTTCTACGCACGTTTTTTCTTTGTGTTCAATTTGCTTGAAGTTAAACATATTAATATTAGCCGACTTAATCATATGATGTATGGCTTATAAAATAAATGAGATAAAAAAAAAAAAAATATTAATATTCCACAACTACTGTAGCAGTATGCCGTCACAGTGTCGCCGCGGTTCAACGACAGCACATACTTAATTAATGTACAGTACATATGTAAATTTACCGACCATTCGAGCGCAACGACACTCCACACCGCTCTGGAGTTTACCAAATATATTTGGTTCGTGACGTGGGTTTGGTGAGGTTTAGAATGCCCGTCATGCTCGTTGACTGCCGTGGGTCGGGCTGCTGCGACCGAGTCGCGACCCACGCCTGGGCCCGCTTAGATCACGCTCCGACCGTAAATGGAATAAAGTAAGCTAGTTGCAAGCTAACTTAAGGATATTGTTTTGCACCGGTCTGATTCTAAAACACTATACTTGATAAACATGAACTAGCAAAGTTACTTCTATCTTATTAACTGTTTTGAAAAAGTTCCCCTTTACTTCGCTACGCTCGGGTGAAAGAAGATTGTTATTATGGCCGCTGCAATTTGTGTACAAGTAAAAGTACATTTCGGGCTCTTTCCACTGACCGTCGGTGTTAGCACATTCGCGTTTCCATTGTATTTACTAAGCCATTTGTCGACGCGCACTCTCGCGAAACGAGTTTTTTTTACTCTTTTCACGAAACTTCCGACCGTTCTACAGTTGCACAAATTTATTTTTCAACTACGCGAATTTTCGATGTTGCTTGAATTTTTTTCTAGTAAATTTATTTGTGAGATGGCAGCGTTCACATCAAGTAATATTTTGTGCGGCTAGCTCCTCTTAGATGGCCTTCAAGTAGTAAACATAGCTTTGAATAGAACTTAAAGCATGCTAGTGTTGAAACAGCGTAGTGCTTATTTACTAGTAATTGTAATTATTCGTAGACTGGTCAAGATCGCTAATGTATGTCCTGTCTCGTTTACACTCTACCCGTGTGTGACAGACAGAATGTGACGTTGCTTTTGCTGACTATATAGTGTGCTATGCGTCACACTAGCTGTCCATAGTGCATTTCGCAATGGTCAGATTCCTCCGACGCTAAATTATAACTGGAAATCAATAATCTCACATAGTATAACTATGTGTATATTGTTTCCAGGACACATGCATGGTGTGTTTAGATTTAATTGTCGTTTGTGTGTTTTGATTATTATTATTGTGTGTTCTTGCTTACATTTGATGTTTATACAACGTGTTACAAAATAACTCGTAAAAATATAGGGTTAGGGTTTGCATATTGTATAAAAAAAAAAAACTTTTTTTTTCATACAGTGATTCAAATATTGTAAATGGACTCTTTATAATGGATCAATTAAACCCCCCTTTCGGCTTTACGGGTACTTTTGTAACACCTTGTATCCATGATTTTCTCCATTATTAAAATGGTTTCTTTAAATATTATTTTTCAATGTTTATAAATAGAGTTAGATTGGAAGATTTTATTCGCACTTACACAAAAAAAAATGCGTTTTCTTTTACGAATAAGAAAATTGAACTTCATTGTCATATAATAGATTTGACCTGCCTTCAAATTCTATCTGCGTGGAGTAAATTTTTCATTTCCTTTGATCGATACTCGATTGGCTGCCGTCGTTTAGCACTGCGACAGGTGTTCTATGATTAGTGTCTAAGGCATTAATCATTGTATTAGTAATGCTACAGGGTAATGTTTATTGAAATTGCTCCACCCGCACTATGCCTAAGCAGGCTAACATTTCACCATGACAATTGTAGTTATAAAGACCAAACAGAGGGTCGAGCACGACTTTACAAATGCTGCATAACGTAAAATCGAATAGTAAACGTTGTCGAGTTTGTATGACGTTTGGAACAGCGCCCGCCCGTGAGCGTATTTGGAACTAAAATTTAGTATGAGGTTTCTCGATCACGATACGATAACCGTAACGTTACGCAGCTTTCGTAAAGTCGTGCTCGACCCTCTGGCGGCTCTATCACAGTTTTGTATACGTAATTATCAAAGGCATTGCTTTACTCTTCTAAATAGCTCTGATTAAAATTACTTTCACGGACCTATAAACCACTAATAGGGAAATATCTTTTGGCCGGAATTGCGAGCTTTATGCAAAGAGTAGAATATAAGTTAAGTCTGGTATTTTTTTCTTTTTTTTCTGTACAAAGTATGAACATCCAAATTAAATGATCCTTATTCTTTATGCAAGGGCTTTTTAGTCTCTATTAGATTTTATTAAATATGCTAAAGGAGGCCATAGCGTCATGTGTTATTTATTAAATTATACGTTGAGCGAAACAGAGGATGTTTAGTAGGATAAATAAGGAAACTCGTTAGAAATATATCACTGTTGCAATTGTATCATTTATTTGCACTTTGTGGTCTAATTAGTAGTAACGACTCTGACTGAACCTCATAGCGTCTAGCCTTCTACTTTTGTGATATTTTACTAGGGACAAGTAGCAATGTTAAATAATTGCACTCAAATAGGTACACAATCATGCATTCGGATGTTCATTGTAATTTGGAACGGAGTATAAGTACTTAGAACAAAAAAAAAAAAACTTTACTCATTATCATGATACACTCGGGACTTAATCGCGTAAAAATGTATATTTAAATTTAAATACCTCGACGTTAAATATAAATACGTTTTTACGCGATTAAGTCCCGAGTATCATGATAATGTGTGAAAAATCTTTACTACCGAATGTTTTTCTAAAGCTTTCTTCGAAAATGCGTACTAATGATATTTTAAAAACTAGCTCTATCGGAAAATTTAACACCACACCTCTGCTGTCTAATTGAACTGGAAATTGCAATTTATCTCATTGCAGTAGAGTAAGTAATTAAGTAAAAGCGGTTGATTTTTATCACAATAATCCGATTTCAGGCAAATTAATGTTAATTAGGAGCGAGTTCTCGTGCATTGTTGCTTTGAACGTCGTTAGTAAAGTGAGAATAACTGCCGTACTCAAACACAGTAACTAACACTTAAAGTTATTATTAATGAGAATTAGATTTTTCATCCAATTTTTTTTAATAGCCTTGTCTGTTGCCACTTATGTCACTTATTTAATTTAGATGAGCTTTTCTTTCTTAATTTTACCTTACTTTGTTTGGCTTAATTATATTTCTCTAATCTAAGTAATTATGTCAAAAACTCATCTATCTATCTATACCTATAAAACAGTACCGTGACTGACTGACTGACTGACTGACAGACAACGCACAGCCTAAACCACTGGACCTAGAGACTTGAAATTTGGCACACATGTACCTTGAGTATCCTAGAGGTGCACTAAGAATGGATTTTTCGAAATTCCCACGGGATAGAGAACTAGCCCATTTTGAAATATTTCACGGGGGCAAAGCCGCGAGGGGTCTGGTAGTTCTTGCATATAGAACATAATATACTGTTGTGGGTAAGTAGCTCGTTTTGATTATGATCCTATTGGGTGCGCGGCTGCGCAATGGAAGCATTAATGGCTTCACTTACCTTTGTCAATAATATATCAAGTAATTTATGAAAATTTAATACAAGAAAAACGCGAACTAACCAAGCGGCGGCAAAAGTCATTCAGGGTTGGTACACCTGCTCAATAAAATGATTAATATTCCATATTCACTTATAATAGGATTCCGTTTTAATTTATGTGTATAAGAATTTAAAACGTTTTTGGTTTTGTATGTACTAGGTACTTTTCACACTCTGAAAAACTGATTAAATCAAGAAAACCAATGATCAGGGCCTTATCCGTTGAATCTTAGCAATCTTAGCAATCCGCACTGGGCACTCGTGGAACTATAGCCCAAGCCCTCTCATTCTGACAGGAGGCCTGTGCCCAGCCAGTGGGACATAAACAAGGCAGGTGATGTAATGAGGGAGTTTGTACGACATAAAAAGACAAACAGCTTCTGCGCCGTGGCCATGAATCAGGGCTGCAGGGGCACCTCATAAGTATTGCAGAAGTATTGTAGAACTATTGCCATTCATGTCCAACTGCTTTTAACACTCTTATATGTATTTCCGACATGTCGCGTGTGTGCACGACGCGACGTTACCGACACGTCGTCGGCTAATCGACCGTAGTCGGCAATATTGTCACTTCCGTACTGTCGCTTCTTATTGGCCATATCTACATCTACTTAATTTGCATCATTGCCTATTCTAACATCTGATGAGTCAATTAATTTTGATTTTGTGATGTACCTATCAAATATTTTCAGATGTTTTTTTCTGTTTTGTTTGTTAAGTGGTGTTTAATACAGAGTTCTTGTATTGTATTTTATTGTGCCGACAGAGTATCGTTATATATTTTATCTACACTCATATCATAAGACCTCTATAATGCGTTCAGAAACTGTAGAAAATGACCGGCATTTCAGCACACCGTCGCCTTCTCGCCGACAGCGCCAGCTCCAGCACCTCCTCCACCACCAGCAGTAAAGTAATAGGCATTACGACATCGAATTCGATGTCATAATGACTTTTCGATATCAAATTCGATGTTTCAAATTTGAAAACCAACGTAATTTGCAATCATAGTGAAATAAAACGGATCACTCACGTATATAAGTCGAGTTCAGTCCGACATGTGTAAATAATAATGTGATATTTTTTTCTTTTTACAGTCAAAAAAAAAAACAGTTTACGAAACGTTAGGTCGGTATATTTGTCTATGATTAAAAAAAAACAGTCAAATTCGTGACAGGTATGAGTATGATATATGCCTTCGGCTTCTGAACCCATCTTAGAGTACTTATAATATGTGTGTAGATAAAGTAATGTATGCAACTCTACATAATTAGGCCTTAAAACACTCGTGTGATCCTATTATGAAACTCAGCTTCGCCTCGTTTCATAAAAACACACTCGTGTTTTAAGGGCCCTCATTAGGTAACAGTTGCATAAACTACTATTTGCCTTCAACTAATTGGTGAGATATTTTTGCAACCATTGTCATATATATTATGTACTAGCTGTTGCCCGCGACTTCGTCCGCGTAGATTTCGGTTATCGCTATCCCGCGGGAACTATATAATTTCCCCGAATAAAAAGTAGCCTATGTTATTCCTCAATATTCAAACTATCTTCTTACCAAATTTCATCTAGATTGGTGGAGCGGTTTACCCGTGAAAAGGTAACAAACAGACAGACAGAGAGACAGAGTTACTTTCGCATTTATAATATTAGTTAGGATTAGGATTATTGCTGGTGACTGTACGAGGCATTTCTGTTCCTTTCTAAGTCTTACTTTTACCATTTTGAACAAAACTCTAGATAGGTTAGGCCAAACGCTTTAGGTATACTTTTGCTTTTCAAGATCGTCCTATGGATAAAGTCGGATACTTTGTCTTCACGACTAACGCACTTGACGCCAAGCCAAGAAGGTATATACATAGATAGCTGCAACTACTATAAAGTAACTCGCTTTGAGAAACTCAATTTAAAAACTAACCCTCTAAACGCCGTGGACACTCAAGAAGTTTTCCTGTATTTATCTCGAGGAAGGAAGCGTGTCGCTTTGCATTTTGCCATAATTAGCAACAGTTTATTTATTCTTTGTACAGTCTTTAAAAACTTTCCCACTTCAATTCGTGTCACTTTTCCGCGTTTAAACACTTTATTCTTTAGAACTGAACGTGTTAAAGCATGATTTCTGCATTGAATGTGAGTTATCCACATAGATCAAGCTACTTCGCCAACCGAGGGCTTACGGCTATGTAAAGTTGATCCCTGGACCGCCAGACATGACAAGCCGCAAGTTGAAATGTTCAAAGACAATCGATTGCCCCAATTTTTATAATACAATTTAGGCTTCTATAAATATATTTGTATCGTTTTATACCTGTATTTTCTGAGTACTAAAAATGACAATGTTGACAAGAATATTATGTGTTCAAGACCTTAGGTATAATTTGTAACGATGGTCTTCAACCATGTGAAATTTTGAATTGACCAGCATTGTTCAAAAAAAATTTGAAGGAAGTTACTTATTGGCTCAGGAATGGATGTGACAAACAAAAAGAGGGTTTGTTAATATATACTATCACTGATTTCTATGATTCAACGGATAAGGCGGGGTAGACTCGCAATTATTTCGGCATTGTCATTCTTTGCCTCATCAAGTCGTAAAAAAAAACTACAAATAGATACAATGTTGAATTTGCTCGCGATTTGCCAAATGCGTTCAAGGTTACTCCGCTCTATTATTCATTCTCTATAAGTACCTAATAGGTACATACCTTCGTTGACTTAATGTGAACAAGTCAACAAATAACTAACAGCGTACGGATGGGATCGTTTAAACTTTCAACATGTTTACACCCAGTGACCATACAGACCCCCTGCTATCTGGGATGTGGAACAAAATGTTATCTATCTTGAAGGAGCAGTGCCGCTGTCAGACTGGTTTCGAACCGGCCGCCCGCCTCGCTTGCGTTGCGTTATGGCCCCGTGCAAGGTTCACTAGATGCCGATGCAAACATGCTACGAATACGACATTGTAGGTGCACAGTACGTTATTGTGTCTTAACCAAGAATCGTGCCTTCGAACGGCACTTACAAGATTCTGTTACCTTTTAAAGTTTAACTGGAGATGCCGCGCTCTCCGTCTTTTACAGGCTTCCCATGGTTTATTATTCTTATCTGACTTTTCTCATGAACAATAAAATAAACGTGTCAGTCAATTGCAGCAATCAGTCTTAACTTAAGCCTATTTACCGGTAACGACTCTCATTAAGTAATGTTAATTTCATTTATAACTTAAGACTGCTCGGTTATATATTTTTTAAATTGTAATCAAGGTCTCACCCATTGACTGGCATCGTTCTTTGGCTTAGTTAATAGTTTATTGTTTGGCGAGAGGACATCGATGTGTAACGAAATGCTGGTGCCCTTTCGGTTGTACTCGTATTGGACGCCGGTTTCGAATACAGCTACCCTGTTGGAACCTCCGAAATTGCAGGTACGTCTCGAACGCGTTTGCGCTAAAGTGTCAAATAGTATGAGAATTGTTTGTTCTCGATACGTGCTACTAGTGGCGCTGCCAATTTGACCCATAGTAATTCAGACGTAAACGCGAACTAGATCGAGACGTATTTTTGGTCGTTGGTTACACTAGACGCGCTGTAGGCTAACCGTCTAACTCGCGCGGCCCTCGGTATTTCATTCGCCTTCTCTTTCGTCAAAGGGTTTAAGAACGGGCGAGAAAGAAATGGTGAAAGCGATAGCAGTTTAAAACGCGTTAAGCAACGAGGCTGTGTTGTGTGTGAGCACGTTGCTCGCTGCTGTATTATTTTGCTATACCTGTGTAGTGTGTGTATAATGTGTACAAACTTAATACAGTTGTTTTGACAAACGTGATCTTAGTCACGTTACTTTCTCTGTAACCGACACGTGGAATTTCAACGTGCTCGTCTGAGTATTCTTGGCTTATAGGTATATGATTTTAGCTGGGTTTCGTATGCCCAAGCAGAATGTTTAAATTTCCTATTCGCTGAAAACTCCTTGGTTGTTTATAAGAAAACCAAGCTGCTCAAGAGTTACGTACGTAGAATCGATTGTCATCTTGATAAGGTGTGGGTTATCTTGGAACCATGTGTTTGTTCAAAATTGTTTCCTTACAAGTTGTAAGAGTTCTAAAATAGTATAAAACTACGCTTATCTTGTGATCTTATCCATGCTACGCGACAGGTAATCCAGATAATCTGATCAGTTTCGTCCGAAAATCACTTAAAACTTCGTTGAAACAATACCTTACGAAATACCGACCGGTACTAATCTCGAGGGACATCGATCTAAAATCTAAAATAATGACGTGACAGATTCCAATTTAAATTCTCTGTCTTATACCACCTAAATGTAATCTTCTAACAAGTCAACGTCTTCGCTAACAATACTTTTCTCAGTCGATAGGTAGGTACTATGATACAACCAAATAGTTTGCTGCAAATTCTCTTGCGCTTGCTCTTGAGGCAAATGAATTAGATTAGACTAAATGGACAAAACTATAAGACTGCAATCTCTACTGCTTAGAGCCATGGGCCCCATACCCATATACCTACGATTTGTCGTTACGATCCGTTGCGATGTCAACTTGTAAATAAGACTCTACATTTATCCGAATAAACTGAAATGGCAGTTTTAAATGATTCGCGGTTAATTACATGACACATATTAATTCTGTATTATTTACCCGTTACCCGTGATCATGAGGCACGTAAGTAACTGCATCGAAATATTATAAATAAATAAGTAGTAGTTAGGTAATCGAGGTCAATATTCCTACCTTAATATGTCAAACTGAAATTTAATATTGGAATTAACAAACTGTTTCGTCTCTTCCAGAGCAAGTGTTGGTCAGGCGTAGGGCCGGGCTGCTGCGCTGCGCCCGCCGTGCCAAGTCGCGCGTGCGATGCTGAGCGGTCCCCGCCGCCCGCGCCGCCCGCTCCGCCAGTGCTCTGCGCAAGACCTTGCTGCCGCGACGCGACGTAAGTACACTCATCATCATCGTCAAATCAAAACAACCGGCCAAGAACGAGTCGGACTCATCCATCGAGGGCTCTCGTACCGATCGTTTTTCGGATTTTATTGTGATACCTTGCTTAAAGGTCCGTAGGAAAGTCCCTATAGGTTTTAATTTATTTACAGACATACGGACAGCGAAGTACTTAATCCAATAAGGGTTCTGTTATTTTCCTTTTGAGGCACAGACCTACAGGTACGGAACGGAACCTTAAAAATCCATTTTTTTGCCAATAGACCACTACGAGTTCTTTTCTTTACATGTCTTTTATGAATCTACCAGCGTTTTCGGAAACACAATGACTCCCAAGAATAATGCGCAGGAAGAAACACGGCATAAAGTCATTATCATCGGCAACGTTATGCTGGCTTGGGCCTTCTAAGTATACAGCTTCTGTTTCCATTTGTGACTCTAGGCACGTCTCCTTGGGGGCTACCGCATGACGCTCAGTGCGTCCTGTGCCCTTAGTGTAATCAAAAAACAAAATACGCCTCTATCACGTTTGCGTTAAAGTGTCAAATAGTATGAGAATTGTTAAACGCGAACGCGATCGAGACTTATTTCTTGGCGTCGACGATTACACTAGGCGCTTTGAGCCTCTAGTGTTATTATGGACGGCCAAAAAATACGTCTCTAAAGCGTTTGCCATATTTTTGTGCAGTGCTTGCACTGTGTTCCGGTGTGGAGAGTAAAACAGCCGGTGTAATTCCGGGCACAAGAGGCATTTCATCTTCGCTAGAGAGAGAGCGATTGGCGATGCATCTGCAAACCCCCCGAGGTCGTGGGTGTCTCAGTGGTGATCATTTACCATTCATGACCCACTCGCTCGTTTGCCTTCCTTGTAAAAACAGTAATTGCCTTCCTTGTAAAAAAAAGAACAGTAATTCAGACGTAAACGCGAACGCGATAGAGACGTATTTTTGGTCGTTGATTAATTACACTAGACTTTTTTATTATTATTGTGCGAATCAGAAAAAGTCGAACACTACGACAAGCGTACTAGTCATTCTATTATCACCTGTGATTTTCCTTCTCTGACTCTTTCGAAAATAACGAGAAAAAGAGATTAGGCAAGCTTGTATTGCAAGCGCCTTCCTTACGAGTTAAATGCTAATGCGATAAGATTAAACGAGTCCGAAAGTTTCCCCGAGACGAAGTAATGACGTGGCTAAACGACGAAACGTAGTACTGGGTAGTACGGGACGGCCACAAAACCTGAATGTATGAATAAGTGCGACGGAGACAGCACGATAGTTCTATGAATCTAGTAGTCTCTTTGTCTGCAGATTATCAAGCAGGTAGTATAGCGGTGCCGGAACAGTAAAGTAGCTAATATGAAAAAAAATTGGGATTCCTGTTGGCTTTTTGTATAACGCGTTCGCTATTGCTTTGGCATTCGTCATCTTTTTCTGTCAAACTGTACAAGATCGTACCAGAAAGAGATGGTGAATAATACCAAAGCTAAGGCGAGCGCGTTAGTTAGACAATAAGGCTAACATCTGACACTAAAATTTGAACTGGAATTATCTAAATAAATACCTATCGCGTTCGTATCGTAAAGATAGATAGGTACTTGGGTTTTTCTTTGTAGTGATGTAATTAATTAACAATGGGGACTTTTCTACAATTTGGAACTAAATAACTAACGACTTATAACATAACTGCGCTACGTGACCACGCGTTGTTAATAACAGCGTGCTAATGAGTCTTTCAACAAATAGACAATAACGCAGCATGATTCCATTATAGTAAAACAAGCAAACATCGCAACACACTTGTTTTTTCAACTAGTACATTCCTGCATTGCGAGCGTTATAAAAAATATTCGCCTTGGACTATTCGGGATAGTGCGCGACCCCTCGCTTACCTGGGGGCTTTGGCGGCCCTAGCCCCCGTCGCAGGCGCAGCCCCTTTTGCCCGCAGTCGTTTGTTCCACCCCAACCCTCTAGGATGCGTACGCGCACCGTACCGACGCTCGCCAAATGTTTTAAGTTTTAACTCTATTTTTAAAATTATTTCTGTGATGTGTTGTGATAATAGAGTAGTGTGGTGTGTTTTATTTTTTAAATAGTGAAAATGGATCTCAGTGTACATAAGATCAAATATGAAACTTATGAATTTAAAGACGAGTTTGACTTCGATTTTGGATCGTAAGTAATTTTGATTGCTTCTAAAAATAATGTTTAGGCGATGTTTGAACAGATTTCTAGCAGAAATGGCTAATAAAATAAATAGTCGAGCGTAATATCAATCAGTCAATCAAGTTAGTTTTATTATAGTCAAGGATATACAGGCAAGTAGACACTTTTGTATCGTCGTTAAAATTACAGGCTTTGTACTTATCTATAATATATTTAAAAAAACATTGTGTTGAATATTATGACATACTTTAAACATAAAAAACGTAGGATATCTCAGTTTTATTACGTATACTTGAAGCCATAAAGTATATTATACCTTGTTAACCAACATGCATGTTATTTAACATCAAAGGGACTTTTATGGCATGTGTTATTTTTTATTTACACATGGAATTAATAATAAAATCCCTGATCGTTTTATTGCCAAGGTAAGTATTGCTATTAGAAATTCCTCGTACTTATTATTAGATACCAACTAAAAGCAGGTGCGGATGGCAAAACGGACCTTTCGAAAAAAAAAAAGAACCCGGCACAAGTGTTCGCCACGTCACTAGTCGGCTCGGCTCGTGTGTATTTTCTAACACAGCGTAGATGTATTGTGTTATATTTTGAGACAGCTCGAAAATATCATGTACTTATAGTTGCTGGTCTATAGATGATAAAGTAATAATGTACATAGTATGGGTAGTGTTTTGTCTTTGGATCTTATGATACCTACTCCAAGTGTTTCAGTTCTTGCTGTTCTTTGGTACCTATTCAACATCAGAGTAGGAACGCTAGGCCTGTCTTTCCCAACTTTTTTTCAATGTCGGACCCCTATTAGAATCGATTATGCCACGACTCTTTAAAAAAATTTGGGACCTCAAGCTGTGTCTCTATTTAAGTATTCATTCGTAATAAAATTATTGGTTTTGTTTTTATTTCGTATTGTCCGCAGACCCCCTAGGATACATTTGGAGAACTAAAGTAAGGGTTCCGGGCCCAAAGCAAAATAACACGTATTTATAGCCCAATAGTCCTTACACACACAAATAGGACCGCAGTGGAAGTCCTTGGTCTCTGCCTACCCCTCCGGGAAACAGGCGTGACTGTGATATATATGTATGTATGTATGGTCCTTACTTTCGTTCCTCGAAGAAGCACATAAATCCCTGCTTTGGTAATGTTAAGTACGCGAGCAAGTACCGAAGTTGATCATATATCCATAGGCATATGTAAATAGAGTATGGACGGGCCCTTTGGAACTTCGTTTTTGTTTCCAATTCAGTGATACGACAATGTAGTTTTAGAGATATGTGTGCGGGACAGCGCAGTCCAATTAGTTTGTAATTATAGTTTAAGATAGGTTAAGATTATATTATAATAGTTATATAAGTATCGTATAGAAAAATAGGCTAAGCTCATGTAAATAGATAGTAATAGAAAGAGAAATAAAATAGTATCGGATCCGGCCCCGGCCCCCACGCTCGCCCGAGTGTGAGAAGGACAAACGAACCCGGCGCCCCGGGCCCCCGCTCTCGCCCGAGCAGTATAAATAGAGCCCGCGCGGCGCTGGGAAGTCAGTCGTCTCGGAGTCTTCTCACAGTCGTCAGCCAGCCATCTCTCTGGAAACAACCTCTTCTACGGATCCGATCAGAAGCCGAAAGCGTCGCGTTTTATTTTGAACCCCAAAAAGTGCGGGTCTATACAGTCCGGCCCGTACATTGGTCCTTCGAGCCGGATAGTTTCGCGATGCCGGTAACGCGCTCCGTCGGAAGAAGAGGCGAGTCTGCGTCGAGCGGCATCACAGCCGCCGCCTATACGACGCCGTCCGAGTCTGCGGGCATCACCGCCGATTCCGCGACTACGTCTGCAGTCTCCACACGGACCGCCGCAGAGAGCACACGCATGGGGCCGACACCGATACCTCCACCTCCGCCACCACCACCGTCGGCGGTCACAGCGACGACTCAACCGCCAAGAAGCACCACTCCTACCGTGGTGGCCAGACCACTCGACGCGCGGGCAACGGCTGCACTGTTGGCTATCAACCTCGGGGTTGCGACCCCGCGGGCGGACGCCGCACTGGGATCACCTGCGGGCCCCGGCACGTTCGCGCCACCGCCGCCGCCGAGTGAGAAGAGCGACCTCGCTGCTACATCGTCAGCGCGCAAGAAGAAGAGCAGCAAGGCATATCGCGCTGCAATAGTGCGACAAGAGCTGATCAGGCTACAGATGGAGCTGGCAAGAGCGAAACTCGCAACTATAGAAAATGAGGACAGCGAGGACGAGGACACGGTCGTTGAAGACACGGCCGAAGAGCCCAACCGGGCGAGAAGGGTGCAGGATTGGGTCGACCAAAGTACGAGGGTCTCGGGACACAGGTCTCCAATTCCTGCACCCAGGCAGCATGACGCAGCCAACTTCGCGGTGCCCGGGCCGGAGCCCGGTGCCTACATGCCACCGGCGGGGGGCGTCCCCGCCAACTTCGCGGCGCCCGGGCCGGAGCCCGGCGCCTACTTGCCACCGGCGGGGGGCGTCCCCGCCAACTTCGCGGCGCCCGGGCCGGAGCCCGGCGCCTACATGCCACCGGCGGGGGGCGTCCCCGCCAACTTCGCGGCGCCCGGGCCGGAGCCCGGCGCCTACATGCCACCGGCGGGGGGCGTCCCCGCCAACTTCGCGGCGCCCGGGCCGGAGCCCGGCGCCTACATGCCACCGGCGGGGGGCGTCCCCGCCAACTTTACGGCGCCCGGGCCGGAGCCCGGCGCCTACGTGCCACCGGCAGGGGGCGACCCTGCCAACTCGATGGCGCTGGAGCGATGGCTCGGCGCACAACAGCAATAGCAGCAGCATCAGCAACAACTGCACGCGGAAAGAAGTCCCGCGACGGCGCCCGGGCAAAGGCTCGGGGCCAACATGCCACCGACGGGGGGCGACCCCGCCAATACCGCGACGCTTGAGCAGGAGCTCGGCACCCGCAACAACCAAGCCGCAGCGCCCCAGCCTGCACCAGGCGTGTGGCTCGGTGCCGCAGCGACGCCGAGGCAGCAGCTACATAGTGCCATACCGCCGAACGGAATGCAAGCACCGGCGGGAGCAGTCCAGGTCATGCAGCGGCCTCCTAACCCGCTTGCCGACCTCACGACGGCCATCACCATGGCCATTACCGCGGGCCAGCAGCAACAGCGGAAACCTGTGGACTTACCAGTGTTTATGGGCTCGCACCAATACTGGCTTTCGTTCAGGAAAGCATATATAGATACAGTGAATAGTTTCAGTGATAGTGAAAACGTTTATAGACTTCGCAACAGTGTAAAAGGACGTGCGCGCGAAGCGATAGAAGAACTGTTGATAAGTGGTGCATGTGCAAGTGACATTTTTAAAGTATTGGAAAATCGGTTCGGGCGTCCCGACGCCATCGCGCTCGCCGAGTTGGAACGCTTGCGGTCGCTGCCGCGGCCAACGGACAACCCAAGAGACATTTGCATATTCGCGAATAAAGTGTGTAATATAGTGGCTACGCTACGCGCTTTGGATAGAGCCCACTATATGTACAACCCGGAAGTCACGAAACACGTGACAGAGATGCTCGGCATGAACATGCGATATAGATGGTTCGAATTTGTGGCGGGCCAACCTCAAGAAGAGCCTGACCTGCTGAAACTCTCCCGCTTCCTACAGCGAGAGGCTGATATCTGCGCGCCGTTCGCTCCGCCAGAAATAGTACAGTCGGCGCAACCGCAGTATCAAGAGCGCCGGCCGCCAACGCATCGAACGCTTGCTGCCATAGAACGCAAACAATGTCCAGTGTGCAACCACGGAACTCACAGCACCGCCCCCGAATGTGCAAAGTTTACACAAGCGGTGCCCGCACAGCGCTGGGAATTTGCGAAAGAAAAGCGACTATGTTTTCGTTGCTTGCGATATAGAAAATATGCACACACGTGCAAAGCAAGGAAATGTGCGATCGACGGTTGCGAGAGATGGCACCACACGCTTCTACATACAGACGAAGAGGTCACCGTGAAGAAAGTCTGCGACAACAAGAAGGAAACGCCAGTTGAAACAGTGACCTGTGCATGGGCTTGCGGACCACACTCTTTTCTGAAGATTTTACCAGTAAAAGTGTCCGGGCCTCTGGGCACGAAAGAAGCTTGGGCCCTGCTCGACGACGGCTCAACGGTCACCCTCATAGATAGCCAGCTGGCCGAGGACGTCGGAGCGGAGGGACCGCTTGACCCTCTGCGCATTGATGCCATATCGGACTCCACTTTTGAACAAAAACGGAGTCAGCGAGTGAAGATAGAACTAACAGGCGCAGGTCGAAAATATGCAATCCAAGCGCGAACGATGAGGAACCTTGCACTATCTGCGCAGCGAGTCGACGAGGGAACGGTCAACGAATGTCGTCATCTACAGGACATAAGAAACCAACTCGTCTACACGTGTGGCCGTCCGAAAATCCTCATAGGCCAAGATAACTGGCACCTGTTAGTGGCGCAACAAATGCGACGCGGCCGTCGTAACCAGCCAGTAGCCTCCCGCACCCCGCTGGGGTGGGTCCTGCACGGCGCACACACACGTGCGCTGGGAGCGTGCGTAAACTTCTTGCACGAAAAGCAAGAGACGATCGAAGAACAGATGGAAAGATTCTTCTCAATAGATAGCCTCGCCATCCAGCCTGCGCGTCCAACGAGCGACCCGGAAGAAAAGGCGAGAAAAATTATGGAAGCAACAGTTAGAGAAGTGGAGCCGGGCGTGTACGAAGCTGGCCTGCTGTGGAACAGCAAGAAAATAGAACTGCCACGCAATTACGACAACGCGCTCAGCCGCCTCCACAGCGTTGAAAAGAAGATAGACAAGAATCCAGAACTACGCAAGAAATACGCAACACAAATGGAAGAACTCGTGACGAAGGGGTACGCCGAGCCAGCTCCCGCTACCACAACGCCGGGACGAACCTGGTATCTACCTCACTTCGGAGTCATTAACCCTCTGAAACCCAACAAGTTCAGGGTGGTGCACGACGCGGCGGCAAAAACAAAGGGGACGTCACTCAACGATCACCTAATGTCCGGCCCAGATTTATTGCAGTCGCTGCCGGGTGTTATGATGCGATTCCGACAACATGCGGTGGCAGTAACAGCCGACATAGCAGAGATGTTTATGCGAGTCAAAGTGCGAGAAGAAGATAGAGACGCACTAAGATATTTGTGGAGAGGAGCAGAGCGAGGCGACACGCCACCCACCGAATATAGAATGACGTCGCTTATTTTCGGAGCGACGTGTTCTCCATCAATTGCGATATACGTAAAGAATTTCAACGCCATGAAGCATCGAAACATAGATAATAGAGCCGCAACGGCAATAATAGAAAATCATTATGTCGATGACTACTTAGATAGCTTCAAGACAGTGAAAGAAGCCATCGACACATCGTCTGCCGTCAAACAGATACACGAAATGGGAAACTTCAACCTCCGCGGCTGGACATCAAACAGCGCGGAAGTGATGATAGCCATGAAGGCCACATCCGAACAGCCGAACGCCGTTAAGCTCAACGACGGCGGCTCGAGCGAACGTGTCCTGGGACTTATCTGGAGACCCGGAACAGACGAACTAAGCTTTAACCTGGACCTGGCACGCATCCCGCCAGCCGTCCTCGAGACCGGAACGCCGACGAAACGTGAAGCACTAAAGATAGTAATGTCATTATATGACCCCATGGGCTTCGCGTCACCGGTCACAATAAGAGCGAAGAGTCTGCTACAAGAAGCATGGCGCAGGGGCATAGATTGGGACCAGCGACTACCCAACGATCTCGCCGATCAGTGGAAAGAATGGCTGACACATCTAAAAGCTCTACGGGATGTGTCAGTACCCCGCGCTTACCCAGGGTTCAGCGACGCCTCCAACCTACAGCTGCACGTAATGACAGACGCCAGCGAGTCAGCCTACTCCGCGGCGCTGTATTGGCGCGCCGAACAACCCGACGGTCGGGTGTACACATCGCTAGTGCTAGCCAAAGCGCGCGTCGCCCCACTGAAGCTCACATCGATCCCGAGACTGGAGCTCCAAGCAGCGGTAATGGGCACGCGCATGGCTGAAGTAGTGAAAAAAGAACATAGACAACGAATAGACAGCACCATCTACTGGACGGACAGCAAGACAGTGCTACACTGGATCCGCAGCGGCTCACGCACCTATCGCCCGTTCGTTGCACACCGCATAGCTGCAATAGAAGAGACCAGTAAAGTCAACGAATGGCGATGGATACCAACGAATTTAAACGCTGCGGACGATGCAACCCGGGACGTACCAGAGAACTTTACAAAGAATCATAGATGGTACGAGGGCCCAGCCTTTCTGCGTCAGCCACCGGAAGAGTGGCCAGAAGAAAAGGTCTTGCCTTCATCAGCAGACAAAGAGACGCCCATCCTGACTGATGAAGAAAGAACCAACTTTGCAACACACCAAAATGTTGCGATAGTTGCAAGCGAAGCAGTTCCTGAGGCAAGCCGTTTCTCGAAATGGGAAAGATTAAGAGGAGCGACAGCTAGAGTTCTGCAATTTATAGAACTCTGCCGAAGAACAGAAATAGTCAACTACAAGAGAACGAAGGCGAATAGCAAGTCAGATCCCGATTGGCGACATCAAGCTGCACCCACCACGAGGAATATAGAACATCGAATACCGCCAACGACTCCGACGCGTAACTTCATCAAAGTTAGCGTTGACCTGCTGCAACGTGCCGAAAAAATATTACTGCAAGCGGCTCAAGAACAAACTTTCGTCGAAGAGCTAAAAGCCCTGCGAGCTAACCAACCTCTGCCGGCTAATAGCAAACTGAAGACAATAGCAGTCGCCATTGACAACGACCTAATGGTGTTGAAGAGCAGAATCGCCGCCGCAATAGACATCGCAGAAGAAGCCAAACGACCACCCGTCATCGATGGCCGACATAGAATAGCAAGACTGCTGATAGACTACATTCACAGGAAACTCAGCCACGCAAGAGTGGAACCTACTGTAAACGAAGTGAAACAGAAGTATTGGGTGATTCGTCTGCGACCCACGACACGCCAAGTCGTTCACAGTTGTCTGCCCTGCCGCATAAGGCGGGCCGTGCCACCAACACCACCCACGGGAAACCATCCACTCTGCCGCCTCGCACATCACCAGAGGCCCTTCAGCTACACCGGGGTCGACTACTTCGGCCCACTAAGTGTCACCGTGGGCCGCAGCCACCAGAAGAGATACGTAGCTCTATTCACATGCCTCACAACCCGCGCCATACATCTAGAAATGGCGCACTCTTTGACAACGGACTCCGCGATCATGGCACTACGACGCATGATCGCACGCCGCGGATGTCCTACAGAGATCTGGTCCGACAACGGGACTAACCTAAGGGGCGCCGATAAGGAACTAAGAAGAGCCCTCGACACCGTCACGGAGGAAGAGGCGGTGCGAAGACACATCAGTTGGCGCTTCATCCCCGCGGGAGCCCCGTTCATGGGCGGAGCCTGGGAAAGATTGGTGCGGGCAACCAAAGCCGCACTAGAGGTGACGCTACACGAGCGGCACCCTAAAGAAGAGACGCTCATCACGCTGTTGGCCGAAGCCGAATTTACGGTCAACAGCCGGCCACTGACCCACGTGTCGGTGGACCCAAACGACCCTGAGGCACTCACGCCGAATCATTTTCTCCTCGGGGGCTCTGCCTGGGCACCGACACCTGGGACCTTCGAAGAAAGTGATACCGTCGGACGCGCCACCTGGCGCACATCACAAAGACTCGCCGACCTGTTCTGGGCGAGATGGATACGGGAGTATCTCCCAGAACTCCAACACCGGCGGGAGCCGCAAGGGCGCGGCCCCGCGCTGTCCGTCGGCGATCTAGTCCTTATCGTCGACGGCACCCTTCCACGCAACACATGGCCGCGGGGAATCGTCACCGCCACGTACCCCGGTGCCGACGGCATCGTGCGAGCTGCGGACGTGGCGACCAAGGGCGGCGTGCTTCGACGCCCCACAAAGAAACTGGCTGTCCTGCCTACGGCGGTGCACCAGTCGACTGCGGTCCAGCACGCGGAAGAAACTTCATCACCACGGCGATGAACGGCGGGAGAAATGTGCGGGACAGCGCAGTCCAATTAGTTTGTAATTATAGTTTAAGATAGGTTAAGATTATATTATAATAGTTATATAAGTATCGTATAGAAAAATAGGCTAAGCTCATGTAAATAGATAGTAATAGAAAGAGAAATAAAATAGTATCGGATCCGGCCCCGGCCCCCACGCTCGCCCGAGTGTGAGAAGGACAAACGAACCCGGCGCCCCGGGCCCCCGCTCTCGCCCGAGCAGTATAAATAGAGCCCGCGCGGCGCTGGGAAGTCAGTCGTCTCGGAGTCTTCTCACAGTCGTCAGCCAGCCATCTCTCTGGAAACAACCTCTTCTACGGATCCGATCAGAAGCCGAAAGCGTCGCGTTTTATTTTGAACCCCAAAAAGTGCGGGTCTATACAGTCCGGCCCGTACAATATGAGCCGCGAGCACGTCCGCGCGGGCGCCGCTCCTACCAGCTTGGTCGACAACACCGTTCCTATTTCAAGATGTTCCAAAGGGCATATCCTGATGTTTTTATTATTACGATTTCTCCTTCATTCATTGAAACTCCGGTTGGGTAGTATACTTGATTTATTAATTGGTCAACAACATTGTATAACTGAACTGATTCGATACGACCATCCCGTGGGAAGAACCTGCAAGAAACCTCACGGATACATTCTTTTAATATCACTCACCACTTCATACATAAATACATTGCCAGATTACACATATTATTAATTGCTACGCATAATATTACTTAATTCAATATATCAGCAGACTTAGACTCGTCTCAAATTAAAACATTTCGCGCTATATTCTGGCAGCTGTCATCTCTTGGTCGGCCAATCATGGCCGATCCTAAGAGTGCGTTCTCGCTGAACCAAGTCTGTTTTCACTTGCCACTGTCATCCAATCGAAACGCTGGATTTTAACATATTTAACAATATCATTGCATATAGGTATCTCATTTGTTTTAGCGTCGGCGACGCCAGCGAGCAGCGTCGCGCCCAGCCGGCCGCGAGCGCCGCACGCCACAAGACGGCGCCACAGGCCGCTACGACGACGGCGCACAGCAAGCAGGCCGCGGCGGGCGGGGCCAACCACCCGCCCCAGCCGCAAGGTAACAAACGTAATGTCTTTGTTACCTTAATAGCTCTGTGGGTCGAGCACGACTTTTCGAATCCTGCGTCACGTAAAATCGAATAGTAAACGTTGTCGAGTTTGTATGACGTTTGGAACAGCGCCCGCCCGTGAGCGTATTTACAACTAAAATTTAGTATGAGGTGTCTCGTTCTCGATACGATAACCGTAAAGTTACGCAGGATTCGACAAGTCGTGCTCGACCCTCTGTTACCTTGCTAGCGTCGCGCCTCAGTAAAGCTAGTACGACTCACAGCGCGACTTCTATCGCGCTCGAGAACAACTGCCCGTTCTTTTCTGACACTAAAAATGCAACGCCACCCCCACACAACTCACGTCCAGAATGCACGACTGGCCGAGATTATATTACCCGTACCGTTGCATTCTGAGTGACAGAAAGGGACGAGCAGTTGTTCTCGCGCGAGATAGAAGTTGCACTGTGAGTTGTGCTAGACCTACAGGCCCACACCCAGAGTTTGACTATCGCTGTGAATGGCTGTATTTTGCCGGGATAAAACATAGCAGATTTTATACTAAGCATGCTATCCAAATAAACCACGAAAGAGGTGTAATTTCTACCATCCATTAGTTGCTTATCAATTTGAATGCAGTTTCGCGTCGCATCGTCATCATTTTTATTTTACCAATGTGATTGTGATGGCGTTAAGATCTCCATTTATTTTTTTTAGATACTGCCTGCTCTAAAGTTCCCGTAGTTTGTATGCACTGTGCTGCTCTGTCCCTTACGCATTTGATGTTGACCATATTGTTGAAAAGAGATGACACTAGTTTCAATTTACTATCACATGTAGTTAGTCACATGGTCAACGTTATACCCATTTAGTAAATCATCATAAATATAAATACATTATTGACCCTGCTTAGATCGTTACCCGTAGTGTCCCTTAGAGATTTATTAAAGTTGAGATGCTGATTTAATATCTACTCATGTGATGTTCCCACCACCAGTATCTTATCGTTCACGTGGCCAGTGGTAAATGTAACCAATATCCATTGATAGCGGTTACATGTTATCATAATGTTATCTTATCAATATCGTGTATATGGATTTTCGAGTTCAAGTTTGACTTTATTTCAGTTGTTTTTTTTTTCAATGGAAAAAAGTGATGCAAAAAGTTATGGAATATATATTTTTAAGTTGAATTTAACTTAGTATACAATAGCTAACATGTAGTTTGTATTTGTCCACATGCCGGCCGCTGCGCGTTGCGCACGACGTTACTACCGATGTTGCACGTTACGATTGACGTTGCGCGTTACGACTGGCGTTGCACGGTGTGTGGCGCGCTACAGGCTCCGGCTGTGGTGGCGATGGCGACTACCAGCTGGTACAGCACGAGGTGCTCTACTCCTCGTCCAATAGGTAAGATTACATCGTAAAAGTACTAGATAATTTTATTATAAGTAAGAAGGACTTTTTCGCCTAGAACAGGCAAATGACGATGCATGTAGTTACTTAAATCTATCTTGATCATCAGATGTACCTATAACTTTCTGTTTCACATGTACTTCCTACACTTGCTATAAGTGCTTCTTTTTACATGTATTTCCTTATTATAATTTGTTAACCGACTTCAAAAAAAGGAGAAAATTCTACGTTCCACTGTATGTATTTCTCCGTCAATTGTAGACCGATTTTAAATTATTTTTTTATTTGAAAGGGTATACTCCTGAGGTGGTCCCAATGTCACCAAGTCATGATCTGATGATGGGATCTCAGGGAAATCGAGGGCAACCCTCAAATTTTATAGGCACGTATCATGTGTTTCATATATTTTCTAAGGCTATTCAAGTATTTGCGTCGGGTAGTCATCATCTTATGTTGATGAGCTGATGATGGAAGGTACAACTCCTTAACGGTTAGGAGTTGGAGGATAATTCTGAAAATGTTAAATCAACGTAAAATTGTGAAATAAAAATCTAATCGTTAAACCACCTTCAAAAAAAAACCTTAGAAAAAAAACGTAAAATAATGATAAATAAATAAAATAAAATAAAATGCGTTTATTTCGGACAACAGAAACTAAAGCCTAAGGTTTTATGGCCTAGCACTAAGCAGCAGAAATATGAAGTCGGTGCTTCATTCAAAGAATATTCCGCTCGCACCGCACCGACTTCATATTTCTGCTGCTTAGTGCTAGGCCATAAAACTTTAGGCTTTAGTTTCTGTTGTCCGAAATAAACGCATTTTATTTTATTTTATTTTATTTATTTATCATTATTTTAGAGGATTATTTTTCCTTCCAGTTTGTCTTTATCGTGTTTGTACTCGGCATACCATAGTTCCTTAGTAGAACAAACGTTTGTATATGGTTTTTCAAGTTTTTACCTAGGTGATAATTAGTGACGGTAACGTTTGTGTTTGCAGGTACGAGGTGCTGGAGTTCCTCGGGCGAGGCACGTTCGGGCAGGTGGTGAAGTGTTGGAAAAAGGGCACCAACGAGATAGTCGCCATCAAGATCCTGAAGAATCATCCTAGCTATGCTCGCCAGGGGCAGATTGAGGTCAGTACAGGCCACCGCCGCCACTGTTGTTTCCCTCGCAAAATAAAACCACAAGTTAAATAGATACACTTCTTAATTTGCAAGCGGGTCGTTATTTCGTGTACATAGGTATTACTCCATTAGATGCCACTTATGCTCCCGTTTAGGCTGGGAGTC
Organism: Clepsis dumicolana; assembly: GCA_963691665.1. Lineage (NCBI taxonomy): Eukaryota > Metazoa > Arthropoda > Insecta > Lepidoptera > Tortricidae > Clepsis > Clepsis dumicolana. The sequence continues at coordinate 4,188,518 of OY829524.1, read as the reverse complement.
CTAAGAACTTGTAAATACAAATTGCATGGAAAGTTTCCTTATGATAGGATGGAGCGAGTCACCAATTACGATATCCTGCTTCCGAGCATAAATACTTGTTAGAGCTGCAACTTAGTGAAATGCAAATAGCAAAACTATTTCCACGACTTTGCGTCATAACTGGACGCCATTGAATTATTTATATTTCACAGCAGAAATAAGAAACGAGCTGTGATTTGACTTATTTGTATTCGCGATTAAATTAACACAACTTATCACAGTCGCCTTGAGCCAAATTCTTTCGTCGGACTAAAAACACCACAACTTGTTTACCCGAACGCACCGTACGCGAAAACAAGCTCCCGTAAAAAATAACCACGTTAATTGCACTTGATTAACTGTCATCTTTACGCAATGCTAGAATGCTGTAGCTGGTTCAGATCCATTATGGCTCTTGGCAGCCCTCCAACCAGCTCTGTTTGAACACCGGAGTGCTCCGTTCTATCTTCTTATAACCCCCTATATTTACACTTACTATACCCTTAGATCATAAGCAACTTTAATATCTTTATTTTTGCACGTGCGCCCTCGATACCGATTAAATCTCCATGCGAAGTGGACTGCTTTAATCTAGAGCCATTGGTTATTTTTCCGCCCTAATTTTCAACGCGCGTCACGTTTGTTCAACACATCTAAAGATAAACGTGACCTAAAATCTCTGTCAATTTCAACTACGAGATATTATCCTGTAAAAGTCACTCGAGGCGTATGACCCTACGCCCACTTCAGTCGTAATACAATTTAGAGTAGGATTTAATATGGTTTGCGAGCTATACACCGTGTTTTACTGTCGATACTGGCACGTGCTGTGAATTCGCGATGAGATGGGTTCAACGACCGTTGCAACAAGGTTGACCTATGTTAGCTCGATGTTAGAGTTATTTGTGCAGTCTTGATGAAGAATTATGTGATGATACTTATCTGTTATTGATGATTTAGATACCGATTTAAATTGATAGAAGGTGCTACTGTATGAACCGCATCGGCCAAAGTGGTCATAACTAAATATGTGAACAAGACATTTTTCAACATGTTTTTTGCGCTTCAGCCCCACAACATAGCTGATAGCGTCTGTAGGTACTTATCTAAAGTGGAGCTCTAGATGTTAAGAAAACAATTCATCGTTTTTGTTTCACTCTCTGGATCTTTTAACGCCTAATAGCATTATGCTTCTTGCATTGCGTTGTCGTCGTTTATCATGCTTAAGGATCAAAAACATATGTTAAATATAACGACAATGCGATCCGAATAGTTGGGCCAAAGTTACTATCGACTAGGTTCCATGCTACGTGCACCGGAGCGGAGCAGAGGCAGACTAAAAAGAAAATGGCGGAAGCGTTGTCAGCCAAACGATTAGTAATGGAAAATGTCAAGGTTTTACCTCCTGCCAACTAAGTTACGAACAACGACGCTGGCCTACCGATGTCTAAATGTAATTTCTTCTGCCCCCAGGTGTCCATCCTCTCCCGGCTGTCGCAGGAGTCCGCGGACGAGTTCAACTTCGTCCGCGCGTACGAGTGCTTCCAGCACCGCTCGCACACCTGCCTCGTGTTCGAGATGCTCGAACAAAACCTGTACGACTTCCTCAAGCAGAACAAGTTCTCGCCGCTGCCGCTCAAGTACATCCGCCCCATACTGCAGCAGGTGCTCACCGCGCTGCTCAAACTCAAGGTCAGTCTCTAGATCAAAGTCAGTAGCTCGAGCTCAAAATCAGTAGTTCGAGTTCAATTCTCGAAGTTAGTAGCTCAAGCACAAAGTAAGTCAAGCTCAATGTCAAAAGAAACCAGTATATCATACTCAAAATTAGTATTTCGGGGTCAAGGTCAGTAAGTAAGTCATAAGTAAGTAAGTAAGTATCATGGGACAAATTGACACCAATTGACCTAGTCCCAAACTAGGCAAAGCCTGTACTATGGGTACTAGGCAACGGATAAACATACTTATATAGGTAAATACATACTTATTCGAACCCGGGACCTCAAGCTTCATAGTCAGGGTCGCTAACCACTAGGCCATCCGGTCGCCTCAAGCATACACTACTATTTTGACGTGATTTTGACCTAGGACCTCAGGACCCCTCTTCTATTTTACTAGCGTGACAGGCAAGCAGTGAGAATTCGGTCTACATTTCATAGCCAACATAAAAGAGAAGCGGGCTAAAACAAAAACTTTTTAAGTCGGCGGTTTGCAACAATTTTACACTCCCAATCGAGAATTGACTTTTCTGGTCTTTTGTATATATATATTTCAGTTTGTGCTGATATTTGTCAGCTTTATTCAAATAGGAGTCTAGAGACAGATTAGGAAGTTACTTGTCTTATATTCGGCTCACGGGAACACTTACCTGTGTACTTAAAATGGAATGGAGATGACTCAATTTGGGTAAGCGTTCGAAAAAGGAATCTTTTTAATGATGGTGCCGACTTGAATTCAGCTCAGACTGCATTCTAGACTGTGACTAGTGGCGGTCACTGAATTTCTCGTCGAGTAGAGTTGGGGTACCCATGATATTTATTTCAGTTTTAAAATGAAAGTTTGCCAACCGTTACACTGGCGTTTAAGTTTTATGCTTGTTGCTAGGCATATGCTTAAAGGCTGTTCAAGGTTTAAACATTTGTTGGAAGGTAGGTGAAAATAGGCCTTGTTATCACAGTTAAATACCCTGGCGAAAACTTCACTAACTTTCCCCTTCTCTGTTCTACAGCAATTGGGGCTGATTCACGCAGACCTGAAGCCCGAAAACATAATGCTGGTGGAGCCGGCGCGGCAGCCCTACCGAGTCAAGGTCATCGACTTCGGCAGCGCATCACACGTCAGCAAGGCCGTCTGCAACACCTACCTGCAGAGTCGATACTACAGGTAACCCTATCACAATATTTTTTTATATGATTTGACTGTCTCCCTTTTTGGTGTTGCCGTGGGCAAGTTGCACAGAAGGCGTGCCATTTAAAAAGGATTATCCATCTTTTCAAGTGACATTTGTCAAATTAACGCAAACCAGAATTTTCGTAACGCAAAAACTTAATCCTCCTTCGGCAGTCGCGTAAAAAGTAATTGAAAATGTTCTAGGGTCCACTTGCAGCAAAATTTTAAACTTTTCATTTAATTGTGTCAAAATGTATGAAACTGTCTCCTTTAATTGGGGTTTAAGACTTAAATTACATTGAACAATTTTATCCTGGACAGTACGCCGCGCAGCCACCTTTACGACTCCAACAAATGCACTATGATGCAAAGTCAAAGTCAAAGTTTTTTATTTGCAAATTCTTCGTCTGATATCTGGCCTCCCTAAACATTCATAATGAGCGGCTTCTTTCTAAAGCAGAGTTCAGACCTGCAAGAAAAATCATGCAAGTTGCAATACAATTAGAGGCCGTAAAGCGATCGAGATTGCGAGTCGGTGATCGAATGCCGCAATGTATTGCAAGTTGCACGATTTTTCTTGTAGGTCTGAACTTGGCCTAAGAGTCACGAGTTCCAGAGAGAAAAAAGTTACCAAAGATGGCCGAACTTATTTATTTATGCGGTTGCATTTAATTCTAACTTTACAATTATATATAAATAAATTACTTAAGTACATTATTTAGAAAAGTAAAAACTTACCGATGCAAAACTTTTTCAATTTATTGGCAACACATGAGTAGTTTTTTGGAATCTAAATACGGCGTTCAATTTAGAACAGGCGCAGTTTATCTAACGTTTGAATAACGGTTGTGTTTGTTGTTTTGCAGAGCGCCGGAGATAATTCTCGGGCTGGCGTTCTGCGAGGCGATCGACATGTGGTCGCTGGGCTGCGTGGTGGCGGAGCTGTTCCTGGGCTGGCCGCTGTACCCCGGCTCCTCCGAGTACGACCAGATCCGGTACATCTCGCAGACGCAGGGGCTGCCCACCGAGCACATGCTCAACAGGTAACACCACCACCGGCCGACGACAATAGGCACATCGTAATTCATAATTCATTTATTACATGTTTTTCACAGGTTACAAAGATCCTAAAATATACTTAAAAAAGTTCAGCCATGAAACCCTGTAGGGCACCGCAGTGTATTTACTTACAATTATCAAATATAATAAAATCGGTAGCAGGTGTCTCTTTTTTGTGATCTAATGTTTTAATTTGAAAAAAAAAAAAAAAAAAACTCTTGCAACGTGTAATAGCTTTTATGCAGCAGATATTTATTAAGGTTCTTGTTGACTAGGTGTGGACGACGCGTATACACACATGTACACGTTATCACTTCTTAGATTTAAATATGTAGGTGGTTTTAAGGGTGTTAGGTTTTATTTGGTAAACTAGCTGTTGCCCGCGACTTCGTCCGCGTATATTTCGGTTATCGCTATCCTGCGGGAACTATAGGTAAGTACAATTTTCCCGGATAAACGTGGGCTGTGTTATTCTGATCTATGTATAAACTACATTACTGTGAAGCTACATTGAAATCCGTTCTGTAGTTTTTACGTGAAAGAGTAACAAATATCCACACACCCACCCTGACAAACTTTCGCATTAAAAACAGAAAACTGACTGTAATTCCGGGAAACAACACCCCCTATGTCACTTCCACGAAACGAACCTAATGACACCTCATACGTTGAAATCCGTCAAACGGTTTAGGCTGTAAAGCGTACCAATGAATTAGACATACATATATACACTCGAAATACGCCTTCAAAAAAAACCTTAGAACGTAAAATAATCCTCTAAAGCCTAAAGTTTTATGGCCTAGCACTAGGTAGCAGAAATATGAAGTCGGTGCTTCATTCAAAGAATATTCCGCTCGCACCGCACTGACTTCATATTTCTGCTGCTTAGTGCTAGGCCATAAAACTTCAGGCTTTAGTTTCTGTTGTCCGAAATAAACGCATTTTATTTTATTTTATTTATTTTATATTGGTCATCAATATAAATACAGATAGACAAAAAAAATTCAATTCATTTAATTTTTCCTGTAATCTTTACATAAACATCTATGAAAATGATTTACCTGTTTCAGATTTTTCTCTTTGCATAGGTTCTTCAGCGATAAGGGGAATGGTATTTTTTAGATTTTTCATCTAAAGTCGAAAACAAACAACACTCTTTCATTTGATACTCCACACAACCTAATACCCCAACTTTATTTTTTTAAAACCCGTTTTCAGTTCCTATTGCAAAAAAGATAAAAATATTTAAATTCTTTCTTATGTGCATAATTGTTGGGCAAGTATCATCTAACACTACTCCAAATTTCAGGTCAATAGCATTAGTAGGCTCTGAGATAACCAGCTGTGACAGACAGACAGCAGTTTTACCATTTTGGTTCAGAACCCTAAAAATTAGTTTTTTTTTGTTTTCCTAAGCAAATTTTTCTATTTTCCTCTTCAAAAAAAATTTCCTTCGACTTTGACAATTATTTAAAAAAAAAAAATTGTTGAGAATGGTCAAGCCATTCTCAAGTTTTGCACTTAGTAACATATTTAGTGATTCATTTTTATTTATTATAGGTAGATAGATACATACAAATTATTTATTGCTCACAAAAGTTATCCAGTAAGCATAGTCCAATACATAATTATAGGCACTTAATTAATGCGAACATGGTGAAGAGTAACAGGTCATTCTATACCCCACTGTTTGTCTCGAATCTATGCACAGCATAAAGATGTTATGACAGACCCAGGTAGGGTGAGAGCAACATGAATTAAATTAAGTCTTGCTAAAGTCTAAATAAGTTTTGCTAGAAGTTAAAATAAGGTTTTGAAAAAAAAAAGTTTTAGTAAAAAAAAATTAAATATGATTTAACTACAGTTTCCTCACAGTCCTGCAGGATGGCTGGGCGACTTGTTTTGCCAAGTATATAGCGCCTATTTGGCTGTCCAGTGTTTTCCCGGGATTTAAATTTTTCCTTAGTTTCACATGCTTTCAGAAACACCTAAAAACAATAACAAATACAAATTACCATATTAAATTAACCAATTATTTGAAACTTTTTGAGGTCAGTTAAAAACTGTTCAGTCCTATGTAGAACAATAATTTAGAACAATCATTAGAATGAACAAATGATAATGTTATCCATTTGGTCTTTCCGAAAGCTGAAGAGTCAAGAAAAGGCATGTAAATGTAATAAATGCACGTACCATTTTTTCTTTCTGGTCAGACTGTAATAAATAACCATGTATAACTTTACTGTTACTGTAACTTTCTTAAAAACTTTAAATACGTTTTGTCTCACACCACTCTTAAACAGTCCGGTTCATTTTCTATACTCAAATGATTGCACTTTGCACTCGTAAAATCGCAATTAAAGAAATATTAAATGAAATCAAACAATCATTCATGTTAATAATTATTACCGCGATACGAATTTTTTTATTCATCCCATAAGGGATGGGCAAAGGAAACTAAGTCCATACAGCCACGTCTGATGTTTTTTGTTTCTTTTCTTTTCTGTAAATTCCCGCCAAGCCGTTCCTAAAGTACGAAAAAACAAATTGACAACCATTTGACAATGTCAGCCTGCCAATAAAAGCAAAGGCGAAACATAATCTTGTAACGGTATGGCGGTAGTGTGCATGTAGTGTGTGCTTGGCCTAATGAAAAAAAAAACAATGATGTGACAGCTGACGTCTATTTCTTCAAATTAAAATAATTATTAAGGTTAAAAACATGAAATAAAACGGGATAAAAAGTATCCTATATATTATTCCAGGTTGTTAACTATTACCATGTCAAATTTCATTCCAATCTGTGCGGTGGTTTTTGCGTGATGCCTCCACAAACAAACAGACAAACAGATAAACAGACAAACAGACAAAAAATTCAAAAAAATCAGTTTTGTGTTCTATTAATTATTCCACGCGACCCAAATTTTTTTTTTTTGCAAATATCTTCAATGTACAGACGCGCCGGGTCTACGATTTTATTATATGTAATAGATAAACGAGAGTTTTGAGGGTAGCGTTAAAGCCCGAACGGTGACAGCGGTTCCGTCTTTAGTCGCCTTAAAATGGTAAGAGCTGCCGCGCGCGCGCAAACGTTTCTGCCACTCGTATGCTGAAATTCAGTGGTTTCAATATTTTTCCCCAGTGCTTAGTGCTTACCTTTACACTAGGGCTTACTGACGTTTCGCCTAAAAAAACGAATTCGTTTCCCAAATGTTTCATAGGGGCAATTTTTTTTTCTGAAACTGTAAGCGTTTCAGGATTGTTATAAAGCTAAGCTTAACTGATCTACAGGATAGTCCCGACCTAAATCCAGTATAGTTTATAGTTTTAGAAAGCAAAAACATCAGCCCTAATGAAACATTTGGTTAGTTTTACTAGGGTTTCAACCCCTATCACTAAGAAACTAGCTACAATCAGCGCGAAATTTTAATAAATAACAAATGTGTGTACAAAATAGCACCCAAACATCTCGCGATGACTACGACAGCAGAAGCTGCTCCATTTTAGTCCCACAGCGAATAATACCGCCATTTTTTTTTTCCGTAACTCCCCAGTGCGTCTAAAACGGCGAAGTTCTTCTACCGCGACGTGGACAGCACGTACCCGTTCTGGCGGCTCAAGACGCCCGAGGAGCACGAGCTGGAGACCGGTATCAAGAGCAAGGAGGCGAGGAAATACATCTTCAATTGCCTCGACGACATAGGACAGGTGAATGCTTAAACTAGACGCGACGCTCGCTACTAATTCTGTGTATTTATCTATATAAGTTAGTTTATCCGTTGTCTGGTACCCATAGTACAGGCTTTGCCTAGTTTGGGACTAGGTCAATTGGTGTCAAATTGGCCCATGATATTTATTTATTTATTTTGAAATTTTAACTGAAAACTGTGGGCTTAAACGAAACCGAACTTGTGTAGGGACGCCCGAACTGACCAAATCTAATGAAATACCGTAAAACCATAAAAGGTGGTTAGGTATGTCCCATCACACTGAAATTTTAGTAACTTATAGTACGCGGCACTAATCTTGGTGGTCTGATAAATTATAAATTAGTAAATATACCTCCACAAGCCGTTTCGTTTTGCCAAAAGAACTGATAATTGACGCTTTCACTGGCTCTAGCCGTAAATTAATCAAATTTATTGCCTTTACCTAAGCACAAGGCCGGTCCGAGTGGTGAGCCTCGGGGGAGGCCCATGTCCAGCAGTGGACGTCGTTCGGCTGACACGATGATGATGATTACCTTTAAATCTTCCAGGTTAATGTCCCGACGGATCTAGAGGGCGGCCAACTGTTGGCAGAGAAAGCGGACAGGAGGGAGTTCATTGACCTGCTGAAGCGCATGCTGACCATGGACCAGGAGCGGCGGATAACGCCGGGCGAGGCGCTCAACCACGCGTTCGTCACGCTCGCGCATCTCGTCGACTACGCGCACTGCAACAACGTCAAGGCCTCCGTACAGATGATGGAGGTGATTACCTATGTCCACGCTTTCATTATAAGACTAGATTATGCTCCGCCGCTTTGCCCCCTTGAAATATTTCAAAATGGGCTAGTTCCCTGGCCCGTGGGAATTTCGAAAAATCCCTTCTTAGTGCACCTCTAGGATACTCGAGGCATATTTTTGCCAAATTGCAAGTCTCTAGGTCCAGTGTAGGCTGTGCGTTGTCTGTCAGTGTCAGTCAGTCGCGGTACTGTTTTATAGGTATTGATTCCCTGTAACACTTGAGACTGCGGGCGGGTGGTCGTCATTTGTTTCTCGTCAATTTTAACCTAGTCCGCTCTAGGCTATCGTGAGTCAAAAATCTGCTAAGATCGCGACTGTCGAGCGAGGTATATCTGTCATTCGTCACCAATGAGAGACAAACTGGCATATGATTGGTGGAAATTGACAGAAATACCTCACTCGACATTAGCGATCCTAGCGGATGTTTGACTCGCGATAACCATAATTGATTTTCACAAAACTGAAGGCCTGGTCCAGATCCGCTGACGCCCGGATGATTCAAAAGTGCCCTTTCGCTTACTTAATGCATCGGAGAGCCAAAGCAAGGGTTGTAAGGTATGCGCAGTCAGGATATAAACAAGTGCGAGTCGGACTCGCGCACATAGGGTTCCGTACCGTTTACAAAAACAAAGCAAAGTGGTTGACAGCGCCGTCTAGTGGCGAGTGGCGGTGGCAATGAGATAGCTGCCTTGTTACACTACTCGTCCGCAGATGTCATTGTCTTGTCTAAAATGATTGTCTAAAAATTGTCTGTTGTATGGGAGCCCCACTTAAATATTTATTTTATTCTGTCTTTAGTATTTGTTGTTATAGCGGCAACAGAAATACATCATCTGTAAAAATTTCAACTGTCTAACTATCAGGGTTCATGAAATACAGCCGGGTGACAGATGGATAGACAGACAAACAGACAGACGGACGGACAGTGGAGTCTTAGTAATTGGGTACGGAACCCTAAAAAAGAAGGTTAAATTACCCTGAATACCTACTTGCATCGTAAAGTTAGCAAATGAAAGTTTATTGAATCAGGCGTTACTTTGTTAAGTAATTGTTTTTTAGTTCATAAATGAAAGTTTGTTTTTTGTCTCGATTAATGAATCCGCTTACTGACAACGTCTGTCCGTGTCCAGGTGTGCCGCAGGTCGGGCAGCGGCGTGGGCGGCGTGGGCGGCGAGTACGGCGTGGGCGGCGTGGTGGCGCCGGCCGCCGCGCCGCCCGCGCACCACCTGGCGCTCACCATCAACCAGCAGCGCCTGCCGCCGGCGCCCTACGACAACCTGGTGAGTGCCCGACGCCACGCTGATATTATTCTCCTTTTTGTTACTGAAGGTTGACTGTCAGCTCAGCGTCATACTTCGTTTTGTCATCTCACTATATCTTAGAGCAGGAAATTAAAGGAAAGGAGTTGTTAACGCGCGATTTCTCCTCTGCCAAAAATTAGAGTTTTTGGCATTTGTGTGACAGTTTTGTTTTGGTATGAGTTTGTAGGAACGTAACAAATTTTGATTTAAGCGTAGACGTGTAAACATACCTATATTATACGTGTGTACCTCATCCCCCTATAAAAAGTGGCAGAAAAATTGTAGTGCACAGATAAGCCAAAAGGCGCCCTCCATTTGTCTGTTTTATGCACTATAACCACGCTTACGGGATTTGAAAATTGTTAAAACGTTTATGTCCCCATGAGTTATTTTACTTCTGCGTTGTTTTAAATGTTCCTGTTTGTGTACAGTATCAGCTGTACCAAGGCGGGCGCGTGGCGGTGGGAGGAGCGAGGCAGTACGCTGCGAGAGCGGCTGAGCCGTTCCCGCATCAGTTCGTCTCGTCCATACTTTGCCAGCCCGCCGCTTACCAGGTCAGTACACTTGTTAACATAGAATGCATTCAAATTATCAACTTTTGTAATACCAACGATAAATAATATTCATCGTGACTTTTATACATGACTCTTGAAAAAATCTTACAAATCTTTACTACAAGTTGTATTATTGTTATAGACACGGTAGAAAAACCTTTCCCACGGGCCAGGCAAAAATCAAACAAAGTCATGAACGTTTTGGCTAGGGAAAGCTTTATCTTACTTTAACTATACAAAATTTTATTTAGTTTCACTTGTCATGTTGTCTTTTTGTTTGTTGGTGTGTAAGATTAAATTGTACTTACCCATTTCCAGTGGTCGGAGTAACTTGAAATTTGTCATTCATTAATAAACAAATTCAAGTTCTCATTAGTATGTAATAATGTAGATTAGGTGGTGACAATGCAAGTACAGTAAAAATTAATACAGTTGGCAAAAAATAAACTTGTATTAGAAATGTTTAAGGTTTACGAAAGAAACTTATATTTGGTGGAGCATTTTCCTACTAAATTTTAAATCAATTTTGGGATGATAATGGCTCCATCGATCGATGGGATAATTCCGTCAGTGTCGAGGTTGGAAAGACGACAAACGACCTCTGGTCTTGTACGGTAAAGTAGTCCGTGTTCGTTAAATGCTAAGTAAATCATGGTCGCTGCAGGTGCAGCAGCTGGCGGCGGCGGCGGCGGCGGCGGCGGCGCACCACTCGCACGGCGTGGCGGACGTGGCGGAGTGGCGCGCGCCGCTCATCGTGGAGCCCGCGCCGCTGCCCGACCCTGACGTGTGGGACTTTCATCACCACCCGCTGCACCACCACCCGCACAAGAGGTCGGTCATATGGCGCACGGATAGCCTAGTGATCAGACACCCGCACAGTGGTTACACGCCCCGAGTATAAAGCTTGAGGGCCCGGGCGCGATCCCCGGTCGGAGCAGATGTTTGGGCATTTTCAGAAAACGGTGTCAAAAGTCCTGAATTTTCCTGCGGCAATTTTGTCACGGTCCTTAAAGAACTTATGTAAAAACGCGTGACGAAACTGTCAAAAAAATCCGTGACACTTTTTTTATTACTTAAATAGATAGTCCTCGTGATTCTGAGCAGAAATAATGCAAAAATTTTGATAGGTTATTTGCCCGTTTGTATGATGAATACGAATGTTTGTTCTTGGGGCTTGGATGTTTAATATGTATTTATCTATAATATAAGTATGTTTATCCGTTGTCTAGTACCCATAGTACAGGCTTTGCCTAGTTTCGGACTAGGTCAATTTGTATCAATTGCAGACATCACGATATGCCCTTTGGGACATTTTGAACATAGGACCGACAGAGCCACCCCGCCGGCACCTCATTTCGCCGTAATTAGTGCCACAAAATGGGCAATAAAAACGGAATACCGAAGTGTCCGTCCATACGCTATATGTATAAGAATATAGGTGTATGCGTACTACATCTAACAAAAAATTGTGCCGAACTATGCGTAATGATTTCCACTCAGCGTAATGTTGCCGACTGTAACACTAATTGGCGGAGGGATATCCCTCTTTGTGTGTCGATTATACAACAATCCCCCTTCCACTAAGATATGTAGAACTATAGCAGCTTGCGATAGAAGCGGAGTAACGGGCGCTGCAGATTAGCAATGAGACAAATCAACCAATTTCATTAAGCCACCAAAACAGCAGCTATGATTTAAATGTCACTGTACGTAATTAAATTTACTCTAACTTTGATAAATATCTGATAATCCTTGAGACGCCTCCATCTTACACACATCAGCATCAATTTCAACTTGCGATGCATTCAAGATGTTTGGCGCTGAAAGGGTTTCTTCACTAGTATTACTAATGTCCCTTAGCCAGTATACCGTTTGTTTAATGTTACTCACAATAAACGTTCCTACGATGCCTTGCATCGGTAGGGTTGTCAACAGATCGGCTAAGCAGCAGACGAGTGCAGTGCCCCACTATCAGCCGCATCACCAAACACACCAATACAGGTGCTAACCCTAAACTTAACATTATTTAGTTTCTAAAGTACAATTAGTCTTCAGCTTGTGCCTTCTCTTCTCCCAATCGTGTTAAGAGTGTTGCGAATATTTTCATCTTTAGTTTTAATTTAAGTGGGCATGAGTTTTTGTTTTTTATAACGTTATACGCTTAACACCTACTCTGATACAAATACTTTTGCATTTGACGGAATTTGACTAAAAGACAAGAGATGAAACAATCATTTGATAGGCGACGCTATATTTGACATAGATAAATAGTATGTCCTATAATTTTTACAAGTATATTAACGTGGTTTTTTTTATTTTTGTGCTTATTCAACTATACTCAAGAGCAATAAAAACGGGTCACTTTGTATGAACAATTCCATACAAAGTGACCCGGTTTTTTTTGCTCTTGAGTGTATATCATCACACATCTGAATCTATCCATGACGCGTCTGTATTTTACTTGCTATGCGGACATTTGATTAAGATACAAGAAACTATTGTCTCTCTCTAACTCACTATGATAGTCTAAGCACAAAACCTTGTGTCCTATGAGACATTACTAAACTGCTCTAGGATGGAGCCTTTAATAAAATTTTACTCATTTAAGAACACTTTATTTAATCCCAAACTTGATTTGAACTTGGTTGTTCTAAATTTCATCTAATTCCTTTAGCAAAAACATGTCTTCTGTGACGACAGTAAACTCTTATACAGCTAACTGTCAACACTATAAGAGTCTGTACATATAATTCTACATTATGACTGTCATGTCATGGATTCTAATATTTAACTGGGATGATCTGACGTGCATCTAAATCCCAATTACGCGTATTTATTTTTTGTTACATTCGACTCCATCTTGTTACTATTAGTTTTAATATTTTAGTTTTAATTAATGCTTTTGCTTACGGTAAACCAAACACAATAGAATGTGTATGTTAACATAATTGTAAGCTATTCTGTTTTGTTTGTTATTTGATGACCAATAAAGAGTTGTGGCATTGTATTACACCTTAGAATGAATCGTCTTTGTGGAATTCTGTATAAAAATATATATATATTTATATATGAATTCGTACTACTGAGTAGTGGAAGTGGTGGCATGTTGAGCGGTTGTTGTTGTGCTTCGTAAATGGCCTCGTGGAGAGTGCCGAAACGCGTCAGCGTTTAGTATAGTGGTGGTGGTGATAGTTGGGTCTGTGTGGCATGTGTTGATTCGTGTAGCAGTGGAGGTGGAGGTGTTGCATGGAAACATACATTTGCCGCACAGATATAACTATTTGTCATTAGTGGTCGCGGGTGAGCAAAGTAATTGTTTTTTAGTTCATAAATATGGACCTCCGCAAAGTAACGCCTGATTCAATAAATTATATTTATATAGTTTTGATTAGAAGTCATCCCAAGCGCAGAGGTTATAGTACTTTGTTCTCCCAACAGTATGGCAAGCAGTGGTGGCAAGAAGGAGCCGACTCAGCTGTCGCCCGTGAAGAAGCGCGTCAAGGAGGGCACGCCGCCCTCGCGCCACAACAGGCATCCCCATCCAGAACAGAACACGTCAGTACAACATACCTTTTTCTATACGTATTTAATTTATTGACCATGTTACATGGGTCAATCAACTTTTTCTTGCCACTTGTTTCCATGGAGATTGGAGATGTCCCCTGGGTAATTCAGCTAAAATGAGTTTTTCTAAGGCACCCCTCCATCAAACGTTAGGATTTTCATAATAAAATAAAACAGCAATATTTATTTCCTTACAATATTAACATTAAAAAAAGGGGTAGGTTGCGAACCAGTAACTACTTTCTGATAAATATAGGTTGCTTTCTAAGACGCGTGATTGATTGAGTGACAGAAGGGTGCGTTCTGAATACGAATTCTTAAATAATATTTGGGTTCTAAGGTTAATCGCACAAACGGGTATTTGGGGGGTCGCGAAGGAATTTTGATGGTGACACAAAAAAGTTTGAAAACACTGCTGTAGGGGTAGCTGACCTTTAGTAGCTTCAACTGCTCTTGGTCGGCCGCGTCGCAACTTGGCACATTTTGTGCAAATGGTAAAAAAGTGGTACGCAAAATCATCAAAAAAAAACCTCGTCGAAAAATAGAACGAAACTTGTATGGTAACAGGATAGCTGACCTCGCGGACAGTTAAATAACGCTGGTCGGCCAAAACCTGTCTGTCAATGCCAAATAAATTAAAATTTATAGGACCTAAAATCTTGAAATTCGGCACCACACATATCAAGGGAAAAAAAACGAAATTACGGTGTTACCTTCATGAATATCTGTCAGTTGTTTCAAAGGGTCTTTTTTTTATACGACGAGGAAGGCAAACGAGCAGTGGGTCACCTGATGGTAAGTGATCACCACTGCCCATAGACACTCGCAACGCCGGAGGGCTTGCAGATGCGTTGCCAACCTAGAGAGCTAAGATGAAATGCCTCTTGTGCCCGTTTATCTGCGTGTTTAATTTAGGGCTTCAAACAGTAAAGACTGGTCTTCCGTACAGGAGCACCGGGCCGGGCGGGCGCGCGTCGTGGGAGGGCGGCGCGGCGCACACCATCACCATCCGCGACACGCCGTCGCCCGCCGTCTCCGTCATCACCATCTCCGACTCCGAGGACGAGCAGCCGCGCCGCCACCACAACGCCAGAGGTACCTGCCCACACACACTTACTACCGTTCACTATATTCAATCAATACTGACGAAGCCGTGATAGCCTACTGGTTTGACCTATCCCCTCTGAAGCAGAGGGTCGAGGGTTCAAACCCCGGCTCGCACCTCGTGAGGTTTTCGGAATTTATGTGCGAAATTACGTTTGTAATTTATCATGAGCTTTTCGGTGAAGGAAAACATCGTGAGAAAACCTGCACACTCCTGCGAAGCAATTCAATGGTATGTGTGAAGTTCCCAATCCGCACTGGGCGCGCGTGGGAACTATAGCCCAAGCCATCTCATTCTGAGAGGAGGCCTGTGCCCAGCAGTGGGACGTAAATAGGCTGCTGCTGATGATGATGATGGCTGACGATAAATGGCGTCCGCGGACCGGGAGACGAACTGTCGGTAGGCCTTCAACAGGATGGAGCCACCACCTGGTAAAGATTGCGGGACGCGGTGGATGCGGAAAGCACAAGACCGGTCTGAGTGGAGAGCCGCGGGGAAGGCCGCCGTCCAGCAGTGGACGTCAATCGGCTGACATGATAAACTGACGATAAAAACATCTACTTAACTCTATTATTCTTAAACCTATTTTAACTAAAATACTATTAAAGTTCATTTGTCCTTTTTGGTAATATTGACATTTCCGTTAGTAAGAAGACAAAACTTATTTTAACCGACTTCAAAAAAAGGAGGTTAACTTGACGTTTGTATCGTCTGACGTTACGTTAAGTCCGGGTTAGAGTCTAACCCAGGTCGGCGCAAGTCGACCTCAAGGGGGCGATCTAAAATGACGCACTCGGAACGTCTCAGCGACAATATGGCAGACGCGAGTTCGCCGCTGACTAAATAGTACACATCGGTAATTTTGTAGCATTTGCAAACAGTCTCAGAAGACCTTTTACTGCTCACCGAAGAGAGAGCGAGTAGCGAGACGGGCTGCTCAGCAGGGGGGGAATTTTTCTCAGCATGCCAAAGGGTGCTCCTCAGCCTTGGACTCTACGAACAAACGGATTTGATCGTTGATGGCAATAATGTTATTTCAGGCGGCAGCAACGAGTGTCCCGCCGCGGCGGCGCCGGCCGGCGTCATATGCAGCGCGCGGTCGCCGCGCGACGACCCGCACGTCAAGCCCGAGCCGCACCAGCCCTGCCAGCACCACCAGCACGCGGTGAGCGGCAATGTATAGTGTCTGGGGGACGAACCCAAGTCTATGGACATTCCGTGCCACGTGCGCTAACCATACACCAAATCAAGCGATTAAACCGTATCGTGACTTAAAACGAATTCCCAGATACCAATAACAGCAGAAGAAGGCCACAATGTCGGTCAATGTGTGCGTTTATGCTTAATGTGAAAACCAGCTTTACGCAAAATTTGCAGTTAACCATTAATTAGGCCCCATTTATTGGATCATAGAATGAACAGCAGCTCTATGGAATAAATACCTGACTAAGGATGTTTTTGAAGCAAGCTGAATTTTAAATAAACTCAATTGATATTTTACCGTGTTATTCAGTTACTAAGGTTGAATTCCCAAGTAAGTGTAGGTGGTCGTTAAATCGCCTCTGCCTTATCAAGGATTAAAACTCGCTGGCCGCCCACTCCAAGCCCTCTAAATAAGACTAAAAGCGATGCAGTAGCTATTTAACATTTTGGCTAATAGTTTTCGTTTGTGTCAGCAGCAGCCGCAGCAAGCGCCGGCGGTGCCGCACGCCCCGCACGCCCCGCACGCGCCGCACGCGCCGCACGCACCGCACGCGCCGGCCGCCGTGCGCGCGCAGGCCACGCCGCAGAGCCAGAAGAAGAGGCTGCTGGCGCTGGCGCAGCAGGAGGCGCACAAGCACGAGCCCGCCGAACACCACCACTACGTGCAGGTCGGTGCGCGGCGCATAACATAGTAGAACGGAATCTCTTTTGACCGAGTCCAAAATGCCGCCATTTGTGTACTTCCTCCTTCGCGTCGTTACACCCCTCTGTCGTCCAGGCGTGTTGCTAGGGCTGCTTGCTGTTAAATGTTACGTGTAAAGATAATACAGCTAAAAAAAAATGAGTTTTGCTTTACTTTGAAAAAGGACGATAAAACCAAGAGGACTGCCAATGGCTATACGATGTCGCGTTCCTGTAAAATAATCAGCTTGCTGTAGCTAGTTTCACTATAGAGAGGTCTGTGTACCATTAATTTTGTATGACACTTAGACCTCTAGCTAACACAATAGCGCTATCTATGAACTGAAAGAAAAAACTAATTTAGATGGCGCTATTGTGTCAGCCAGAGGTCTAAATGTCATACCTAATGAATGGTACAGAGACCCCTCCGTAGTAAGAGTAGCTACAGCAGGCTTTATTTCAAAGAAACGCGGCATCGTATAGACACTGGCAGTCCTCTCGGTTTTATTGCCCTTGCTTTGAAACCATTCCGCCGTGCCGTGGTGACGCGCTACCAACTGCGCCATTGTTTGTGTTTCAGAACGGAGGCGCGGTCCGGCCGACCAACGACTACCAGTGCAACCAGTACGTGCCCCCCCAGCACAACAAGCGGGACAGCGTGAGTAAACTCGCCCTTACTTGCTCTTTGTTCTAGTAGTAACCGGGGTCCCTTTGTTTCGACGAAAAATCTATCACTCTCTTTTTCTCTGAAACCGTAAAAATTCCAGGATTTTTTTATGATCATCCTGTAGAAGTCTATAGGTTAGGTTAGGTTTATTTTATAATAATCCTAAACAGTTAATAGTTTGAGCGAAAAAAAGAGTTATGACTAGTGATAAATTATGACAAGCATTACATTAGGACTTTCGACTTTATGGGAGAAAACAACTAGACATAATGAAAACGGGATATTGACCGCGATTACCTTATAGGCTTGATGAGCTACAGATAGTTAACAATGCTTTCTCAGTTATTCTTTCCCTATTATTCATAAACCTAAAATGCCGTTAAAGTTAGTTTGTCCTTTTTTGTCACATTGACATTTCCGTTAGTAAGAATGAGACAAAACCTATTGTAACTAATGCAGGCTTGAGTGACGTTTATGAATAATGGCATTTGTCTTTAATTCCCTTCGTTGCGAAGTCTCTTTGTTGATGTTTTCGTGAGAATTTCGTTATTTATATAAATAGAAATTAGGAAAAGGAATTAAAATAGAAAGTAGAGTCGCCAAATACTTTTGAGACTATAAGTGTCTGTGTGATGTAAAATGGTTTTGTGGTTTTCATAATAACGAATTTCTACAACCTTGCCAACCGTGTATCATACGACATTTTTCAATACATTTGTAAGAAAACAAACAAAGTAGTCTAATTAATATAACATATATTAAAGATTAAACACAAGTTAACTATCAGTAACCTAACCTAACCAACTTAAGTTAAAAGTTGAAAAACCCCCGACATTGTCATTTCAAAGTTCAATATTTCAAAAACGGGTGAACCGAGTTTAATCAAACTTAGCTAAGAATCATCTCTATTATACTAGCTTTCGATTGAAAAAAAAACCGCATCGAAACCGGTCCATCTGTTTGGGAGCTATGATGCCACAGACAGATACACATGTCAAACTTATAACACCCCTCTTTTTCGTCGGGGGTTAAAAATGGCGCGTCTCAAGTAATTTCTGCATTGTGTGTGTTGTAGGGAATAGAGAAAAAAAAAGAACCCGGTTATTTCGTTACTAAGTGAAGTTAATATCTGTTCCAGTCTGGCGGGTGCCGCGAGTACGCGCCGCCGGGCGGGCACGCGCCGGCCGCGCCGCCGCACGCGCACAAGCACGCCGCGCCGCACGCCTGGCACCACCACCCACACCCCCACTACAAGTTAGTATTGCCATAAGAATAAATAATAACATAGTAGAACGGAATCTCTTTTGACCGAGTCCAAAACGCTGCCATTTACATAACTTTTTTATTTTTTTATTTATTTAAACCAGTAATTATAAGTTACATTAGTGATGTTCTTAGCCACTATTGAGAACCACCTACCATGGTTAATACAATAGCTGGCGACATCGCGCGGCTCGAGCCGCTTTTACTTATATATACTGATATATAATGATTTATACAGAACTTCACTATTTGTGTATGCGCTCATGTGTTGAGCTTCTTTTCAACTTAAACATAGATTACCTACTTCCCCCTTCGCGTCGTTACACCCCTCTGTCGTCCAGGCGTGTTGCTAGGGTTGCTTGCTGTTAAATATTAGGTATTTACGTCTAAAGATAATAACATACATACAGGCTCACGTAAAACTATTACAACCAAATTATAAACAACCAACCGCGCGTGCGGCGACAGTCTGACTGAGTAGTCTGTTTAACAAATACTCTAATATCGTGACCTTGAGCCCGTCCGGAGCGGGAGTTTCCGTTCTACTATGTTATTATTTATTCTTATGCTATTGCCACGGTGTCAAGAGATTATAACAGTGGCCCGACGCCTTTGATGTTTGCGTAAATGCCGACATCGCAACCGCAAGGCCACAGCAGCAGCCGTCTTCCTAGTTAGACAAAAACGGGCAGCGGCGGCGTATGCAACTGGGGTTTGCCCTTCCCGCCCCTCGCCGCGCACCCCCCCGCACGATTGCCCTGTCTAGGCGGCTTCGTTGGGTGACTGTATTAGTTTATAGGCTGTGGTATTGAATCGCCATACGGCATATCGGCAGATGCGTGGCGGTGGCGGACTCTGGTACGATCATAACGCCCATGGGCTACGGTCTTGCCACGTCTATGAGCGATTTGCGAGTTAATTGCATGATTAACTCGCTCGCCGCACCGCTGTTAAATGGCAAAACACGCAATTTATAAGAAATTCGGCAGCCGCACCGCCGGTCGCACTTAGACGTGACCGCCAGAACGACGGTACCAAGCTAGGTAGTAAATAAGATCAAGAGTTTTAAACATCAATATTCATTGTGATATCTAAAGGATAATGGGCAAATTGTCGAGATAGCACTGAAGAACGATTGCTGAAACTTTTGCAGCACTTTTCTCAAAGATTAATAAGAGGTACGACGATATCTTCTAACGTCTGACTGTCACTTAAGCTGTGAAAGTGTGTATTCACTGCTATAATTTAAAGTTTATTTGCTAACATGTTTATTTGTGTGTGTTGCAGGACTGGTAGCGGCGGCGTGCTGTCGCCGGCCGGCGGCGTGTCGCCCGGGTACTTGCCCCCGCCACTATACGTACCCACATACCACTACCATACGTAAGTGTTAATTTGGTGCGATAATAAATATAATTGCCAATTTATACAAGCAGTTTGGGGTGGGTCACATTTGACTCGGTAAGCATGTTATTTAGTTTACCTACAGTGCATTAACATTGTGTTGTGTTATCGTTTCACCAGTTAACATTTCTGCGACAACTACAGTGGCTAGCACGGGCGTAATTTTGTCGCTTGTCGCTCGGTACTTCACTTATTCAATCACTAGGATCGAGATACACTAAGCGAGATGACGGCCCACGTACAGTGGCGTATTTTAAGTTCCGGCGCCCTGGACTTGTAAGGTTTGCCGCCCCATACATTACCACGAATGGTGACATAATAATGAATGGAAAAACGAAAAAGGCCATAGAAACACAATTAAAATTTATTTGTTAATTAGGTAGGGTTTTGTTTAGACATAGATTTAATCTGAGCGCCAGGTGGGACTTCCTCCGCGCCTCGCAGCCTGCCGCCCCAGGCCAAGGCCCTCTTGGCCCTAGGGTAAATACGGCCCTTCCCACGTGTTAGATGTTCTCAAATGTTCACATTTTCGTTCGGCATTTCCAGCGGCGGCGTGGGCGGCGTGGGCGCCGTGGGCACCGTGGGCGGCCCGCCGCCGGCGCACCACGCGAGCGGCGCGCGGCTGCCCGGCTACCTGCAGCCCTACTCGCCCACCTACCTCGTGCCGCAGCACCCGCAGCAGCACCTCTGGTACACCGACTGAGCGCCCGGCAGCCCTAACCCACTCACACTCTAGGGGCGAAGGCCGAGAGCGATCTACTGAGCCCAAGTGGTCGGAAGCCATTGATGCATCCACTCAGTTGTACACGGGAGCACCGGTCGAGCTGGCAAGACTCCGTGAAGGAGCAACGCGTGAAATTTAAATTAGCTGATGTTATTTATTACAGTTCCTTATTTAGTCGTTTTAGTGATCTTTCGCTTTTGGTATCGGGTCCTTGGGCGGGTGAAGTCAAAATTTTGTAAATGTTCCCGTCTGTACCAAATACATTTCCTGTGAAATTTATTGGAAATGATCTGCAAATTTTTCGTTTGTTCTCTTAGCTTGGTAGGATTCTGCGTCCTGGAGAACTAGAATCAGTAGCATCATCCCTAATGTGTTTTGAGGGAGCTCGGCAGTGTACAGTCGCCTCTTGTTGGGTTTAGGGTGACTCGTGACAATAGTCCGGTATACTAAACTTGAAGCTTATTCGGGGGTAGGGAGACTAGCCGCGACTCAACGCGATGGCGCTTAGGACTGAACCACACTGCAACTTTTAAAACAAAACTATGATTAGTGTGTGTTAACTGTTAACTTCAGGTCACTGTGCCACTAACTACACTAGTGTGCATAATATATTATTACACGTTTGAACCCGAACTCTACGTACAGATTTGACGTTTCCAATGTGTACGCTTTACCCGTAGTAACTTGTACTCGTATGTTCGGTGTTGATAATTATTTTCGTCGCTGACGACAGGCGTAAATTAGTAGTAGGAATGGAATCGCCGATCGATGTAGTGTATTGTTGTATTGATTTAATAATTATGTTTATTCCTTATCGTGTATGCACTAGGCGGTAGTGATATAGGTTCGTTTGTTTATCGCTGTATAATATGGATTGTAAATTTTGCGTTAATTTGTTTTTTTACTAAGATTTTGCTGCTAAGGCGGAGCGAGTAGGTTGCATTTACTAATATTTTTATCGTAGACATTTAATTGTTTGTACCAAATCTTTTTAATGGGGAATGTATTCGTGACTTAGTGTCGACTCGTCGCGCTCGTTGACCGACTTATAAATAAAATGGAGGTTCTCGAGTCGCATCATTTCTATTTTAGTTTTATGTGACGGTGATTTGTCAATTAAGGTTTGATTTAAATGGATTAGTGGTAGCGTAACAGTGTTGCGTTAGGGTTGAGATCGGTGTTTTGTTACGTTCCATATCACGTAGCGTAGTGACGAGGCATGTATGCGGTTTACCTGTATTCATATTAACGGGGTTTTTATAATTATCGTGTAGATATTAACGTGTAGGGCGCGGTGAAGGACTACTTGTATAGCTCTTAGATTCGACTAAATTAAACGAAATTTAACTATCTAAGAATTTTATATTAAAACAAAGTCTAGTACGCACTAATAGGTAAACTATGGGTGTTATATGCATGTATATTCACGTTAGATAGAAAAATTAACTATTCTTTATTATCGAGAAAAAAAAAGAAACTAATGCAATTAATTTACGACTGCAATCTTAGTTTATTCGGATAGTTTAGTGGAGCTTATTCTAATTCGCTGATCTGTGCGTTGATAAAGACTGGGTGTTTCGGTTTTGCATATTATTATAATGCATCACGGCGTCTGGTCGTCCCATTGTATTATTTCCCTGATGTTTTGATTTTGAACCAGTGTTCCTTTTCCGTGTGGGGAGCTACTTGAACCTTGCTGTCGGATTGTTTGGAGGCGCCGTCTTTGTATTGTAAAGCGATGGCGGCGCCTCCAGTGCCCTGTTTTATAAAGCTACAAGTTACAATTTACAAGTGGAAGTCTCATTCTATCACCTATTGTTAGAAAGAGACTTCCGCTTGTAAATTGTAACTTGTAGCTTTTTAAAACACTGCCCAGTCAGTGCGACGGGATTGTCTTGGGCCTGAAGTCGGCAGCTCCCCCGCCTCGCGCCGTGTGCGTTGTCTGCGGGAGACACCCGTGATCCGTTCCTGAGGCGACCGGCCAAAGCAATTATAATTAGTCATATCGTACAATATTTGTATTAGCGTTCGAATCGGCCCGGTCGCTCGGCTTATTTTTCGCTTATTAGTCGTATTTTTATAAGTTTTAGCTTAAGTTTTATTTACATTAATAATCATTTCTAATCCTAGTTTCTTATTCACATACGTTTTAGTTCGGTCACTGTTTTTTCCAATAAACCAATTTATTTTGTGACAAGACTACAATAATGTTTTTAATTGTATTTTAGATCATTAAAGTTGCTGCCCGACAATAATTATTATGTTTAGTTATATTTCTTACGGTTGTAGTTGCTAATGTAAACGCATTATGATTATTTTATTCATTAATGACACGCGACCGCCGCGCGGACCGCACCGGCATCGGCACTATGTTTTCGGAGTCTGAATGTGTTACCTTAACGTTTTCTAGACTCCACGACCGAAACTTTGCTTTAGATTCGACACTCATTTTCATTCTTTCAAGGATGTTCTTGTGTGTCCTATTAACTTATCTTTATCGTTTGAAAACTTTTTACAATTCTAATTTAATTCTGTTGAATCGATTTCGACGCGCGTAGTGGACAATCGCTCTCTCCTACTCCAGACACGAGCAAGTGAACGAAATCGCTGTTCGAATTGAGCTAAATTCTCGGAATTATCATTTTGAACGCAATTGAAGCCGTTGTCACCTACACACCACCGTCACCATAATGTCAAATGCCAATTTGAACTTTAAGCACCATATACATAGATCGCTTTTGTACTTCGGACAACTGTGTCGGTGGCGTGATAGGCGCCTCTAGGTGTCTCTGGCGTCGAAAAGGTTAAAGCAGCCATTTCGCTTTCAAGCGTGTTTGGGGCAGGGCGGCCTTGTCCAGTGCGCGCGCTGCATGCGCCGAGCCCCCCGCCCCGCGAGCCCCTGGGTCCCCGGCGCCGGTGCGGGCGCGCCGCGGCCGCCGCCTCGAGCGAGATTGTCCTCGGACAGTAGTCAATGATCTCTGTTCGCATACGCACTATAATAATTTTATTATAATTTAACCCCGCGGCGTTCGCGCGCCCGTTTGCCTCATATTCTTTGATTATTACACTTAAGTCTTATTTCGGAGTTTTGGGGTTTATTATTTAAGTCTATATTAACGAATGGAATGTTAAAATAATGTTTCTTATTAGTGAAATGCTTACAAATTCGATTTTAGTGGGATTAATTGACTTACTTTGTACGGTTTGTATATGGGGCAGTCTCTGACGCAGCACGACGGTATGATCCATTGGCGCGGTTCTGTGATTTAACTCATTATTATATTAGTTTGATGCAAACTGAATATTGTAAATTTTGGGTTGTTGCAATAATGAAAATTGTGTATAAAATTCCATTTTGCTAAGCAGTTGGATGAACTCGTGCCCCGTGTATGTATATTAGTTGTATGATTTCATCGTAACGCCGCACCCATGATACTTAGATTAGTTAGATGCATGGAAATTGTAGTCCACTGATATAATTATTTTGACAATAATTTATTATCCTATCGACTTAAAATGTACAAACGCACTAGTGTGGGTTGATAATGGTCTTGTTTGGTTATATTATTTTTGTACGTCATAGTTGGGCGGCGCCCGCTCGATGCGCGGCGCGGCGGCTGCGCTAATAGAGTCACGTTTATTTTAATAATTCACATAACAATGAACTGTAAGTACCTCAGGTACGAGCCGAGAGCTAACTCTGTACAATGATGGGTATTTTTATGTTTTAATTTAGCATTAGGGGCTTGTTCAACACGAGTTGAAATGTTTTAACATGTTTTGAATTCGATAATGGGAAATCAGGGATCAGCACTGATGTTGCTTAATTTTATCTTCAATAATAATCACATAGTTATTATAGAGCAAATGTAAATAAACATCCGGATATCCCTTTTTATTTTATTTTTATTTTTTCCTGCTCCCGCTCCTTTCCGTTGCGGTTCCCCGGGCGGCCCGCGGGCTGCGTGTTCGCATCGCAACTAGTTTACTCGTACGCGCCGCTGCTGTGACGTCACAACAAAAACAAAACCGCTCAAGCCAGTTGCAAACAAAACGTAGTATACTCTTCAATGTAGATCAGCTGTTCTTAAAAGGCTCCAAGCGCGCGCATTAAGGTGGCCCCAGGCTAACCTGCACGCAGCGCTGCAAGTTTGCCACCGAAGCGAAGGTTGTACCCACCTTTCGACAATGAGATCCATGTTTATACACTTTTTTGAACATTGTATTCTGATACTGCATTATACTTTAGTTGAAAAGTGCGTTGTGCGTCACAGCGCGGCTTACTATAGTCAATAGAATGGCGAGCGACGCCACGAGCTGCTGTCTCGACAATAACCCAGTGTCAGACAATAATCATTACTATCATTTGCCGGTTAGAATACTTTTTAGTTCGCCCCTTATTAGTGTCCATATTATATCAATGTTTATAAGTCCTATATTCTCTAGACTAGAGGATTCATAGTTACCTAGTGTCCACTAAGATTTCAATATAAATGATTAGGTGTAATAGTGCCTGTTCTATTAAGGTAGAATTTCGTTTGTTACTCTCTAGGTTTCCTTTGACAACAAATTGTGTGATAGGAGACACCAATTTTTTTGTTATTTATTTCAAATCTTATAGCTTTCTCAACGTGTATTAAATCGTATATTGCGTCGTTTTATCATGTAACTATTCTACTCGAGTAAAAATTTTGGCATCAAGTCCGCCATTTGTATTTTTTGTATTGTCTAATAAATAAAAGCAAACAAATTGACGGGATGTGGATGTATTCCTGTGACTAGTATCGTACGATTCATATCATTTGAGGGCAGAATAAAACCTCGAGTATTAATGCGATTTTTTAAGCTTTCTTTTGCGTTATACATGAATTAGTACCACAACGAAAAGTGAAATATGGAATAAGGTATATAATTTTTTGTGGTAGAGAAAACCCCTAGTTTATTAGTAAGGAGTATTCTAATCTGTGGTAAAAATAATTTGTAAAGTCTCATCGCCCGTAGAGCGTAGCGACAACTTGCAATCAGCCATAGTTACAACCGACTGAATCCCTCATTACTCGATTATTACGTGTCATCATCGTTCTAGACCGCGGCTTCGAATCAAACGGTAATAAGCACGTTTTAAATAAATTACTATTTATTACTTAGGTAAATGGAACGCTTAAATTTATAAACAACTAGGAAAAAATTCGTTTGCGGTGTTCGGATAAGATTTATGGAATTTTAAATTATCTCAATGTCTCGATGTGCGCACTTTAAGATCTATCATTATAAAACCGGTTGTAGAGGATATTTAAATGTTAGGATCCTCGAAGGGTCCTGCGCTGTCCACGCGCGCATGCGCCGTGAGGAACTCCTCTTGTAATGGGTGGTGGGAACAACTCTATACTGGAACTTACTTTAAGATACTCTCTGGTAATTAATACAAAGTCTGAGTCACGCGTTTGTTATAGCTAGTGTTCTAGTGCTGCTAATAGGCTCTATTTTAGCATTTGTACATTCGATATCTACCTAATGTGTGTGATAATAATAATAAGCTTTTCAACTAGTTGAAGTACAATGAATTCTAATGATTAACGTATAGGCCAATGTTTATAAACATTATTTTTACACTATCTAAAGTAAATGTGATTTTGTCTGTAGGTTAGTTGGTAAAGTTTTAGAAGGCTGCAGTCCAGTGCGTTGGTCATTATATTTTGCAGTAAAAATACCTCGGTCACCCACAATATATCAGGCTTTCATAGATCTACTCTTCGATAGTCTCCCATAGTACTTACTGTGAGTAACTTTAAGTTGCAAGTCACCGAGTAGGTACTTTATTAGTTCTCTAGATGTCAGCGCGGACAGTTGCGTCAATTTAAGATAGAAGGTGAACCTTCTGTACCGTCTGTACCATGAATATCGCCCAGCTTTAAACTGTATTAATTAGACGTTTGTAATATTTGTACGTAGGTCTGTTCGAACTGCTCTCGCTAATATTTTGCCGTCCATTGTTAAGGTTCGCGGCGGACGCTGGACTGCTTTTAATGTTCGACGTATTATTCGTTCTATAATCGCATACTTCGACACCAAACCGACTTATTACGTAAATTATAGATGTCTAAAATAATTTTATATTTATCTAGAGCTTATAGAGTGGTTAGGGCCGTCTGTAGACTCACTGTGCAGTCTTTTGGGTGTTAGGAACAGGATATTTCGTCATTGACGGCACCCTGTTGACTGTTGACAAGGGATATACTAGCGGTAGTCAGCTTCTTTTAGGATCTTTATCAAGGATTTGTACGAGCTATGGGTGTAGTATTCCGCGTTAGGGTACCTACTATTAACCGCGGCCCGCGGTCGGCCCGCCTGGACGGAAGCAGAGATTACGACCCATTTGGAACATTGACTAGGACAAATTTGACAGATAAACCAATTGTGAGACATATTGTTTCTGTCGTTCCATGTTGGAAAAGGTCAAGGTACCGATAGTATATTTTTTAATAATAGGTAGCTAATGTTTTAAAAAATCAATTGAAAACCAGGCTGGTCGTCCGTGTCCGCTTCTAAAACAAACAATTAGATGGCACCAATTTCTAGACTTCTTATTAATTAAATAATTTATTTTATATACGATGTGATTTCGATGTCCAAAGTTAATCGAGAATTGCTGTCTTAATTATTCTACTATAAAACACGTTCTGGTGGTCCATTCGGGTTGTGTTTCAAAAAGTTTCGTGAGCGATCAGAATGGACCCCCAGGGCCTACTCCTAGTAATCAATCAGTGTTTCGGTGTTACCCATGTCGGGGTGTACGACATACCTACCTATTTATGCTAGATTATAGTCCCAAATAAAGTAGGATTATGACCAAGTTAGCAAGTGATTTAAATATATCTTCAAAAACACAAATATTATAATGTTATGATACGGTTTAGCATAGCACCGGTGGTGGCCGCGGTTAGAGGGGGGCATTAAAAGTACAAAATTTATCTCGCCCCCCGCCGTCACGCTTGGTAATAAGGTAATTCGGGCATGAGGATTGGTGACGGGTATAGCTGTTTAGTTAACCTGGTCTTACTCCTCTGCATGCGAGATATGATCGAACCATTAACGCCTAAAATCTCCAGTATGGTGTTGCCGCTTGCTCCATTCTAGGCGCTCCGCGATACTTATTCTGAATGAGTCATTCACCAAGATAAAATCACGAGGTTAAATGTTTAAAGTTGATTGGTTCCATAACAATGTTGTACACATTAATAGTAAGCCGTAAACGAATGCAAAACAACTGCTCTTCCCGCGAATTCTCTTGCCCGAGTTACGATACACTTCTCGTGCTCTAAGAGAAAGACGTTTCATTACAAATCGTTTCTAAGTAACTATTTCAAACGTTATAAATGTTGTAATATAAAGTAGCGGTTACGTAAATTTATTATTTAGGTTAATTTGAGCATTGAAAGACTACTAATAACCCTATGTGTAATGATAATCACTTATTACTGACATTAGATTCGTGGTAGCATAGCTGAATATCGGTGACAGGATCACGTTTTCGAATTAAATCGTAATTTTATAACAATTGATGTGCCTAAGTGTAATATTCTATAAAATGTAAATAATTAAATACTTAGTTACTTGTACGAGTGTATATTAGAGGGAGGTTCCGAATATCGACTTTGTGTATTTGTGGCTCCGGCCTTACCTAACTTACCCAAATTATAATGTTTTGAGACAATAACTCCTCTTTTGAAATCTAACCTTGCTTTGATGTAATAAATTGTATTTCGATGTATCACCCATCCGAGTAGCATTATGGAACTATTTCAATTATAAAATCATCTTTAACTGTGCTTTTTAAAGTCGTTAGCAAAATTAACTTTCATAAAAAACTGTCCACGATGCTACTCCGATACGGCTAATTTGATCCAAACAAAATTAATATTTTTAAAATTGGATACCTAATATTACACCTTGTTGTAACTGTACCTGCTAACTAACTGTCACATAACGTTGTACTGACTAGCATGTATTTTATTTCAATAAGTACCTTCATAATTAACTAGACATTTTTACTTGAACTAACTTTTTTTTCACATATTGGTCACGTCGATCCGTCTAACACTAGTTTAGATGTTTTTAAATTGTTGCAGCACACCTGAATGACCTTTCCATTTAATCAAGAACTTATACCTAGTCACTGTTTCATTGGGTAATATTTATGTACCAATAGTCTTCTAGTAGCGGCAGTCCCGCGCTTGGGTGCACTACTGCGACCACTGGTACAAGTGGTTTTCTAACTTTGGATCTAGTCATAAAAAAGCAACAATTTAACGAATAAATATTATAACAACTCTTTCAACTTTGTGCGAGTTGCAATGAGGCTCTACTGACCTGACAGGCAAAATATCGCTAGATGGCATTAGTATCGAGATGAGTTTGACATTTCCGTCAAGTTTCCGGTTGGTTTGTAGCGACCCTAGCGCCACACGCGGATGACGCCATCACTGTTCTACATCGCGCTAACGAAATTTACAAGCCCTTGTGTATATTTTAAATAACTGTTCAAATACTACAAAAAGTTTGGGCTTGTAATCTAGGTATTTCCTTTACCTAATCGGCAAGTAGCTGCTCTTAGTCCTAAAATATCTATCTATGCAAAATGTTTTACGCTCGGTTCCCGTAAAATCGATAAACTCTTTCCTTCATCCCACTATCTCGATAATATACTTAGTTCTGTGCCCTAAGCACGACTTGTCGAATCCTGCGTCACGTAAACTCGAATAGTAAACTATAACGAGTTTGTATGACGTTTGGAACAGCGCCCGCCCGTGAGCGTATTTGGAACTAAAATTTAGTATGAGATTTCTCGACCTCGATGATAACCGTAACGTAACGCAGGATTCGACAAGTCGTGCTTAGGGCACTGTGCCCTTTATTCTGGCTTACCTATGTGTAATGTCACTTAACATTAGTTTCGTTTAATCCATTCGTAAGAGCTCTTATGAATTCTTCTCACGCTTGCCATAAAATCTAACCTTTGATCAAACGCAACTAAATCTTTCCATGCAATATGTCCATTGGTAATAAATTACTTGAACCCTTATTCAGCAGCTGTAGTATATTTAACCGGTAAAGTGTATCTCTGTATTGTATCACCCATGACCACTGTACACGATCGACGGGTATGGGTAGTTGTGTAGACTTGATTGTGATATCAGTAAACATTTTCATACGAGCATCCAACATACTCTTTCATTTCACCTGAACTTTCCTCTTCCTTTTGTGGGTTTATTTTAGCTTACTGTCGCATGTATAACCGTCACGGATCCCAAAAATCCTTAAAAAAAAAACATGTAAAATCATTGCTGCAATTGACGGTTCTGAGCGTGACAGTTAGTCTGTGGGGGATTCAAGGAATAAAACAACAAAATTACTGAATCAATAAGCTTTTTTTTAACTAAATTTAAGTATTATACATTAATAAAATGGAGCTCATAGGTACATAAACTATTACACATTATTTATATAGTGTTGACCGAAGTATTACAACGTGTATTGCTGGGCGTAAGACCATCGTGGTACGACTGGAGGTAGCAACCTCTAGTTTACACTATGGTCTATATTTGGCACGGCCTTACACTCTATATTGCCTCTGCTGCTTAAATGAAAATAATATTTATACATAGTTCTTTTTGTGTATCCCTTACAAAAACCTCTGTACAGCCCGCCTCAATAAATATAAGTGAGTGCACGATATTTACAGTGCTTGGGTGGCTCTAGCCTTCTCACCTAAACGCTTACAGTCATCAGTCAAATGTTCAAATACCGTCAGAAGATCTGACGGGACAGGCACTGACTCCAATTTTATTGTTGTCCACAAGATATTGTCTAACGAGGTCAGCTCGCAATGCCACCAGTGCTCGAAGACAAGATTGCCTAAAAGCTTCAACACTGGACGACGTGAACGAAATTCTATTCTACGAGCCTGCAAGTATGAGGCCATCCGTAAATTATTAATCATCACCATTATTTCCAGCCTTTTACGTCCCACTGCTGGGCACAGGCTTCCTGTGAATGCGAAATGCGAAGGCTTGGGCTATAGTTCTCACGCGGGCCCAGTGCTGATTGGGAACTTCACACACACCATTGAATTGCTTCGCAGGAGTGTGCACGTTTCCTTACGATGTTTTCCTTCACCGAAAAGCTCATGATAAATTAGATTACAAATGTAATTTCGCACATAATTTCCGAAAAACTCAGAGGTGCGAGCCGGGGTTTGAACCCACGACCCTCTGTTTTCGAGGCCATAGGTCAAACCACTAGGCTATCTATCACGGCTATAAATTATTACAATCATTATATTATTAGATATATTATGATAATCACCAATATTTTGTTAAGAGTCAATCATTAGACAAATTAAAATTGTGAATGGTGACCCTATTCAGGCGTTTGAGGCGTCGCTTAGTGTTTAATATTAGGTACTCGCAGCTGCCGACTTCGCTAGCAACATCTTATATATATTCCTTAAAACCATCCTTCAGTAACAATCTTATAAAAAACATTTTGATGTATTAAATTTTTCTCATTCGCTATCATCACTCGCCAGGGATACGTTTATATATGCAGGTTACCAACTCGGACGCAGTAACATACACTATTTTAAACAAAAAATATTAAATATGACAATTGCATAAAGTAAAATTATGTTCTGAGATCATATTTAATACATCACAGGTGTTAGAGAAAATTAAATTAAATTATGACGTCTCGATGCCGTACAACGCAATTATTTCGATATTGAATAGATCGGAGTAGACCAGGCTCGAAGGCGAAAGAAACGATTCAGAGGCCGCTATGTCCGGCGCGGCGCGGTTTGGCACATAACAACATCCAAATAGACATATCAAACAACAAAACTATAATTATCAAACATTTTAGCGTCGTCCTGCACACGAAGGGATCGGAGTATGCATCAGTCACCATCTCTAAGTGCGAGTGGCAGCTGTCCAGAAAGAAAAACTTTCTGAACAGTTACCAGGTCTTACGAAGGATAATATGGATTGGTATGACCACATCCGTGCGTAGGGCCACGCGTAGGCAATTCATAAATTTTAGAACAAGTCGAAATAGTCTTAATAAACAAAGTCGTATAGATAGTTAACGAACACCTAATTTTAGAAGTCTTCGTAAAATCATGCCAGCAAGTAGCATGCTAAAAATAATTTAAGGAGCAACTTTGTCAATATTTCAAAAGTTCATTTATTTTCATTTCATTTCATTGTTAGTCAGACTCACCGAATGTCAGACACAAGCTTTGGCTAAAATGCAGTGAAGATGGTACGATTCTTGTCGTCACATCGACCAAAACTATTCAATACATGTATTTTAACTTTAATGTTAAATGTTTTCGAACCCTAAGTTATTTTTTACTTATAATTTGGGATGAGACATGAAAAATAGGCGTAAATGTCAGCCTGTCTTTTCCAGAGTTTAGAGGCAGCCGCGGCTCCTTGACCTAAAATTAACGAGAAATATTTTGTACTTTAATTAAGGGCCGCGGCCAGGCGTCCCGCAGACCAGGCCCCACCGACCAGGCGCGTGGCTGCACGCATTGAAACAGAACTAAACCTTTAGAAATACAATATTATAAAAAAACAATTATCAATATCTATAATCATAAAGATATAATCCATTAAAATACAACAACAAAACAAATATATCGACTAAGGATGCGAAATAAGAGTACTATGCGTCGATCAAACACAAATACTCAAACATACAGAACGCTCGGCAGTTAATTACAATAAAATTGGCAACACTAAAGTCTTCTTCTGTTACGAGGAAGGTAACGAAATCGTTTCAAATTGAGTATTTGTATTTCCACTATCCTAACTATTGCTTATTGTGCTTTTGGTTACCGCGAGACACATGTTACTTTGAAAGAGAGTATTTTTTGCGTCTTTTCCACGATTTCAGAGGCGGAGGCAAGGACACAGTCAATCGTCTCTTTCGTATTGGAAATGTGTCGAATATGCTCGGAGGCTAAATGGATGGAAATCTTATTTCAGCCGCAGCTTCTTAGCATTTTCAAGGCATTTATATCTGACATCTGACATATGTTGTTGTGACCGGGAAACTTGTGAAACAAGACACGCGACACGACAAAATTAAATTGATAATGATAAGGCCTTAACGCAAGTCCGGGAACCCTACCCGGGAATACCTAACTAACTCTAAACCTACTATAACTTAATTTACTTGTCAAAGAGATCATAATAAACTTACAAATTAATTGTCACATAATAAACATTGCCCAGAACATCTTAAGTATAGTGTCTACGTACAGTTGTAGGGACCCGAGCGCCGCTGGGTGTGATGTTTGCATGCGTTGAGCAAATAAAGTTGTGATGCAACTAGTGACAGGTTCTCGGGACAGCATAATATATTAATGTGTTACCTACGTTAATCATATACATAATGTCTGAAACTATCTTACAAATTACTTAACATTAATATATTGTTCTCCACAATGCGCATTATCGAAATACAAAATAAATTAATGGATAAAAAATAAATTTACACAACTGCCTCTGAGGCAACTCGCTCAAAATTTCGGAGATTTCAAAGACATGATTGTTTAGGAAAGCTGCCTGGTTTTGAGAATCCTAGGGTGTACCGAGTTCACACAGGTTATTGAAGATTGAAGGGGAGTGAAGTTTAATTCAATTTTGTTGAAGTGTTGTCTAGCTGGGGCGTTTGAAGTGGGTCTGGGTGAGCCTCGCCACCTTAGGCGGGCGGATGTGCGCGCCGTGCCCGCACTCGTGCTTGTGCGCATGCGGCGATTTCTTCCCGCCCGCCGACAACCGCTTACGCGGCTTCAGGAAATCTGGAAATAAAGAGAGACACTGATCAGTTTTTGCTACTTGAACATGAAAAAAATGGGAGCCGCTCTAAGGATCAAATATTGGGAAGGGTTCTTGGCGTTCGGGGGAAACACTACTGCTTGTAGTATAGGTACATAAAGAATCTTGAAATTTCTCAACGGTTACACTAATATACAACTAAACAGTAATTTTCGGTCGAATTGTTCCAGTCCCTTTTGACTTGTAGTTTGGTCGGGTGTTCCAGTAAAGTTGATCCGCGACACAAAGCGTACTTTTACGACTCTTGTTAACATTTTCCACAGAAGGGTGCAGTTACTCGATACGTCTTGCATGAAATTAGTCGTAAAACCTGAGGGGGCGGGGCGGGGGACACTTTATGGCCCCGAAACAGAAAGGCTCGTTAAACCAACCTTACAACTTACATGCATTTGACATCTTTACGACTCTATCCGTAAGGATCGAAACGAAAAACTGGCGATTATGCACCGGAATCCATTTCTAATCCTTTGGCGGCGACGTCTTTGTGACTATTTCTAATTTTAGAAAAATATGGCCTTAATAGCTATAAAATTTTTACAGCTTTTTTACTACTGTTTAATCTGTATTATAATGGTGGCAGTGAGTTACCGGTGTGAGAAGGATGCACGCATCGATTTCTATAGGGTTATTTTAAATTAGTGAAATCCTTTAAATGACACAAAGGTAAAAACAGTCATAAATTGATAAAAGGAACGCTCTAAAATGATAGTAAAGTACAATAATGTTACGCTAACTGAGACTATTTTAACGTATATATTAATTTTAACGATTATTATTAACCATAACATTCAAACCACGAAGATAAGCACAGTCCTAAAGGAGTTTTATTAGGTGTTGATAAAATACAAGGTACAGAGTTTATAGATCGAATCAAAAAGTACACAAGCGAAGAGATCCAATTTATAACTAAGTGGCCAAATGAAAACGGCTTAGCAACACAATGCGCCGAGAAGCAAGGTCGCGTGTACGCGCAGGTAGATATAGTATAGCTATTGACAATGCGATAGCGTGATTAGACGCTACAAGATATTATAATGTTGTGATAGATCTTTTTTTTTCAAGTTGTCTGAATCTGAAGGTACACGCGATAACGCAACGTCGGAACTTGCTAAGGATGTCAATAGTAGCGGAGACACTCACAGTTGTGAACTGAATGTAAAACCTTGGCTTGCTAACAATAGATAATACTTATCTATAGCTTGCAGAAAACACAGGGCACGCCTTTTTAAGCTAAACACGACACCACGTCATTTTATATAGGTACGTAATTTAAATGAGAAAAACAGGCAAAGTACTAATTCTTTAGCGTTTACTGTTTTGAGCATTGGGTATTTAAAAACATAACATATTTAATAACTAAACCTATAAGCAACTGCGTAATTTTAACCAAGACCTATAAACATAAGCGTTTTGCGATTTTCGCAACATGTCCAACATATTTTCCTTCGAAGCCTGCTAAATAATCGGCACATGTTGATCGGAATCCGAACGTTAGTAATAAGAATAACTAAGTATATAAAAAAGCTGAAGCGTCGGTTGGTGCAGTCGGGAGCCAGTGACGTCACGCCAAGGCCGCCTGGTACCGGCGCCGAGGACTTCCCGCCAAATCTACATAACAACAAACCACGTGGCTGAGAAAAAAATGAAAATGAAAGCATAAAACAAGAAAAGCTTTCTTAAGACCATGCCCTACATCAATGGAGAAAACCCAGAGCAAGGAATCTCGGAAATAAATATTCTAGAACAATCAATTGGCGCCAATCAGAGAGAAGATCTTACTCTATTTGTTGATGTTGACGTTTGTGAAGCTCACACCGCAAATAGCAACTACTAAGAGCAGATACAGCGTGGAGAAAATACTTTCCCAACGTTATGCAACGAATTTCCCGCCAAACGTTCAATGGAGCGATTCGCGCCATTTTCTCTTGGCGTTAACATGACCATTTCTCGGAGTGTATTGGCACAGTGTTAGCACGATATAGGCCAGTGACGTGTGCTATTTGGTCGGTTAGCCGCGTCCGAGTGGGCAGGGTGTAGGACGTTAGCGTAAACAAATTGGCCTTGAAGACATGCGCGTGGTCTCAGAGCAAACAACTCACACATTCATAGTCCTATGAGTGACACAACAGGGACCCGATAGTTATATTATTAGACGGAGGGACATTCAAAACACGAGCATGTAACTATGCCACCAATTTAGGTACTCATAGATGTTGTAGAGACACTTGCCAAAAACGTACAAATCTTGGAATGAGCTAAAACGGAAAATTTAATCAGGTCGACAAACAAGTAGCAAACGTGTTGATATTTAAATAACGGCCAATTGTGCGCGTTAGTTGAAGGTTGCGGGCCGTGTAGAACAATAACGCTTTTTGATTCACGTTTCATCGCATTGTTAGCTTATCAGCTCGTTATCATGTGGCCCGATAGTGATTGCTGCGTAGTACAAGTTTCCATTCTGGCAATTCTTTCAAAGCACGAGCGTAAAGTTGTAATTGTAACTGATATGGAACTTTAAATTAGCTAATCTTATCTTTTAAGTTTAATAGGTTACGGGAAATCTTTGGTGTTTAGAATCGGTTTTACTCTACTCTACAATAGTTTATTGTTTTAGCAGACAGAATGTTATTAGAATGCGATGGCGGTTCGTTACGTAGCGGCATCGGCAGTGCCGGTTATTTCTGTCGACCTAAATATCTGCGCGGGCGCAGGCGCGACCCGGACACCTCGCACTATTGGTAATTTACTTGTTTATCGAGCACTCTGAAAACGTTTTACGATATACCAACGCTTACTTTGATGCCAGACTCTGAAACGTTGTAGGTACATTATTTGAGTATAACAATGTGACTATGAATTTTAAATGAACGATGCACTGAATGCAGACCACGTGCGGAGGGCTATCTCGTCGGTCTGACAAGGACAGCATTTTGATGTTTCAAGAAACCCATAGCTAACGCAAGTTCTAACCATTTAATCACACTTGGAGTAGTCACTTTACGATTATTTCGACTACATTCAACAGTTCTTTCGGAGAAAATATGAAGTCAACTCCATTATGTAGAGCGTTAGAGCGTGTTGTCAAACATTATTCTTTCAAGCTCTTTGCCTCCTCTCTGGTCAATTCTATTTGACGGTGTCAGGAAACCAACTGAAGCAAGCGGAGCTCGGAGTTTTGCTTTATTGCAAGAGTAGTGCAAATATTTCTTGATGCGTGAATGGTTGTTTTGCCTTTCTCTTCGGGCCTCTCGCCACTTTCTCGAGCATTCATGCTTGTTGTTGCATGCACAACCACCATGTTTCGCTACTTTATTTTTATCGTTAGATTATTCCAACGCAACATTGCATCTTTGCAATGTGTTGTTTTGAAAGAACACATGCGGCCTCGATCCTAAGTAAGATCAGACGTAGATCTGAAATTTCAAGTGGTGAAATAGATGGAACATCGAGTAAAGCGACTGTTTTCGGTGAAGCGTCGAACTATTGGGGGGTGTTCGTTGCCAGGCTTTGATCCGCCGCTGCGCAGGACTGCAGGAAACAACGCCACGTGAATAGATAATCTCGGAGCGTGTGGGAAGACAATAAACGTTTTGTTTACGTTTTCCGAAAGTGTTGGCGCATGTTAATCGTGTTTATGAAGGGGAGGATACACTACCCAAACCATCAGAAGCGTCGGCGCTTTGAACTCGGTGTAAAGCCTAATATTATGCGGAGAAAACAATGGCGTCAACTTCTTCAAAAACTGTCAGTGGAGAAATGCTTTCAAGGATTCAAAAGCGAAATTTTTGGAATTGTCTCGCTCAAAAGGAAAATTGTAACGTTTAAGTAATCAGGGCTCTACAAAAGGCTGCGTGTTCGATTCCGTATTATGTCCGATATCGGTTCGTGAGAGAGGGGCATCCTCCCGGGAATCGTGTGCTATTAGCCGGGTCCATTCCGACCACACAGCCCCGGGCTAGCCATCAAACAAGGGCCGTGTTTTATAAACCTACAAGTCACAATTTTACAGGCGTTTATTGGCAACACTTGTCCTGTTTTCTACAATTTGCGTTTTATAAAAGCACTGTGCTACAATTTTACAAGCTACAAGTACGGGCGCTTGTAGCCGTATCATAGACAAAAAGTGGACCTTTTACAGTTTTAAATTCATAATCGAACAAGCGTTTTTGAAAAAAATTGTAAAATACAACTGTAGATTTGTAAAATTGTAACGAAAACTTACGCACGTCTTGAGACCTGTAACAATGGCTACATGTGCACAAATTTTTGAATTAGTTGTCTTGATCAGTACCAAAGCAATCGTTCTATATACCTATCTATCTCTTCTTCAAGTTATTAAACTAAAGGTCATCAAGGAATGATTCGCTCATTGAGGAACTCGTCTGAGTCGGACTCGGAAGAAGAGAGTCTACGGCAGCATAGGACTAGGGAGTTTTGCCCACGAATAAATACAGATTTTGACACACCTTTTCAATATTATAATGAAAGGTCCAGAATGAACTGTACGCAAACAGACAAAGTAGACTAGATTCTGCAAGAAATTCGGACCTCATTAGAATCGTCGAGTAATCAAAATGATTCATTAAGCACCTGTCTGTATGCACGGGAGTATCATGCAATCGTTGACATGCATTTTTTGGCCGTTTTTTTTTGCCATTGCTTAGAATATATATACTTTACTAGCCAAAACACGAACTTCGTACCGCCATAGGTCATTCCATAGAAAATGTACCTATGAGAAAACGAACTTCTTATTTTTTTTTCTCGTGAAATTTTCCCCTCTATTAATACCTATCCTGCTATTCGAAGCAAAGATAAATCCAACAAATGAAAGATCATAAAAATCGGTCCAGCCGTTCTTGACTTATAAATAGTGCAATTAACACGATTTTGTTTTATGTACTTAGATAGATTTTTATTTATCAACTTTGCATGGGTATTTATAATATGCAATAGATAAAAAACCTCTACGTATTTGTAATTTTTGGCAGACACTTTTTTTTAAATTAGTGATGTCCATTACACTTGTAGAATTTACTTGTAGTCGAGATTTACAATACCGTATTACAAGTGTAGCTTTCCGTGTGTCTTTAAAAAACACCTGTAATTGTACATAGTGCATTACAGGTAACTGTTTCCTGTGGACTTGTAACCTGTAGCCTGTAGGTTTATAAAACACGGCCCAGGGAGCACACACCTGCGTGTTGTGGCGTCTATGGAGGTGTAATTACAAGCTAACACAACACTAACTTCTGGTATGGCAGAACATGGAAATATAAAGGACTGGTGGTATGGTCATGAAAGCAGCAGACTGTATTTCGCTAATATTCAGAGCCTCATTCGTGCGTCGATACCCCTTTTTGGCTTAATATAATAAGCAAAGATGCAAGGAAGGTATGTGTTTTGCATTCGTTTGTACATCAGCCCTTACAACACGGGAAGTCTTTGTTCGAACGTAATTACGAGCAACACGACTTTGAGCCGGTTGCGAGCATTAAAGATAAAGAAGCATTGAATGAGTGCACGTAATACCATTAAAGTTTTGATATCACACGTGCGTGTGAGTCAGGCGCGAGACGATAGACCGAGCCTACGCGCGACGCTACTATATTTTGGGAAACGTGTAGTATCAAACGCAACTGTGTAATAGCTCAAGCTTGTCTCTAAACAAGTCTGGACTGGCTGGAACGCGTCACGCCACGCGAGTTAATAGGTACCCATATGTATTAAATGTATTCGTACGGGGTATCGCAACGGACGCAGATTTGTCAGACGTGGGCGACCGCGGCCGCGACGAAACAGGTTGCTTCGGCCCTAGCGCACGCCGCCAGCCTTTTTTTTTATTTTATTCACGAGCATAGGGCTGCTACGAGTATCCACACGCATTTCATTTCATACGGGAAATGAATAGTTAAAGCGCAACGGCCGAGCCGCGAGAATGCGCGCCCGCTGCATTGTGATTGCGAACCAGTTCCCAAATATCTAGGTCGAGTGAAAGGCCGATGCGATGTCCACATCGCTTGTTAGCGGATACCGCATTGTGCTCGCAGGAAGGACTGAATGCGATTTCCTAGGCACAGGCAGCCCTGGACGACGGAGTCCTAGCGCAACTCGACGTCGAAGATAAAAAGAGCAACAAAAACTAATCCCGTGCAGCGCTTGTATATACACCCGTATAGCGCATGTGTATAGTTGTTTGGGCTCTCGGCTACTGGTTTTGAGACTTGACAGCCTAAACAAATAAGTGACACGCACCCAGGTAGTGGCCATTGTACCCCGCCCTTAACATTTGTTAAATATTATCTGATATCGTTTAAATTGCGGTCGATCTCGGATTATTTATGGCTCTCTCGAAGTTGAAGACTCTTCAAATCACTTCGAAGACAGTTGTGTTAAAAATATGAATTTATTTGGATTGAGGATTGAGTCGGTTCACATTTTTATTGTTGTCGCCGCATTTGCGACAGGAAATAGCGCCGCTTACTCATGGGCTGAGTCAGGGCATTTCCAGTTAGCTTAGCTTCCAGATTTTTAATTGGAATTACGTATACTATTATAGCGGCGTGAACAGCTTTCGTTTTCACAAACCGAATGTAACCGAACACTTACGTTCAAATGGAGAATAAATTTAGCGAATAATGTGCGGAACTGAGAGTTGCGGTGCCATTAAAGCCGAAGCCAATGTGACTAGGCAGGACAACGCTAAATTACAGGCCACATATAAATGGCATGG
The DNA here is from genome assembly GCA_963691665.1 of Clepsis dumicolana. Taxonomy (NCBI): domain Eukaryota; kingdom Metazoa; phylum Arthropoda; class Insecta; order Lepidoptera; family Tortricidae; genus Clepsis; species Clepsis dumicolana. Next base: position 4,147,947 of record OY829524.1, on the reverse strand, counting down.
CAGCTCTAAACACGGTGATTCGGGGAAGTCTAGACTCGTTCGCGTGTTCACCACAATTATAGTGATCTAATCTTCTAAACAGGATGTCGAAAATTTAACGTTATCCAGCGGTGAAGAAAACAGAGTTTATCTTTTGAATTATGATCGTGTTTTTGCTTCACGTTTTCGTAATATTTGACAGGTTCAGTGTGAAATTTTGGGTTCCCGGTTGTTTGCTGGGAAAATTAGTGCTTTGAGACTTTCGGGATACTTTTCACCTGTCTATGTTTCGAATTTGTGATCTTCAGCAAAATGTCGCTTTCTATTTGTGGTAGAAGCCGTGTGAAAACCGACAGAGTCCACAGCAAAATGTTCCTGTCAATAGTGTGGCGGTTTAAGTATGTTTAACCGAACTTAGGACATTTCGCACTGGTGTGAAGAAACTTTGAAACCGAACTGACAGTTTGGTGCAGTAACTGTTGTTTCGGTGTCTCGTTCAACGGCTTATATTTCGTTCAATGCGTCGTGAAATTGATCGTATCACATGCACCGCAACGGAATGTAACTATAGCCTAATTAAAAACAGTTATCGTGATCATAGTACCGTTACGTAAAATCTACTAGTGGTAGGTCGGCTTGTATGTAGATGTAATGTGAAAGTAAGGAACCATTGTTGCGTGTCTGTTGACATACAAGTCACGGTATGGTATCCATGGCGTTGACAATACACTGTATTGAAATTTCTTTTTTATTTGGCCTCTCTAGTAAGAAATCTTATTTCTTAGTAACACGCAAGCACGCTTGGGAGACGCAGCTATTGTTGAAGAAGCATTACCTGTCAAGCCTTTTCATAAAAGTTTTGATTTGCCTGTGTGGTATTGTAGAGGCTTAATTGAATTAAACTCTCCCGTCTATCTCAAAGCCGGTACTCAAGTTCTGGTTCAAAAAGGCACGATCATTAAGACAAAGTGTGGCAAGATAAAAATAAGATTTAGAATCTCGATACAGCGCAGGAGTGCAGGGAAGGTCAACGAACGACGTCCATCTTGAAATTATTCACGTGACCCGCTCGTATTATGCTTTAATTTTAGTCAGTTTTATTATTATTAGCGATTTTTTTTTCGAAAAAAAGCATTTGTCGTTAAGTTGATGTAGGTTAATGTGCATTATTTTAATGATCCGCCATTGACGTCACACAGCCTTGCGGCCTATAAAATTGAATTTGTGCCCCTTAATTCTTACAAATAAAGTAGTTAAGGTAGTTTTTGGGTTTCGGGACGTATCAATATCAATAAAAAATATTTGATCAAAATTTCAAATGGCATATTTTTTGTAAGCTTTTAGTGACCTTTTTCGAAGCGCCAGGGTCTGATTATAATTAATAAACAAAACCTCTTAAAGAGCGTTTTGTAATCAATTTGCTGAATCTTCAATTGTTACTTTTTCGGGCTTTAACAAGATGCTACTATAATAAAAAAAAAATCTTATATGCTACAGGGTAATCCGAGCCATTTACTTCCACATTCTATGCGCTAGTTCCAATCCAACGCAAGATAAAACTAAAAAAAAAAAAAAAAAAAAAAAAACTGGTGCTATAGAGGAGTTCTTCCATTCCTCCCTGTGTGTGTGTATCCTGCAGGCAGGCTGTTCACCCTGCAAACTGGACCTGCAGGTGGTTAAGTAACAAGTTACGACACAAGTTACAGAAATTGCATGGGAGCTGCTAGACGAGATTAAAAGATGAGATTAGCTTAATTTTAGAAAAATGTTATACATTACTTGGGCTGGGGTGTTATTTGAGTGACGTATCCCGTATTAAGATAGTGATTCGCGACACATACCTACTCGTCAGATAGTAAAGTAAAACGTTTTAAAATGAAATCACAAAACTTAGGTCATTTTTTATGAGTTTGAAGCAGATATTTTTTAGAAATTCAAGCAACTATAGATGACACGGTAGAGATTTCCAAAAGACCGATTAACTGACAAAAAAACTCCAGCCGCCGTAATTTGTACGCATCCTTTTTTCAGAGATATCACAGATTACAAAAAGGGCTAATAAATGTATTATTGATATCGACTACTGTGCTGCATTACGATATATTATAGGGTCTTAATGAATCCTTATAAGGCGGCGGATCAAAGCAACATCTGACGCGCCGACCACTTGAACTAGCTACTACGTACGCCATCTTTGAAATCGACTGGCTTTGATAGTCTGTGGTAAAAAAGACGACACAGTGTAATTAAAACAAGCGTCTACCCCTTGGGACTTGGGAGTGGTGAGCCGAACATGTGAGGAATTCGTAAGTTTTTTCTGTGTTACCGAATATGGAAAAACAATTGCTGCAAGTAGAGTAATCTAAGTACCTATTGACACAATTTTGTGTTTTTACGAAAAGATGTGAAGGGTACACGAAAAGAACATGTCTAGCCACCTTAGCAACTTTTGAGTTATCGCGGTTTGAAAGTTTGGAACGATGTAATTATCCATATACTTTTCGTACACATCGTATATATTTTATATAAATAGTTGTATCTGTAACCGAGTGGTAAGTAAATTATAGACATTACCTGTAGTCTATTGAGTGCTCTACATTTTGAGACTAAAATCTCGTTTTAAAAAAGTAACTAGACGCGTTCTTTACGTGTACCCTTCATATGTAACAAATGGAATACTGAAATGGGTATTGCTATATCGAACGAGAATAATCAACTTCCACTCGCCAAAGTTTCAACGTTTCTTTACAGCAATAGTAAAGCAACTGTATGTACGAGTACTTAATCAATATGCTCTAGGTACGACTATATCAAAAACTAAAGCCATAACTATCGAACTCCTGCTCATGAAAGCTGTCATAACCGTAAATCAGCGCGCTACCGGACCACGCAATTAAATGCGAGTGCCCGGGGTACGATTTTATTTATTGTATCTTTATTAAGGATTCTTAAGGTTTATAGGTCTCGACTCTCAAGTAGGTTTCGAGGTCGTTGGAAATAAACAGTGGTTAAGTTACTTACAAGTTAACATTTCTGTGCCTGTGCTTAAATGCCTAAGTTGATGACCCTTTATACGCTCAAGACACTGACATCTTTCTAGTTTTCTATCGTCTTCCCGGTAGCAACAGCTAAACACAAAGTCAGAGTAAAAACAAAATCAGTACAATCGTTTTCGGGCAACGGGCTCGGACACGCAAGGTGCGTTCCCATGATCGTTAATATTCAAATTGAACAGGAGCCGAAACGGCTTTATAAAATCGTGAACAAAATCGATACACGCAATAAAATAATATAATAAAGATAAGTAACGGCTAAAACGGTAGCTAAATAACGTCAAAGAACAATACGCCCATTGTCCGCGTCACTGTTCCGAAATGTCTCCACACAAAAGAAAACAAACTAGTCGAGATGATATTGGACAGCTTCTCAAAGAAACTCGGCTTAAACATCGGTTTCTCAAAGGTAAACACGATCGAACGCATTGTGGGATGTGACCTGAGGTCACTACGGGACCTCTGGACCGAATTTAGGAGCGCTCTTCTCACATTGTGGGGAACAATGGAGAGAAAGGACGAGAATACCGCGAGGGGTGATGCTGCTAAGTATTACCCGAACAATGCTCACAAAGACTGGTGTGTGTTTACCCATGAATATGTGGAATAATACACAATGGCCAGTGCCATGCTAATAGGCACAACAGGTTACTCCTTTCTCAAGATAAGTCTCCTTGTATAACGAATTCGCGTTTGGGGTTAAATCGTGCATGTTCCCTCTGAAAAATTGCTACGTGTAATCCCGTTTGTAAATGTTCTATTTAGACGTTTCTGCTAACTGCGATAGTGGCTATTGTTAGGCAAATTGATGAATTAATTATACGAGCCATGCGAATGCTCTTGCATTTTATAAGCCGACAACGAGGGTCGGTTACTAGACAATAAACAATAGGTGATTGATTAATTACAACTAAGGACTTTGGGTCTCGTAATTATTATTTAAATTTGAGTACCTTACAGTGAGTGGTGTGGTGACGCATATGGATCACAATGTTATGACTATGTCTTCTATTGTAATTGTACTGCATGTTGCTATAAAATATAACTATTATAAACTGCATAAGTACACTTTTAAACTACCGTTAATCTCAATCATCCTAATAATATTTACTATCCTAAATTTCTACCTATAAACTTCTACCCTAAAAAGGGTAGTGGATGGATTTCCTTGGCCACCCTAGCAGACCAAAATTGCCCATTGCCAAATGTCGCCATTTGGCCAGCGTCTTCGCAATTATCGGTGTAGTGGCTTAGAAGTCCTGCCTGCGCGAGCGACCATCTGCTCTGGATTAGCGCTGTGCGCGGCGGTCTGCGCAGAGGTCGCGTTACACTGCTCAAGTTACTCTTAGTTTCCTCATAGGACTAAGTAGACGAGATCTATTCCTTCGAGTTTCTGTTCCTACGTGGAAAGCGGTAGCGGTCCATAAAATTTTTTTAGCCTTGTGTCATAGAAATTGCTACGGCTAAGATTATTTTATGGCTTCTAAATGTCAGTAATTAATTAATGTCATCGTAAATTGCTTTGAATTAAGAAGAATACCTAAACGCAATTGTATGTTCATTTCGATCCCGAATAGCTAAAACATAAGAAGTTCAGCACATTACCTAGTCTTAACAAAAATGAGGTAAATCTGATAGCGCACTCTTTTCTTATTGGACTTGTTGGAACGAGATGAATGCTAACCGGTAAAAGATGAATGCTAACCGGTAAAAGCGTCGGTTTATGGGCACTTGACATTGATTTTAAAACGTATAGTGCTAAAGATTGTGTTATCTTAAGTATTCGAGAACCTCGCAAACTATAAGTGGCAATTATGGAGAACCAGCATGTGCGTAGAGACGCATTTTGGCCAAGAAACCACAGCCCAATTCGCTCTGATTTCACTTTAGAATTGTTATAAAAAACTGAGATTCATCTCAATTATCAACGAAAATTATAACGTACGCTTTAGGAAAATGTCTTAATGTTTTGGAAATTGGATTTCCATTTTCAGAGGTTCTATCCAACCTCTCTGTGAGCCCAACACGTTCTTGGCCAGATTTTTTATCAAGATAGTGTTGAGCTAGCTACGTAGCAACATCGAAAGCTTAAAAAAGTGCCTTATAAACTAATGCATCGTGATGCCGGGACCACACACCGACAAAACGCTACAATCCAACACCGATGTTTAAAAAAAAACAAGATTCCGGTCACGCTTAGCTAATTAACCTACGTGCTGTAAAATTTATTATTATTCCAATAACTAACATAACCCGAGTCCGTAAATCACTTATTTTTAACTGCCAATAAAATCTTGACAATAGAAAGACTCTAGTTTTTTGATTATCATTTTACGACGTTATTATGCAGGAGTCGGAATTTTTCAGTGATTTTACGACTTTAGTTGACCGCTCGGTTTTGGTGCATTTCGAACGTGTGAAAGTAAAACAGAAAGGATTTAAAAAGGACGTCGTAAATGCGATTGGTCAAGCGGGGTCAGATTCAGTAATTACACGCTTTAAGGTGGACCTTATTGTTGTATCGTCGGTTATTTTTTACGACTAACGAAATTTGTCGCTATTTATTTCCGTGCTATGTATGTAAGTAAGTACTTTTAAAAGTCAACACGTTGACTGCTAGTGCAGCGAACGTGTATCGAATGTGAATATTCATAGCGGTTCTCTGTGTCCCACTTCGATGGCACCTAGGCACTGTAGGTCCGTTTTGCTTTGTTTGTTTACTCGTTTTTATTTTACTATAGTTATACGACACACGAGGCACACGAGGCAACGATATCTCGCTTACTCTAATCATACAGTGGCAAGGCCGTTGCAACAAAGTTGCAAAGTCGTGTATTTTTTTAAGTTAAGTACCAAAAGTCTGTGTTGATTTGATACATACGTCGTTTGTCAATATTTTAGAAAGATAATTTAGGCTAAGTATGCGTTTATTAAATAAAATTGAAATGAAGAATTTCCCTTCAAAAACTACAGCGAATCATTATTATCGGTATTGAATAGGCAGGTAGAATACCTACGCATTGAAAAATAAAAAAACAACAAAAACGATACATAAAAGCGCAAATAAAAATAGGAATAAAAGGAATACGTTTAGCATACTGTTACCTATAACATTGTTTTGCCCTTATTTTAATTAATTCACGTCGTGGACTGTAGATATTAATCAAAATGTTATGGTTCGACCCGTGGGAACGAATCTGTTGGTGCAAAGTGGACGGACCTGTTTCGCGCAACTATGCAAATATCGAGTTGAATCAGCTGGCACCAAGTAGATGAAACTGGACTGCAGTATTTGCAGCTTGATGTGAAACTGTGCATTTATAAATATTATACGCGGTCGATGTAGCCAGTATACGTAGTAGCGTAGTACTTTAGGAAGGACAATTATTACAGGAAATAATAAAATAGAAATGATGGACACGAGGAAAATCTATAATGTTATTATCGGAGATTCGTGCGTTTAGTTGTCCAGTAATTATAATTGTGGAGGACGGGATCCTTTGTTTATTACGTACCTACTCATAGTTATAAAATACTTAGGTATTGGAGTGCATGATTTAATTACCTACTATTCATTATAATTATGACTATGACAGTGATTTGCCTTTTATAATTTAAATTCTTATAAGGTTTGTTTTTCTAAAATGTACCGGGTATATGTATTCAATCACGAGACTACGAGACACCTACTACGACTACCTTTAAGACTCATAGTTAAAATCGACAAATGCAAATAATAGTAACAATTTTAGATATTATTATTGTATTATGATATACATTGATATTAGTATTACAAAAACTACAATCGTTAGTTACGTCTTAAGAAATTACAAAAGGTATAAACAAAGCGTATTCTCACACTGTTTGGATCCTAAACGTGCATTTTAATCGCAAGCATAAAATTAACCGCCTAGCAATTACCGAGTCACATTTGCACAAAGATGGATCGTTACGCCTCGATGGAGGTTTAAAGCTTCACCGATCACAAAGTTACCATTTGTATAAGACAATAGTAACATTGTGTTAAACCCTTTGTCCTACAAAGTGTTGAGAAAATAATAATTTTAATTGAATATTTCAAATAACGCGCTAACGTTTGGAATTCTGTTACAACTGACGCTCGAGCGACGTCATTTATTTTGATTTTTAAAAGGCCTTTTTAAAGGACTACTACGTAACTCCAAAATGAAATACAAGTGCTGTTTTCAAAATAAAGGACTTGGCCAGCGTACCGTATCCTGCACAGTGGTTCCCACAAATTAAATCTCCAAAAATCATGCGTTAGGGCAGTCCGGGCAGGGGAGGCCAACCCTCTATTAATTAAGGGCAAAATAACGCACTAAAATTATATGGGAACTGATTTCACTTGTTATTCAAGAGTTTGTTTTTAATAGAAATGAATTTTAATTTAGTACCCTTAATTATATTTAAGCATCCTACAATTAAGCGGACGTTAAGTAAACCACACCTTCTTGGTGTGTAGATACTCGTAACTTGTACTCGTAATTAGTGTCAATAAGTGTATACGCTAGGCATCGCATGCGCATGGCACTTGCACCGTCTCGCTTCTGGCGCTAGGCAACAGACTTCACTTGCATGAACAATGCACTCTGTTCCACGCAACTACCTACGCCTTGATAGTTGATAAAGCTTGAATCAATTTCGCACACCGCCACAACTCAATCTGAACTTTAAAAAGGACTGCCTACGCTGCATTTGGGAAGCGCCGCCCTAGAATTTAAGCACATCTGTGTCAATACGATGGAGATAACAAGATTATCTCGGAATAATAAAGCGTCTAGTCAAATATCGTTATCGTATTCAAACACTCGTCTTAAGATATTGGGTAAGCCTCTGTTGCAAAATGATCCTATCTACGTGTTTATAGCACCTTAACGCCGCGTCGGATCGCGATGTACTTTATACAGCAACAGGTAACATCGACTTGTATAATTGTAAGTCTATTTACTGCGACAAAGGAGTTACTTTCAATAAGATCGCCCCATACAGCATCAATACAGGGCCACGGGTAACTTCTGTGCATTGTAAGACATTGTTCAATAATAAGGGTTTAACAAAGGCCTTCGGTCTTTGACCCCGCGATGTACTTGCCTAACGGCGCTCGCGAAATGATACAGTATCACTACGATAAAGTAAATAATGTATAGAAGCAGACAGCCTGTCGGTAGCGTTAGGTATTGTATTGTTGTGATATCGTATCATTATACTGGGTACACGCGGAATGAATCACGCTTTTGATTTTTCTTCGAATTCTTTGTTGAGGCTTTTTAAAGTACATCGTCCATGTTTACATTATACGGAACTTAGAAACATTCCAGTTTGGTCAGTTTAACAGACAGTAGCTAACTAGACTAGCCTAACTCTTAGGCACATACTGCAGTTAGGTTTATTTGTGTAATTTATCTGTGGTTACGTATTGTAAGAGCTAATGTACTTAATTTGTTTTTAGAAAAAATGACTTTGTGCCAAGTTTCTTGCGGCGCATTCTTCTTGGCAATCATGGTCTTTCCGAAAGGGCCGGTAGACTAAAAAAAAATGACGTGTAAAAGAGCATTCAACTGCCTAGTTGCTGAATAAAATTTTGAATTTTGAATAGGCTAAAAGTCTCTGCACCTATGGTCAGATGGTAATAAAAAACAATACTGTCATATTTTTATAGCTTTCTCCGAACTACCCCTGACAAAATTGCAATTAAACCTTTGGCGACTATTTGAAGTAGCGATTTGTAAGACCGAAACTTATTTTCAAAGAAAGATATAGCCAGTTTTAATAGTAAAAACAGTACTGCCGGCGCGTGCGTTGCTCAGTATTTACGTCTGACCTACCGCACTGTGTTAGATCACCGCGGTAAAAGTGCGTTAAACTGTTAATGTAAACAGAGCCGAAATATCATCTTTACAGAGGTTATGGTTTATTAGCTTTGTTAGGCTGTGTTGGAAGAAACAATGCAGTGTAAATGTCTAAATTTCTTTCTCGAGTGGCCGAAACTATTGCTTTGCCAAAGTATTCAAACCGATTTTTTCTGGTTTAAAGGACGGTGGACTAAAGCTGGCCATTTATTTTATTCAATTGACTCCAGATTCGTGTTCAAAATTTAGACCAACCTAAAAAACGCCAATCGATAAAGCGACCTTAAAATAGACCAAAGAATCTCCTAATATGCTATTAATAGACTTATAGCTGAGTCACTGCAATTGTCGCGCCTATGCAGCCCCTAGCGAATCCATCATTCTGACTATTATAACCTCAATTAAATCTCATTACCATAAAAGCGTCTGCTGGGGCGCCTTTCTTTCTTGGAGATGTCACCACCTTTGTCCCTACGTAACCTACTCCCATTCACGCTGGACAACTTAGGGCAACAATAGAGACAGTTTGACCCACAATGACCATGGGACCGTCGTTATTTGTGTACTTTGAGCAATAAACACTGCTTTTTATGCGACTGTGAGCAGTTTTTTTTTATGGAACATTTGAATTTCAATAGATGAATGCACATTGTCCGTTGGATGCAGCTCGTGGACTGCAATCTGCAGGTAAGTTTATGCATAATCATTACGAATTACCGAAGCGAGAGTAACCGCCTGGGAAACAAACGCCGATCGCGATGGCGGGGAAACTGACGCTGCGCTGACAGGTGACAGTTTGATTTTTTAATGGCATAAGAACGAGGGATTGAACTCGGTCTGCCAATCGTTGTAATACTTTTTTTTAAAGGTCGCAGGTAATGTTTCCAAAGCAGTTTAATCCCGTTCCAGATAAAAGGTTAAGTTTATTACTGATCGTGCCGACAAGTTGGGAACCCGAATAAGCTAGCAAGCCTAATCCTACAACAATGCTTGATCCTCCCGCGTCTCTAAGCCTCTTTGTATGCTTGTACCTACTCTAAACGCTTGGCAACGAAACATTTCGTCCTTTAAAACATTCCATATAAACATGAAGCCAAACGCTAAAGAATGAAAATCTATTCCCGCCTCGATTTGATATTCTTTGGACATCGGTGGAGGCGTGTTAGAAACACAAGACGCCTAAACAATAACAAATGCAGGATTAGACGCACACTAGCACGCGTAAGGATATCACGCACACATTAAAGGATAAACAATAATACAATAATTTTCATTCCTTCGTGCGTACGCGCATGGGGCGTAGCGCTCGCTCTTGAATCGCCGTCCCTCTCGCACGGTCGTTGACCGCGCATCTCCGACCAGATTGCATCTAGTGACCAAGCAGCTTCCCCTTAGATAGATGCACCACCATCTCGTCAATTAAAATATTATTTTTGAATCAATATCAATTCAGACTGTTTTTTTTGGTTATCTACACAGTCTAGGTACCTAATGTTACAGCGAAAATTAATTTCTCTTTTGCAGTGGATAACGTAATTTGTTGCCTTCACTAAGTCATAAAACTCGCTTTGAAGTACCCTTGCGAAATAAGTGTATTGGATTAGCGTGTCCCAGTTAAGTGTTGAAGTTGATAAGAAAAAAATAAATACGACGCAACAAGCAAAACCACATTGAGTAGGTACTTGAAACCCGACACTGTCCCTAGTGGTCCAGCCACGTAAGGCAAACACAAATGACCGTTGGATCAACAGATTTGAATTTCACCCTCACAAAAAAAAGTCGTAGTAGTTTATTTATGACATAGTACAATCTCAAATAAGAAAAGTTGTGTTTTTTTCTGCCCCGCTCGGTCACGACTTGAAAAAACCAAAACAACTTTTTGTGTTCGAAAATCATTTTACGAGCCCTTCAAATAGTAAACGGGCGGACTAAAATGCTGGCTGGTGAGACGGTTTTTTCTTTTTTGCCTTGCAATTGGAACGTGCTTTAAAAATATAATTTATGAGGTCTTTTAAAACGATATAGCGACTTTAGTTCGCTAGCAACACTGGATAAAAAAAGGTTTACATCAAGCCTGCCAGTTCAAGTTAAAATGAATAAAGGAACGTTTTAAAAATAAAAGACTATCTAGATCTAGACTCAGTAGCGCACATGAGTCCTATAGGTAGTGTTAATGGTAATAACAGTTAAAACAAGACGACCACAGCACGTGTGTATGATTGTCGCAGTAAGTGGACCCGTCACTTTATACGCTAATGGCCCTTTGTAAGGGTTCCGAGAAGATACGGCCGTCGGTGATCAACTTAATAAGACACTGGTGATAAATATGATATTACACAGAAATGATACAAGTTGTATGTAAAAGTGGAAAGATAGTTAATTGATCAGAGCTAAGATTAAGCTTGAGACTAATTGAATAAAAGCAAGAGAGGAGAAAGTAACGGATAATGTGAAAGTTAATCTTGAAGATAATTAGGAGTTTGGAGCACGCATGTTAGCTACAGCTCAAGCTCCAGGTAAAGCCAGTATTTTTTACCCCCGCAGTACACGTGCATGTATAATTTTAAGCCCAGGATCGTACGTAAAAAATCACATCAAGCACACCCGAATTATGTACGTCACGCCTCCTTTTTTATACCCCTGAAGTCAAATTAGGAGATATCAATTTAGAAGGCAACAAAATATAAACATTCCTTTATCAGTTACCCGTAAGTTTCTAAATGCGGTTACTGGAACAAAAAAATAATCACTAATAATAGTGACCCACTTGTCTGGGAACTTAGATAGCCCTTGAACAGTTTATCTTAATGTCTTGAACCCTTCTGGTATACTTAAATGTGGATGCACAATTATGTTGATGACAGAACGAGGGACGATACTATACTCGACTGACATACGTGAGTGATCCGTTTATTTCACTACGATACTATAAGTACTGCATCTGCTATACCAGCTTTGTTTAGGGTGATCTCTGTCGATGAACTCCATAAGAACAGTCATTGCAAGTGTCGCTGGGATCATCTTAAAACAACGCAGCTACGTTAGTCCGTTAAGGAAAGACCTTGGGAATACGCTAACAATATTTACGTACCTTCTAGATCGTGCACTTGACCCAAAAATCCCATCATAATTCGACCCTCACGACGTGCTTTCACACACTCACTGTTTGCTATTTAAACAGCCGAAAGAAACAAAAACTCACTAACTAGACCCGAGACTAAAGCCATAATGCGTATATTAAACAGAGTTACACTATGAATAGCTTGTGCAAACTAGAGATGCTTAGTAGCTATTCAGTAAAAAGGACTGTGTGACTAGCGAACCAAAAATAGAGTGAATCCCTTAAGTGGAGCTATTGAGGACGCCGCCTCACGTTTCGAGATGTCTTTGAGTTGCTCTGAAATTTGGTGCGATTACGGTAATAACTCTGTAACATCTATAATGTTGATTATAAAGCAACGATACAAATTATAGTAATAAGGAGAAGGAATCCTATTCTTTGTTGGAGAGATTTATTCAAATTGGCTCAATTACTTTTTCTATGTTGTGGAATGTTTGAAAACCTTCGAAGCTTCGTAGAGTTACTTACGATCCCATGAATGCGGAGATTAATATCTGTATCGACAAACGATGCTTACCTGCAAACAAAAATGACACTATCAAAAATGTGCAATGAGAAGCTAGCGCAAGTATTCTGAGTAATATTACTACTTAGTATTAACCAGCTCCTGACTTCAATGGTACAGGCAGTCCATCCAATCTTAACATTTCTAAAGCCACAGCAGAAGCTTAAACGATTAACGCTGCAAATTGCAGGCAGAAGCTCCCACACTAGTAAGTTGTTTGTGAAATATTCCGTTCGCAATTACCTCGGAGACAAAATGACCGTCTATTAAAATAATCGCCTGCAATGAAGGCTGGCTAGATTTCTAATACGAACCGGTCCGTGTGGGCAGGACAGGGTTATGCGTTATACTTTATGCCACCTTGATACGGTTACTGAGCTAATGCAAACAAAACTAAATGCGTAACGTTAGAAGTATGGTAATCTACTTCTATATTGAGAAGAAACGGGAATGCTTAAGCGAAACAGCTTTATGAAGTAATAAAATGTGTAATTAAATAGGTGTGCATTAACAAGTCTTCCTTTTCGAATAAGACGTTCAGACGTAAATCGATAATAACGAAGTGCGCAGGATTTCGAGCCAGCGATGCACGAGTCGTCATATAATTTACACTGACGTTTTTACAGTTGCGTACAACTTGTTTCTCACTACAAAAACGACACTAAAGCGCAGCACAAGCGTCGTAAAGATAAAGATAAAATGGACACGGATGTCTTTTGTGACTGTTTTTGTTTGTTTAAAGTGTAATGGATCGTCTTTAGGCATCTAAGTACACGCAATAGAAACATCATTGTTTTCAGCGCGTGCTAATCGAGCATGATTGAGCACTGTGACAAATACAATGAAAGCAAGACTTTCACTGTTGGAACAATGTTGTGGCTATCTTGTTTATATGCAAACCGCTTTCGATTACTCGTTTCAGTATCGTCAATGCTGTTTAGATTGGCTTGTAAATCATTGTCTTCATTAGTTTGTTTATCAGTGGCATGTTTACGATTTGTTTCTTTAAAATCTGAGCTACCATGTGTAAACGGTTTAGCAATTAAGACTACATTCCTAATAGGTTCATAATTGCACAAGACGGACCGGACACTGAGCAAAACAACAAGCGACTCAGGACTCGGCAAAACATAACTTCGTGTTGAGTTATTCCTTTTACTCAGATCGCAGTAAAGATTAAGTAAGTCTATAATAACTTAAGTATTGCCACATAATTCTTGTCATTAAAGTTACTATGATTAACTATGGTTGTCGTGGTAAGGAACCACAACTAGGTTCAATTTAAATGAATTGCTATGTCTAGAAACTCGAATGCAAATTTTGTTTTTCCGTGCGATTGCTAAAAAGTTGAATAACCTTAATCAAACCATCCGTCGCGGGTGCGTTAACCCGCGGTTCTATTGTAGAGCATATATTTGCCGGATTTTGCACAACACTGCAATTACACTAATTTGCAAAGCGAAACCGTTAATTTACGAAATACAAAATAATATCAAAATACAACATCACGACCGCTTGCCAAAGCTTAAAGACGAATTGGATCATGTTTCACCGTGCAAGGTTAAAATTTTCGGAAACTTCAGATTCAATTCAATCGACGTGTAATACCAATTGTCATTTTAAATTCCGCCATAAATACCTACGTCAGTTATGATTTCTGTTCTTACAAAATTACACGTGTGTATTGTTAGTTTAGCTGGCGGCAAGGATAAATAGCCTACTTATCCGCTATCGACTCCGTTTATTGCCAATTGCTTCGATAACAGAACAATTTACATTGCCTTGCGGTTCAATAATGACAATCGCGACCAGAGCTTCGTCAGTGTTGCAATACAAAATTACAATTGTCTTTCGTTTTCTGTCTTTAATTTCACCTATAAATGAGACAATAAACCCAAAGCTACATCTCTAGGTGTTCTAGCGTCATGCCACTTTATAGTCTTTACCATACAGAGTTGCTTTGAACTCGTCGAGTTCAAGAACCCCGTTGTTTTGGAGATATGGTGCGACGCCATGGATTTCCGGCAGTATACCGCAGCCCGATAACTTTGTTTTATTGAATTTGTTTACTAACTACATTTGGCGCGTGAGACTGTGATGTCATGCTGGATGCTACATTATTGTCGTCACTTAGCAGTTGTGTCACAGAGTTTACATACAAAGTCACTGAAATAACATTGACTAATGCACAAGTGCTGATAGAATTCAGGTTTTTTTATTGACTTTTCAATTTGATGCGTCGTCTATCTTTATTTATAAGAATAAGACTAGACAAAACATATCCACGGTGCGCCGATATTAGTCCCCAACACGCGCAACGTTTATCCAAATTTATTCTCTTGTGCTTTAGTAGTTTTTACTATTGTTTCTTCGCCTTAGTGATTGTAAATTCAAAACGGCGAAACTGTGAAACTTTTCTGGAACAGTGAGCAAGCAGAATGGTTTTTGTTCTGATAAGTGTGGCGTTTTGCTAAAAGTATTTTGTATGTGAATGAGTTTTGGTGAAAGGCTTGTGGCGAGGCGTGGGCAGAGGTACCGTTAATTCGACTACCGCGGTCGGACACTGAGCGTATCTAATGCTGTTTTGAACTTCTTGTTTATACCTAAAAATTGTAACTGTGGTCGGGTTTTTGTTAATTTTAACTTACATTTGCTTCTAAAAATAGGCTATCAGTCCTTCATTGCGCTTGAAAACTACTCCATTATATTCAGTTTGAACTTTTCAGCGTTAATAAGTTACCACCTAACGCTAAAGATTTTTTTCAAAGTACATCATCATCTTACTCTTGTCGGTGCAGTTGTCTCCAGTCCGTTCTTCCCAATTCAAGTTCTTTCACCTCCTGATACGACACAAAGGCTATCTTTTTTATTTGATCATCTAGACACTCTATCATCAACCTTCTCGTTCCTCTCTTTCTTTCTATCTTTGCCTAAATTGAAATTATAATTTTTTTATTGTCAGATCGTTTAAAGAAAAAAAGTCTATAAATAAACAATCAAAGACCATTACTGGATCTCGATCGAAGCTCAATCGCAGCCCGGCGTACGCGGCGCTACGACAGTGCGTGTTGTTGTTGCGTTCACTAACACGGCGTCGGTTCGTCGACCTGCGCCCGCGCCTCTAAGATGCGGAAACAGTGACGATTCGCCAAACTGACATTAGGCTGTTTTTGCAACGGGTGTAATAGGACTTTTCGGGCTTGTTATGAAATGGGTTGTTTGTTGTTTCACATTAAAGTGCAAGTTCAAGTTTAAAAGATTCAGAGAGTGGTGAATCCAAAAGCAACGAAAATATGTAAATTGAATAAATAAATAAAATAATATTATGATGTTTAATTTGTATAAAAATACTGCCTTGGGTACACACTTAATTATTTTTTTTAAGTAGAGTGATCACAATTTCAAACCAAAGCTCACTAGCTTTGGTGCCCTTATTTCATCAAGCATTGATTTAACAAGGTTTTAGTCTAACGGGTGCCCAGATTCGATCTTAGAATAAAAATAATAGTGAAATAAATACAGCGCTAAAACCAGAAAATTTGTTACACGCTTTATATTGTTATATCACTTAGTTCAGCCTCCACTAGATTCAAGTGAGGTTTAAGTGTTAAATAATGATAAAAAAACTCCAAAGCTGTTGCAGCTAAACATTACTATAAACTGAATGGTTAAGTCATGGTCAACTGTTGGTACCGTTACGAGGTCGCAGGTAACCCTGAAGGGCCCCATCGCGGATAACGGATCACAAGGCAACTACGGTTCGTTCGAAACTATTTTGCGCACTTGTTGTGTAATGTACCAATAATTTAGGTTCTTGGCTGTCTTCAAATCGATGCTGAGTGCAAATGACGTATGAAGTATCAACTTAAGACTTAACTTAATTAATTAATTAAGCTCTTCGTTATTATACTTTTGTAACGGACCTTATTCGGAGCTGTCAATCATAAATCTGACCCTTTATTCAGTCCAATAGTTATTCCGTATAATTCGAATAAATATTCATATTCCTGTTTCACACAATTGTTCGTTCACACACAATTAGCTTCATTATACAATTTCATCGTTACACCAGACGCATCAAAATACAAACAAATTTAAAATTCAGATCGTAATTCAATACCATAATTCTTATCTGCAAGAGTAGCATGAAATATTAATTTTAACTCGACAATGAGTCTATTTTTATTGTCGTGGCTTCTTTTCATTTCACCTTCGGTCTCTGAAGGTTGCTTGTGGACGTCTTTTGTCAGTTTTTTGAGTTGGAGACGAGACGTGAACGATCTCTTTGATGCAGTCACGACTCAAGACAGGCTTTATGTTGGTTGATCAATCACTGCTGAGAAATAGTGTCACGGAGAGACAGGTCAAAGGGTTTGTTAGTTCAGCTATTTGGAAAGGTTATTATGCCCAACTCCTTCTAAGTCGCCCTCAATGTTTACTTCGAATTCCAAAACACGCTCGGATGGTGAACTACTTAGTTATTCATTACGGCCAAGGAAACCGTAGTTAGTTTTCAAGGAAGCATTACCATAACACGGCGCGTCTGAAGATACCGCGTTTTGTTTAAAATTACAACGTTATTGAGTACTTGTTAGTAGCAATTAAGTTACATTAATCGATGCAATTGTATTTGCTTAATTATAAACATGCAATGATTGTAATTAGCTACAATGTATTGTTCGAAAATCTTGTAACGCTATTGCATATGGCATTAGAATCTACGAAGCGACAATGCCTGTAGACACGCTAACAAACTGGAATTGAGCATTTGACTATTTATTCAGTTGCACTCAACAGTCGTCTCGATAATTATAGAGAATTAACATTTCAATTCGATATTAACATAAATTTTCCATTCATCGAATCGTATCCATCACTCTGCGGGCATGGACTCTCTTGATGGATGCGTCTTATGGGACATTTGTGACAGTTGAATTGTCACGGAGAATGAAGTGTCGCTGAGAACACCATTATTAAGCGTACAAAAGTTAAAGTTCACACGTGGTGACAAGGGGGCATCTTGTGACCCTAATTTCGTGCCCTTAAAAATTCGATCTCTTAGTCAATACTCCATCAGGCTCAGTTAAAACAATCTTGAGAATGTTTTTCCATGAGCCCACGCATTTGTCGCTGTCGCTTACTTAACTTTCTCTCTGGAAGGTTCTTAAACAAACAGGCTTGTATCAACATTTTGAAATTCAAGGGCCTGTCGATATTCAGAGCCTCTTTGCCGTGTACTCAGAATTAGTTTGACTAGTTCGATGACGTTTGCTTAAGTTTGATTTTCCTGAGTTTGTTTTCTCAAGATTTCGAATCCTGAGTTCCAGGTCCCTGACCTGCGTTACTAGTTCACAACTGAACTGTTACGTATTGGAATTACAATGGGTAACGCCTATGTACAATAAGATTTCTTTCATCATCAGATGCCCAACGCCCGGACATCCACAATAGAATATTAAGTATGTCAGCATAACAATAAAGGATTCATTGAAATGTAAGTCGAATCGAGCCGTCTAATCCGACCACGTCTCGAGTGGCCCGATTGTCCTTTCTCATTGAAATACCAAATATCGGCTGAACTCACTAATGTTCTTTTGCCGTGATTTATACATTGAATATTTAAGCGATACATCACACATTTCCACGCCCTTCCTTTGTCGGACAACAACAAATTGTACAGAATACAAGAATTTACATAATTATGGAGTTCTGTTTTCACTTTCTGTCCTATTTAAAAATGAATGTGTGAAGGTAGAGTACAGTTAATTAAGTTGAGTATTCTCACGTGCAGCGCTGTGGCCGTTGAGTCTCGACGTGTCGTAAACGTTATCGTTACAGGCCAAGGTTTCGTCGATACCAAGACTTGTATAACTTATACTGACTACTGAAGTCAGTTTCCTTATTAGAAGACCGAGAAACATCGATAAAGTTTATGACGATATTACAAGACCATAAAAATCGTTAAAAGCGGTCATGGGAATGCTCAAAATTTGTCGTTAAGTCGAAAAGGGAAAAGTCCACGTTCACGCACGCTCAGTGTCACTTAGATTGTGACACGTATAATTATGTAAGGCGTCGTTCCCACGCACAAGTCGTTAGTGCGACTTCCGTAACATTTTGTCAGCGCAGAGAAAGGTTCAAGACAACTGAACAAGCAAGATACAGACTGAAAATGTTTGTTTATTAGTTGGCGAACAAAAAAACAGTAAGCTTTTCAACCGTTACATTTAAAAAACTGCACTGGATCGCATCCCCGCAGCTGTGGCGGCGCGGGCGCAGCGGGCGGAACATTACCGTTTTTATTTAAATTTTCAGCGCTGTCTAACATCTATTCTGAAAAACGACATTTCACTCCACCAGTCAAAGTTGACTGACCTTCGAAATTTTCAATTGCAAATGCTTTGTTCCCCGGACATCTGTCAGGAGGAAAAAAATAAATCTGGCGCATTCCTAAATTGAAATTGACGCGTTCCATTTAAAACAATAATCAACGGGCGTACTAAATTGAATTTGATTGAGGGGCTTTGTCAAAACAGTGGGATTGTGTTATGTTTTTGTTGGTTAAGTATTTTATCGATTTTATTGATTGACGTTATATTTAATTTCAACTGAACAATTCAGTTTAGGAGTGAGAAAAAAAAGGCAGACATCACGCGATCTGGCATATCGGGTATTTTAGTTAAGGTCATGTTCACACGGGGTTAAAAGTGGTAATTATTTATTGATCCGGTGCAAAACTGGACGCCGGTGCGGGAAAAAATCCCCCTCACATTGTTTCAACGGCAACCGGAGATAGCTGGCGTGGGGTGGCCATTTGAAACAAATGCCGGTCGAGAACAGAAAACAGACCATATCGCGTGACACAGGACACATAGGTGCTCTTATTGGATATTTAAACATAGATTTAGAGAGTACTCTGTTTACCGTAGCTGAGCGCAAAGCTCTCATGGTTGGAAGCAACTTTTTGCGGAAATTTTGAACGATATTGTTAGCTGTTTTCCTGGCTGGTCAAGCGTAGCCTTGTAGTTCGTTCCCAGTTCCCTGTGGCCGCACGTGTGTATTCGTTGAACTCTCGTGGGAAACCGTTTAACGAGGGTGATATATTGCTGATAGCATCAATTATCTCCCCGGCCCACTAATCGATACAAAAGTTTTATTGGGAAATTGCTGATATCGATACACCCTATGTAAACTAACATGGGAACACAAGGGTGCAGGACTGCAAGTCTGGTTCCACTCAACTTAGAACACTACCTTTTAGTTTAAGTACGAGTTCACCAGTAGAACCGTGGCATAAAACGTTGAACGTTATCTGCAAGTCAGACTCAGGCGTATTGATAGCAAGAGTTTCAAATATCACTTTCACTTCAAACAGGAATACAAGCAGATTTTACGGTCGGCCGTGATCAACGAATTCCCATAGAAAAACCTTCAGGACTCCTCGACCGTAACTGAATCTTATCTGATGTTTTTATGACAGTTGCGGACAATAATTACCTAATTGTAATGCTCAGAGGGACAAGAAAGGATGAAAGTTATAAAGTGCAGCAATTTAACGTGCTCCTCTTGCGATCACGATAACCGTGCAATTAAAAATCTAGTTTCAGTTAGCCAGACAAGTTTTGCGGCGCAGCAATTGTATTAATAAAAACGGTTTTTTTTTTCATTGGAAATTTATGTTTTCGATGTGCGAAATGATTTGTTAATTCCTGTTGGCAATTGGATAGTTAACGGAGAAATGTTTGAAGCAGGCAGTTCTGCGCCAGTGGTAACAACTAATGTTGGAATTTTAATAAAACGTGAGGTAAGTATCGGTCTTGAAAACGATCTTTAAGAGATTGTTAATGCTCTATTTCTCCAAGGCGAGTTTCTTTGGCGTTTTGTTATACGCGATCGTCAGTTGCATCATGATTTGAGTCTGGATGTAAGATAACGTTAATTTACGCCGGTCATGCCATCTGTGTCGTCTGACGCCCTTGGTCTAATTCTATCGTCTCGGATGCGTTTAAATGATACAATTTGTTTCAATTTTGCTGAATTAATTTATGCGTTCATTTCATATTTGGGTCGTCTCAATCAAGATTCAATTCAGATTGAGTGTGTTAACACACGACATTGTAAAGGCATGCGCTTTTGCCAATATTTGCGCAACGCTGAGCGTGCTTAAAGATCGCTTTGCGTATTTTTCTTTTTTGTATTATTCAATTATGTAAAGATATACAAATAATAAAGTACATCCGTTCCTTGTGGTCAGGATCGATGCATATCCCTCAGGCCTTGCCTCGAACAAGAACAAAAAGGATTTTTTATCGTTAGCAGTCGTTAGAGGCATTGAACCATATCTTCCTTTGCTTCCTGAGGGTTGCACAAGGCGCGCAGGCGTGAGAACTGTAACGTACTCGCATTAGTTTCGAGCGGGTGCCTCTGACGATTACAATTTAACATTTAACAAGTGCAAGGAATGGGAATTCGCTAAGTGCTAATATGCGGTTAGAGATATTTCCTTTTTGCCGGGAGCGGTCATGTATTTTTGTCACTATGAAAGTGGTAACATTTTTAATCTTTCCCAGATCATCAGAAGGTCGTTAGATGTCTATTTTCTAGGGCAGGGTTTCAAACCCAGGATGAGACTGCTATAATTTAAGATTCTAACTAATGACAATAAGTGCAGCTGAAATGACAATGAACCGACAACGTCCTCAGTTCCACAAATAACTCATTGTACGAAAATTCAACGTCAATTATATCTCAAATATTGCACGACAAACAATTTAAGTCTCCGAGCACCGCACCGGCGTGTCATTGCAGGCAAATTTTAAAGTCATTGGACAATTGACGATCTCGAAGTGAATGACCGTTTCGGTAAAAGGTCGGCAGCTTTGGCGTTGCGTGCTGAAATCGATCTGTTAGTCAACAGATGACAGGGGTACTTTCCCCGATCACTAGTAGTAATAGTATGCTGGGGTGGCAACGGGGGATGCGTGCGCGCAGATGCGCGTTCGATACGGCCGTTACGAGATCTGTTAATATTTTCGAATTTGGTACACGTGTGTTAACTACTTTTTGTTCGGCCCGCATCGCGGATAGGTGTCGAAATTTTTTTACGGTTTATCACATGCTACTTTCTTTTTTTGTATACGCTGTTGGGAATACCGTTCGTTAGAGACAAAATAAAGCTAGATGTTATGCCAGACATGTTTCGTACTAATTCGTAGTCTTTCTGCCCGCGCGACTACCATGTCATTATGGCAGTTGACAGCGGCAAAAACCTACCCTCGTTTTCATCGTCATTTTAATTATTGCCAAATGTAGGGTAGCACACTACACTGATCATGATCAAGTCACACTGTAAAACTAACTAGAATTTAGTCATTTTCGAGACGCAAATTGAGGTTAAACTCAATGTAATGTGTCGTATTGTATTGTACCTACAATAAACAAAAGAACAGAATCCTAATTAATGATTTATTAAAATAACACACCTCTTTTTGTTACCTATGTTTTTTGCTGTTGATTTTACCAAATTTGATAATAGAAACGCCAAGTTCCTGTGGGTGAAAGTGACAGTTACAAAATCAATATGACCGTTACGGGCGCGAGGGTGCGCGGGCGCACAAAGGGCACGCGTCGTGCGTTATTGTTGTGCGATTCTAAAGGGGATCTACTTTCGTTAGGGGTTATTGTTTTACATTTATAAATATGACGTAGTGGTAAATTTACAGGAAGATAATATTAAAAATGCAGGACAGAATTTTCATTTCTTGGGCTTTGTTTTCAAAAAAATCAAATCAAAATTAAATATAGTTTATTTGTTAAACATAGGTACAATCGTTAGGTAGAATCGAGAATTTACAGTTGTTTTGGTTTGCTTTAACCTTGCCGAACAGTAGTAGGTACATGGGTATTGGTATATTAAAAAAAAAACAACTGTTTTTAGCCACTTCTTATTTTCGTTCTGCGTTTAAATTGAACAGTTTTAAAGTCATCTTTGTTTAAAAACTGTAATTCATTTGAATACTTTCTTCAATTTAAGAACGTTGATCCAACGTAACTTAATCCGGGTATTTTGTAGCTCAAAAGTAAGCTTCGACCCAGTAGCAATTACTTGACCGACGGGAAGGAAGCCCTTTCAGCATGTAACAATTTCTAATGCCCAAAACCCTTAGAATTTCGGAACCCCGCTGGCTAGTCCACTTACATTCCCAGAAACTCAAAACACGAGAGTTCAACGACTCCCAAAGGTATAATTATGTAATAGAAAAGGGATGTAATAAATAGGTGACCCGGTTATTTTTGGGACCCCTCACAGCTTTCTTACAGTTGGTCAGTTCTAGACAATTAAATCTATGATTCTACGAGTGTTCTCGAAAAACTCTTAGAATGTCAATAGAAATTCTGCATCTGCTGAAACGTAAGCGTAATTTGAAAGGGTTTTTGGGAGGCTAATTCGAAAAGTTCATAATTTGCTATTGACGTTGATACCTATATCAAACCATAGACAACAATAGTTTGGCACGCTTGAGTTGTCACCGTACTGTGAGGCAATTTAGAAAAAAAAATATGACAAAGAGTTTCCTACAAAGTAACAGGTAGTGGTGTGTAAAAACTGGTACCACAAAAAACAACAATACCCGTAACAGTAATTCGATTGTCACAAAGGTTAACTTTATTTTCAGTTTTAACATCACTAATGACAGTTTAAACGCCATAAACATTCGGTTGGATTTAGGTGTACTTGGATGTAAAAACTAAAAACATATCATTTTCTGACCACGTTGGAAACGCAATTAGGTCATATTCACATGTAGCAGTTTTTATAAGTTGTGAAACGTTGTAACATCCTGTATGAGGTATGATTCGTAATGGACCTACCTTAATACGTTTGGTCATACCTGCCTACGTTCCATACAATTCTCAGTAGGTAGGTAGGTTACCAACACACTTATTGCTTGACTAATAAACACTAATCGAATGTGTGATCGTTTCATTTTGATTATGCCAGCATGACAGACACATTTCCTAAATTTTATTTCAATAGGTAAATACCTACCTATTAGTATTATTATTGGGTAGTTGGGTACCTATCTAATTGATTACGATTTCTTAAAACTATGACGTTATGAATTATAAATAATAATAATACTTAGGTATGTATAATTATTTAAATGAACGGTCGACATTTCTGACGAAACAGCGTTTTTTTTTTATTTTCTTTACATTAAGTCAATATAAATAAGTAGATGTACAATATTTGAATTAGCACTTTTTATTATTTCACACTTTCATAATTTCACTTTCAGAACAACTGCCCGTCCTTTTCTGTCACTCAGAATGCAACGGGACGGGTAAATAATCTCGCGCGACAAACAAAGTCGCGGCCAGTCGTGCTAGCCCCACAGCCTCGTCAGTGGTGCGTAAGATTCGACGCCATATTGCAAAGAACGCGTCACCAGCCTCGCGCGTGCGCGTCGCGTCGGCGTCACGCGCCTATCTTTACGCTTTACAATCGTTCGAATTTGACAAGGACAATTCATAATTCACTATGAACGTTACGTAAGTACGATGAATGATGACTTTGTGTAGACTTTTGTTACGTAGGCAACTAGAGCTTAATTACCCAATTAAGTGCATAGTAAATGTCCACTTCGCACTTAACAATAATAACTCATTCATATACTTACTAATATAGCTACTCATAGATAGATTTTGATAAAATTGTTGTGAACTTTTGTTTCCGTCGGTAATTAGGTACCTAAAAATACTAATATAATAGATAGATAAATAGCTTGCACAAATTAGCGCGATTCTTGAATGAACTCCCTCTTTTCGAAATAGTATCTATTCAGGTACCTACCTCTCTCTCTTTCTAAATGGGACTCTGTAGGCGATTTCGCGGTATTTACGTTCGTTCGTAGTAAATGAATAGTAAACAGACTTTGTTTGTCACATTTTATTCTAATTGCGGCTTCGCATCTCCGCGTTGTTTTTACGCAACACATGTGCAAGTTAAAAATGGGACAAATGTGGGAGGCGATCAACCCACACTAACGTACCTATCGGGATGTCAAAACAATACAACTAGGTCAGATTATTTTAGCGCTAAATCTCTATTGCAGCATAAGGTAGGTAAGGTACACCGACTTTTAACATGAAACTACCGTGAGACTCAATCATAGTGAAATAAAAACGGATCACTCACGTATATAAGTCGAGTTTAGCCCGACATGTTTCGGACTAATTCGTAGTCCTTCCTCTGGGAGCGCACGACCCAGCGGCGGCGAGACGCACACTGCGCGCCGCGGCTCTGCTCGCGCGACTACTAGACGCAGCTGACAGCGGCACACAGTACCCTCGTTTTCATCGTCATTTTTATTATTGTCAAATGCAGGGTAGCACACTACACTGACCACATCACTCTGTAAAGGCTCGTCCACATTCACCGTTGACGCAGTATTTAGCACAGGCTTCCAACTTGGGGGCAACGACCATCCACTATCACGATTAAAATTGGGATGACGACTAATTTCAATGGCTTGGTTTGGACTACGAATTAGTCCGAAACATGTCGGGCTAAACTCGACTTATATACGTAAGTGATCCGTTTTTATTTCACTAAGGTACACCTACCTAATTTCGTAGGTACACAATGACTAGTTTTGTTTTTAAAAACAATAAGAAAAAAATGCCCCGCCTTCAAAGTTGTTACCTACGTGTTGTTATTGTTAGTAACCGAATGTATGAAACGTTGTAATAAGTAGGTACCTAGTTAATTTTTTTTTCATCCACAAAACGTCCCCTTTGATTAAGAAAAAGTCAATTAAAAATTAACTAAGAAAAGATTTGGCCCAAATCTTAATTTTTAATTGTGCAGTTTGCTAATGGCTGAATAAAGGACTTCCTTGGTCCCTTTATGAACTCATTGACACCTTGATGGGAAAAAAAAAACAACACGTTCGGCCATATAATACCTACCTGAGTTGGGGTGATTTGTGATCGAGTTACAATGTACAATTACAAGAGTTGAATTAAATAATTAAAATAGCAAATTAACAAAAAGTCCTATTGAGGTTTAATGTAATTTGTTTATAAAACCTATAAAAAAATAAAGCAGTGAATTAAAATGCAAATACCTATATATAATTTTATATATATAGTAGTGGTGAGAGTTTACCTACCTACTTATTTAATTTTCAGAGTAATAATAAAATGATAAAAAACAGTTTCTAATAAGACTAATTTTCCAACAATCTAGACCTACTTAGGTACAACTAGGTACTTTATAATGAACGTAGTAAAAATGTATTATAACGCAATGATTATTTTCTTAGATGTCATTCATTAGGTATAGGTAGACAAAGTACCGACCGTAGATATCTAGCTAGACGGCTAACAAGTAACAACGCCGCATTGGCGCGTCAGTCGACTGCACCCGCACTAAATATTACAATAATAACCTTGACCACAGACCAGATTTATTACCGCATAAAAACTTAACAAGACTGGCCACAAAACAAGTTTTCAATGCATTCTAGCCAGCTGCATTGCGCGATAACAGATAAAAAAGTTAAAAACAAGATGCAATTAAGATAAAAACTGACCTGTTATTCTCTTCTGAGTTTTGCTGTTCTCGGGGCTCGATACTTTCGTTTCTTGAGACGGAGCGTTGGGTTTGGGCGTCGTTACGGCCATGGGTGCTCTCCTGAGGGCTGCGGGGACGGCCGCCGCGGGAACCAGAGACCAGGCGAACCTCTGGGCTCCCGGGAGAGGCTGCTCGTTGGCAAAGTCGAAGCCCCATCTTTGGCTGTCGAGCTCCAACTGTCTCGCCAACTCCCGCTCCACAAACTTTCTGTTGTCTTCTCTATCGGTGCAGCCGAATAGATTCCTCCGTACGCCTTCGAGGGTGGTGACCCCGCGCACCCGCAGCGCTCTGGAGTCCAGCACCGTGGCCTGCAGGCCTGGAGCCCTCACACTCAACGTAGACATCTCTTCTATGCGACTGAGTCCACCACCAAACACAGCGCGAACACACTTCTCTGATAGCATCCGCGACGCTCTCTTCACCTAGCGTAAACAAGGTCAAAATTCAGTTTTTGAATGCGTCACAACGTAATAAGTTAAGCACGCATCTAGATGTTTGGTCCATCACGCACTAATAAGATCAGTTTTGATTGAGTTTCTAATTGAGGTTAGTGCAAGTGAGCGTAAACAATTCGTAAAAACACACGACGTCACAAGCTTGCAATGCAACGCGGCCACACGACCGAAGTACGTACGGCGACTAAGCGGACTAGAAGTAAGGAAGGGGAAAAAAAGATTGGGTCGGCTCGGAACGGCGTCGCCTGCCCTGCGCGTGCGTGGCGCGGCGCTAGCGTCGCGTGATGACGCAATAGTTCAACTTCTCGACACCGTGTGGCGCCACAGTACTCAAAAGTCGCGTGCGCTACGAGAGCGGCAGAATCTAAGCAATGTTGCAATAATAAAAATATTTATTAGCCTTACTTTTTAGATTAGGTACATAAGTACGCAAATAAAACACAAACTAGTCAACGATCGGGTCTATAGCTAAAAGCTGAAATAAATGGAAATGTCTTTATGTAAGGGAGCCAAAAAGTATTGTTTGTTAGTAGTAAATTAAATAACATTACTCAGGTACAATTTGAACTTAGAATGTGTGAGATTTTTGCGAAGGTTATAAAAGTGAAATTAATTAGTGAACTTTATGAATTAAAGCTTAGTTTTGCTAAAGAATATTAAATTCGGTCCGTCATTAGCATAATCTCATAATTTCCGAATTAAAAACTAAATCACTCAATTTAATCTTACAAAAACAAGCATTCAATTTAAGTGTTGGTTGTGATTGATGTTGGTTCTACTGTTACGAAATTACCCATCAAACGAGGGGAATTGTTGGTTTGGCAACACTAAAATGAAACTTGTTTACGGAATAAAGAAGACGTGTCTTGTTACGTGTGCAGGCAGTCAGGCGCTTGCTTCGAGAGTTTATGTGAAAAATATAGCCGTCTCTTTTGCTCGTATCAGTTGAGGCAACTGTGCAAAGTAGACGGGAGATATATTAATAGCAAGTAACATCGCCGCCATCTTGCCGAAACACGACTAACTAGATTTCAGTTAGTTGATTCACTGCGATGAATTGTATTAAATCACACGTTTATTTCTCACAGTGCGTTCCAAATGATTATTCTAATTTTATGAGTTATTTTTAAAATCATTTTTACGTTTTTAAGAAATTTGAATGCTTTCGTTTCGTATCTTTACACATTAAATCGCGTAATATTATCATCGTATTGGCGAAGAAAATTAACATAAAGTATCCTATCACAAGTTTGTTATTCAAAATAGGTAAAGGATAATGGACACTCACCCTTTCAATATTTTGAAAAGTCGTCCACGGAAAAATCGTCAATTTGCTAACGGGGTTCGCCACTGTACTAATTTTCAAGATATGACAATGACGCGATGGTGAGAGCGCGGGCTCGGCGCTGATTGGTCGAAAAAGGCGGCTACCGGTTTTATTGGCTAGCGGATTTTAGGCGGCAAATTTCGGTTGGCCGACAGCCCGGATGGCGGGAAATGAAGACACTCCGGTGCGCAGGATTTGGAAAATTGTTTGGCGCGCTTGACATATGTTGTTTACTGAGTAAATAGAGGCTGAATGAGTTTTCTTTGTCGAGAAACATGTGCGCGTGCGCTAATTAGGGTCAGAGCGTGCAATACGATGTTTGTTTAATTGAATTCGCGAATAACGATAACCCAATTAATTAATTAAGAAATATTTTGATCGTTGATTTTTTCCTTTTGCTGTTGTATTTGCTTGTTAGTGCAATTAGAGATATCGTGTGTAGGTATATTATTCAAGGTATAAATATGTCTGATTAGGGAAATTGTTGATAAAAAATAAGTTAAATAACTGGTGGTAGTTGAAAAAATTGTTTAAGAGGAGCGTTAGTGACATATTGACCTACTTATAACGGAAATCGGTGTAGGCGTGTTGTGTTGATGGCAAAAAATATCTATATCCGTTGAGAATAGGAACAGATGCTGCAACACATTTGCCCAAATATTAATTAGGAAAACATGACTCCATTATTATTGCGGTTAAAGGTTGTTATACCTACTTTTTAATAATTTCAAATTGTTGGTTTGTCGTGTCTCTTCGTATGGTTTTTGAAGTCTCTGTTTATTTAGGCACATATTTTTGTACCTAAGTAGATATACCAACTAAGTAGGTAAGTATTGCATTTTTTTTGTTACTTAACAGAATTTGGTAGCGTCAAATACTTACTTACAAATACAAATACTTACCTAAACTTTTATGCCAAATCGTGGCCTTTAGAAATCACCTGTATTTTTTACGAATATTTATTTAATTTTCTAAGCCTACGCGGCTTTGTCCAGCATTGGGACTTTAGGTACCTACTTGGCTAGGCGAGTAATCCGGAGCCGCGTCTTACATGAAATGAAATCTAATAATTAATTTTTCACAAAAATAAATAAAGTTGCTTGATTGTGCGCTGTTATTTGAAAATTAACGTGGCCAGTTACATTACAAAACTAACTCTACCTAACTGCACCAACATCATTACCAAAAGCAAAACAAGCATTTTCACTTGCAAATACCACAAAAAAGTATTTAAACTAAAAAAAACTGGCAACACCGGGCGGAGGTGATTGATCGAGACCACATTTGGGGTTGCTATTGCACAAAAACTACCCCGCCACCTGGCAACCACAGGTTCGAATTTACATTTCCGATTTCAGGGGAACTTTTTTCATAAGGTTCTATTTATAGATGAGTTAATGCAACTGTTATGGATTATTGGGGGAGTTCCGCTCAAGGGAAGATTGCTTGTATGCTGTGCTTGGTGTTCCTACACATTTAGTCATCTTTAGATATATATGTACCTACCTATTTAGGCAAAAGCCGTGATAGCCTAGTGGTT
This sequence comes from Clepsis dumicolana, assembly GCA_963691665.1. Taxonomy (NCBI): domain Eukaryota; kingdom Metazoa; phylum Arthropoda; class Insecta; order Lepidoptera; family Tortricidae; genus Clepsis; species Clepsis dumicolana. The sequence goes on along the minus strand of OY829524.1, from coordinate 4,118,458 downwards.
TCACCTATGGCCTCTTAAGCAGAGGGTCGTGGGTTTGAACCCCGGCTCGAACCTCTGGGTTTTTCGGAATTTATTGTGCGGAATTACATTTGTAATATATCATGAGCTCTTCGGTGAAGGAAAACATCGCTAGGAAACCTGCACACTCCTGCGGAGCAATTCAATGATGTGTGTGAAGTTTCCAATCCGCACGGGGCCCGCGTGGGAACAATAGCTAAAGCCCTCTCATTCTGAGGCCTGTGCCTGGGCACCTGGGCACTGGGGCTGGGCTGGCAGTGAGACGTAAAAAAGGATGATGATGATGATGATAATAATATAACGTTGTAATAATTTCGCGCGAATACGTCTATGGGAACTACCCTCGTTCTCGCCACTATTATTATTATCGCCAAAATAATGTAAGTGACAAGGTTTAAAAAAAATTGAGACTACAAAAACATTTTTCAACAATTTCTGATGGTTCTGTTGTACCACAATATTCAGGCAGTAAAGCATGTAAAGAAAATAATGCAATTTTAGTCGTCGAGATAAAATTTTCCTACGACCGTTTTTTTATGGTTCTCTTCCAAGCTTCGTGTTGATCGGAGGTCCTTGAAGGAATTCTTTATTAAGCGTGAGCGGTCACGCCAAATGACCGTGTTATTATCTCGCCTGGATTCGGTACCATCGCCGTCTAAAGTTCTACAATCCAACTACATAAACTTAGCACACAAACAGAAAAATATACGCAGAGGAAATTGTAAGGAAAGCTGATTTTATCGCTTCGACCAATCACGGCCAAGACAAGATACCTCGTAAATATTCCCAATTACGAGATCTTGACTAACGCAATCTGTCGTCTGAGTAGAAATAATGATGACGGTCTGTTCCAACTTACCATTAATTTTATTACATAATTCGAGAACCTACCTATTTCGTAAAAGTTGTCGCGGTTGTCGTGTTGGAACAGCGCCCGCCCGTGAGCGTATCTAGAACTAAAATTTAGTATGAGGTTTCTCGATCTCGATACGATAACCGTAACGTGACGCAGCATTCGTAAAGTCGTGCTCGACCCTCTGGTTGACGATACTGCTATGAGATTATTAGTTTCGTAAAATTTTCAATTTAATGCTCTCTTCTAAATTTACAAACGTCTTTCACTTAATTTATTAGTTCAGCGACACTGCTTTATAGCTACGAGTATAAGTAATATTTCAACCTAACTTCAGCCGTTGGTTGAGACCGTGAATACAAATAGGTATTCTATTAACAGCCCGGAAGCATCCTATCGCTTAAGTAGGTCAAATAATGAAGTTATTATTATAATTTTATGTAAGTACTATTAATTAATGAATTGCAATTTGTTTAACTACTGATACTGCAGACCAGTGCCCTAAGCACGACTTGTCGAATCCTGCGTTACGTTACGGTTATCGTAACGAGATCGAGAAATCTCATACTAAATTTTAGTTCCAAATACGCTCACGGGCGGGCGCTGTTCCAAACGTCATACAAACTCGTTATAGTTTACTATTCGATTTTACGTGACGCAGGATTCGACAAGTCGTGCTTAGGGCACAGCTAAACGTACCTACAGTACAGTACTTGTAAATTTTATGTTACGCACAACACATTATTTTTTATCGGTTCGTTTAAATTTAACATGAAACTGAAATCATAAAAATACAACACTGTTCGTATAAAGCTGGTCACGTTGAATGATTATGATCATCATGATTATGTTCTTCTTTCTTTCTTCTGAATTCTTTGTTCCTAAAATAATGCAATATTTATTTAATATTTATTTTGTAATGATATAGTGAGTTTTCTGTGTATGTCATCATTTATGATTAAGTATTGTAAGAGCTGTAACTTGATTTAAGAATAACCTAACCAACTTAGAAAAGTTGAAAAACCCCCGACATTGTCATTTCAAAGTTCAATATTTCAAAAACCGGTGAAACGATTTTAATTAAACTTAGCTAAGAACCATCATCTCGATTAAACTAGCTTTCGATTTAAAAAACCGCATCGAAATCGGTAGATCCGTTTGGGAGCTATGATGCCACAGACAGATACACAGATACACATGTCAAACTTATAACACCCCTCTTTTTCATCGGGGGTTAAAAAATTACTGTGCCAAGTTTCTTGCGGCGTATCCTTCTTGGCAATCATGGTCTTTCCGAAATCTCGTAGACTCAAAGGAAGACAAAGATTAACTGAATAAAATTTTGATTTCGATTTGATTTTATGTTTTCGTTTCCGGGATGAAAAATAGACTTCAAACCTAACACTTTTTCTCAACACTGTATGTAGGACTAGCACGGATTGATCAATTTACCGAAAGGACCCTGGGAAGAACGGCCGTACCGAAATTACCGAAAAAATACCGGGAAAGGGTTAGACACGGAGACTACGAACATCTCGTTTTTGCTTTTAGTCATTAGGAATAGTCGTTTTATTTGATTCGTAGACTATGTTTAGTTTTCGATATAACGTAAGTTCAACTCTAAGCAGAAACTTGGACAAGGAGAAAAGCTGACACAAACTATAGATACGGAAAACCAAAAACTGTCTATTTTGCTTCCTAATTGTAACCTTGAATCTCACTTGGTGAGTGAATTTTCATCCATGACATTGATATCACTATTTGCAAAAGCCATATTTTTTAATGCCATACTCGTCTACTAACATGCAGCTAATTGAGTTTCTGTCACACAAGCGAGTCAACATAGTGGATTTAAGTTGGCTGTCACTGCCAGTGGTCAAGAAGTCACTCAGTGATCTCGTTTACGAGTGAGTGGGGGCATTCGTATTTGATTATCATAGGCATGAGAATTTTAGTCGCCGGTGAGATTAAAAAATACGAACTTTTTAGAAATCAGTTAAATTAGTCACTGGGTGAGATTCAAAAATCGACCCCCAGTTCTACGTATAATAAAATCTTTTAATAAAAGTATAACCCCCTTAAAAAAAAACTCGGAAAAAAAACATAAAATAATCCCCAAAAAGCCATGAGTATCATGGCCTAGCAGAAATATGAAGTCGGTGCGGTGCTAGCAGAATATTCTTGGAATGAAGCACTTTAGTTACGTTAATATTTAAAATATTGTCCTCCAACTCCTAACCGTTACGGAGTTGTACCTTCCATCATCACCTCATCAACACGAGATGATGACTACCAGACGTAAGTACTTGAATAGCTTTCGAAAATATATGAAACACATGATACGTCCCTATAAAATATGAGGGTTGCCCTCGATTTCCCATAGATCCCATCATCAAATCCCGACTTGGTGACAATGGGACCAACTAGAAAGTAAACAAAAAAAGAATTTTTGAAATCGGTCCAGCCGTCTTCGAGTAATCGGGGAACATACATAAAAAAAAAAGAAATATTCCGACGAATTGAGAACCTCCACCTTTTTGTATATTGGTTAAAAATACGAAATATCTTAGAGAACGTGACGTATTTTATACACTGGCACTTTTTGGAACTCCTTGTCTTTAATATTGATGCACCGTAAACGCAGAAGTCCGTGAAGACATCTGTGAAAGGCAACCAAGCCTGCGTTTAAATCGCATTTTAAAAAGTCGGTTAAAAATAATCACACCCCCACCACCACCCCTAACCTACTCCCAATTCACATGACCTAATTCTAAGAACCCTGTTCATTGCGCGCTAAGCTTAGCGATGCCAATTGTATTTGTTTGGAAAACCAGCATTGGAAAGCGGGTGGAAGTGGGGTGAGAATAAGGAAAGGATGCGTGAGTGAGGGGGCCAGTAATCGGCCGCATCCCGCAATCACTGCGCAGGAGTCTGTGACGCGTGAACTCATTTGTTAGGCCGGGGATGTACTGAGAACTTTATTTTTAATAATAATTACCATCTCCGGAGTACAGTGGCAAAAGAATATAATGTTCAAGGTAAATAAGGCCATTTCTTACTTGATCAAATCTGGATAGTTATTTTTCACATTTTAATCTTACATAGACTTGAATCTCCCATCCTCGGGAGCCCTGGCAAAAGTTGCCGGTCCGGTTAGACCCCCAGGCGCTTAACAATTAACCCGGCAGGAGGACAACACCGTAGTGGTTTTAGTGGGTATGCTTCGCCCGAGGCAAAGAGAATCCCACATAACCACCAGACTTTCCCCAAGGCTGGTGGTACCCGAACGAGTCTCCACGCGTCGTTTAAGATGTGTCTTAAGCATACAAATTTTCCTACTTATTATATTAGTAGGATCATAAAATACACACCTTTTGCCGTTATATCTTAGTGGTTAGAGAACTGACTACGAAGCTTGAGGTCCCGGTTCGATCCCAGATATTTGAATAAAGAATACGAATATTTGCTTTAGAATTTTCATGTCTAATCGTTGTCTGGTACCCATAACACAGGCTTTGCTTAAATTGTGACTAGGTCAATTGGTGTTAATTGTCGCCACGGTTCCTTAAGAAATGGTTAATTAGTAAATATTTTTATAATATTAATGAATTTTTTAATGTGGTACCATAATAATACATACTTAATTAATTATAATTATATATGCTTAGTCGATGCAAATACGTTTCATCCGTGATGGATAAACTGTGGAAACCGAATTCAATTTGTTGTCACCTTATGTATTCACTACACAGTTATACAATGAAGTTTTTCTATTTTATTCTATTCGTATTTATTATTTATACCCCAGTGCATCCCCAACCGCGCGATGCGCCCGCGCACGTACAAGATTGGCACCTGTCAACCTCCGACACGCAGCGATCCACATTACTAGCCTCGTTGCTGACTGCTGATGCACTATAGTATAGCAATCACTCGTAATGAGACTACCTATGGATCGTTGGCCTCGCTGTATTATGTTTGAAGAGTTGAAGATCAATGACGTGCTGCTTGTTAGGGTTCCGCACTTCGAAAGGAAAAACGGAACCCTTATAGGATCACTTTGTTATCTGTCTGTCTGTCAAGACCCTTTTTCTCTGGAACGCGTGGAGTTAGCAGGCTGCAGTCTCTTGAAGCTGTGAAAAAATCAAACTTCTAAGTCAATGCAATCAAAAGATACAGTCATTAAAAAAGGTTGTTTCCATACAAATTGCCGTACCCTGAAAACCTAAAGGGTACTTCCAGTTGTCCTAGAAACTTGAAATTTGGTATGAAGTTAGCTCTTATAGCACAACCACTCAGAAAAAATTATGTCTGTCTGTAGATTTCACAGACCAATATAAAATGACCCCACACTGCGTACATTTTGCTTAGGAGCAAGGCTCTGCTAACACTGGACTTCTTAAAACACTAGGGAAAAGCGTTACAATATTTCTACGGAACCCTCGTGCGCGAGTCCGACTCGCACTTGGCCGGTTTTTTTTTTATAGTAAAAGGAAGGTACGTGCAAGTGTGTCGATTGATGGTAAGTGATCTCCAGAGATAAGGGATTGAATCGTTGCCAACCTAGAGGGCTATGATGAAATGGCTCTTGTGCCGGTAATCATTAGGTACGGCATAAAGAGTTGGTACGTTGGTACTAACTAACGCGAGTCAAAAATCCGCTAGGATTGTTAGTGTGGAGTGGAGTGAGGTAGGCCACAGGCCTATGATTGGTGGAAATTGACAGATAGACCTCATTCAAACTTACTATATCAACTAAGAGAGACAATAAAAGAAAAACGGCGAGGTAAACTAAGCAAAGGAATTCTGATTTTGCACGATAACGCACCAGTGCATACCGCCCGCACAACGAAGCTAGCAATTAAAGACAATGGCTTCGAAACCATTGACCACCCCCCTAATAGTCCAGATTTAGCTCCCTGTGACTATTTTCTGTTTAGACTCTTTAGACTTCTCAAGAAAGACCTCAGGGGACGAAGGTTTATGACCGATGACGAAATGAAGGCTGCGGTTACTGACTTTTTTGACGACAAACCGAAAGATAATTTTTTTAATGGTTTAAATTCAATATTTGAAAATTTTAATAAGTGCATTTTACTAGCAGGGGACTATATAGAAAAATAAAAAAAAATTGCCACGACAGTCTTTTGTTTCATTGTTAGGTAGATTACTTTTCAGCCGCCCCTCGTAAGTACGTCATGTGCAAAAATATGGGTGCATACAACTTAGTCAAAAATATGTCCCATGGCTCTTATGTCGGCTCTTACATAATGTTGTTGGGATGAATTAATTCGATACATATTGCACTTGCATAATGCACTTGACCGTAGCTATAATCGCCAGTTGTAAATACTTACATTGAATCATAAAGCAGACAAACGGGAGGCGCCTTTGGCTTATCTATGCACTACAATTTTTCTGCTACTTCAGCCGTCTGCGCTCATGTCAAAATTTGTTACGTTTTTACAAACTCGCACTAAAACAAAAGTGTCACACAAATGCCAAAAACGCGCACACTATCAACAGATCCTGATTATTTTGGTCAGACTTAAATATTTTTATAGCCTCAGAAACATCGTAACCGTTTGTTCTACTTGCCTTATCGAACTTAACAGCAACTGAAGAATAAACTTGATTTTGGATTCTAACTGTAATACATAGTGTTGAGTCCTTTATCTCTACGCGTCACCTTCAGGAATATCGATGATCAAATTTAATTAAGTTGGCATATCTCAGTTTCGCGGAAACGTTAAAATTGTGACAATATCCTACTGAAACGCATTTCAACTTGGATAAGATTAGGAGGGCGATTAATTGTGCCGGTGAGTGTATTGCGGAATAAATCAAGATAAAAACTTTTAACAAAAAAGTAAAAACTTCTTAAAAAAAAACCTAAATGATCCTCTAAATCCAAAGCCTTGTAGCCTTATAAGTAATATGAACTCGGTACGGTAGGTACAGTGCGGTCAGACAGAATATTCTTTGAATGAAGCACGGACTTCATATAAAACTACTGATGGCATTGAATTTTTATGTTAAAAGTTCTTTTTAATTTCAGAATTTTATGTTTAACTTACGATACATGCGGACGATCTTCTCCAGAATGTATCAAATACTTTTCTGAAAACCGCATCAAATTCGCGGACAAACATGCATAGGTAAATGCAAATATATAAGTCAAAGTGAGAACCTCCTTCTTTTTGAAGTCGGTTAAAAAACACCCAATAATTTAACCGTTATTTAACTATCGCCTACTGCATTCGCATCAATGCACTGTAACCGGTTAGTACAAATGCAGCATTAGATCGTCATTAGTCCGATCAACCTTCTAACGTGTTTACCAACTCTCAATTGTTCGGGCGCACTCTAACCGCTTAAGAGGAGCCGAATTAACTTCCGTATTGTTACGCTGGTTACCGTGATGACCAATTATATGAGCTTAATTATAAATAACTAGGCAGTTTTTTGTGATGCGAAGTACTGCTAGCTTACCCATTTTAATAGAGATCGACGTTTCCATTTTTACAGAGCTTTTTTTGATAGGGTGAAAGCCGTGATAGTCTAGTGGTTTGACCTATGGCCTTTCAAGCAGACGGTCGTGGGTTCAAACCTCGGCTCGCACCTCTGAGTTTTTCGGAATTTATGTGCAAAATTACATCATGAGCTTTTCGGTGAAGCAAAACATCGTGAGGAAACCTGCACACTCCTGCAAAGCAATTCAATGATGTGTGTGAAGTTCCCAATCCGTACTGGGCCCGCGTGGGAACTATAGCCCAAGCCCTCTCATTTTGAGAGGAGGCCTGTGCCCAGGAGTGGGCGTAAAAAAAAGGCTGATGATGATGAAACTATTTCAATTTCAGAATGCCGCTTCAGGTGAAATCTTTAACTTAATTTATACTGATATTTCTGACTCATTCCTCAACTATTTTTTTTTACGTTGGGAAATGCAATAAGTACGCAAAAAAAAGCTAAAAATAAAAAAGCAAAGCAAGCAAGCAAGTAAATAAAATTATAAAGCTTGTCATTCGGAGAAGAGGCCCTTTGCCCAGCAGTGGGCCGGAGATGATAATAATAGGTAATTAGGTAGGTACCAAAGGTTATTTTCAGTACACCCATGTAATAATAACGTGATTATTCTTTCAACTGTTCGCATACGACCTTGGTCAATTTTTTTGTCGTCACCAAAATGAAAACTCAATTACACCAAAATATAAGCAGACGGAAACGACTGACGGACAGACATGTTGATTCTGATATGATAATCAGAATGTCATCGAGACGTCACATTGTATTGTACGGAATTATAACAATGGGTAATGATAAATGTGCCTAAATTAGACTTAATGTGAAATATATGCAGCCTTTATTGTAAAATTGGGAGCTAAACAATACATTCTATCTGATTGTGGTCTTTGGAACTTTGTTGCTACTTATTTACAGGAAGCTCAATTATATAGGAGTTAGACAATCATTTATTTTTTAGTGCAATAATAATTTTTCAATTTCACCCTACAGCAGCTACAATAATGCAACTTAGGTAAATTTCAAATTTATTTGCTTTGACTTTTTATAGGTCTTTAAAATAAATATTATTCTACAATGCCATTACAAGTAATACTTGTGTTTAGTTATATCTTATGCAAGTATGTTGTTACGATTTCGTTTGGCTTCGTACCATCTGTATTGTCACAGATATGGCCATGGCGTTTTGTTATTATTTAATAGTCATTTCAATTGTTTCACACTACGCAATGTTCACTTTTGTCATTGATTAAAGTATTTTTGATGACATCATACTATATCATTATATAAACATTTTCAAGATCAAGACCATGCTGAAAATGAGAACCGAGCGTTACAAATTTCTGAATTATGACTTAATTTCTTAAGCAATTTCTTAAGTAAGTATACTTATTAAGCGTTTAAGAGAAAGGAGAGCAGATAAGTAGATAAACAGCTGTGTGGTATTCAATAAGTACTTATAAATAAATAAATAAATATCGTGAGACAATTGACACCAATTGACCTAGTCCCAAAGTAAGCAGAGCTTGTGTTATGGGTACTAGACAACGTATAAACATACTTATAAATACGGATAAATACATATATACATACAAATTAAACATCCAAGACTCGAGAGCAAACATTAATATTCATCATACAGACGTCTGCCCCGACCGGGAATCGAACCCAGGACCTCAAGCTTCGTAGTCAGGTTCTCTAACCACTAGGCCATGCGGTCGACAAACATACTTTAGTTACTTATACCTTAAGCAAACTGGAAACTCAATATCCCATCAAATCTGTACGCAACAGAAATTGGGAAGAAATTCAACACTTTCCGCAGCCAAAATCGCGTTAACCCCATCTTGCACGCCCGAGTGGCCTCTTGCACAACGCCAAAGGATCCATACTTCATACTCCGCTGATCCACCCCATACAATCCGTTCCAAATTGAATTGACCGGTCATTACGACATCCAACATCCGGTCGCAGCTGCATAGAAACACAACCACAGATGCATTTTCTTTAAAATTAATCAAGCAATCATAGACTAAGCATATTGTTTTTAGGAGTGCGTTGACCCCTGATTTGGGCCACGTGAGACCACACGTGCAAAGCATATCTTTTGTGATTGTCCATTACGTCTTTTGAGGATTTCTTTACCATGTAGGGTTCCGGGGTTTGTAAAGAAATGGAGTCGCGTGAACTATATTTACAATCTGAATTGTCATTCATTTCACACAAAAATGTTATTCATTCTTGTGAATACAATACATTGTGTTACATACAATTATTTTAAGTGGTTGTGGTACGCCTGCACTTTTCCATTAAGCAAGTTATAAGTAATTTCATAACCAACTTATAAAAGTTGAAAAACCCCCGACATTGACATTTCAAAGTTCAATATTTCAAAAACGGGTGAACCGATTTTAATGAAAGTTAGCTAAGAACCATCTCGATTGAAATAGCTTTCGACTGAAAAAACCCGCATCGAAATCGGTACACCCGTTTGAGAGCTATGATGCCACAGACAGATAGACAGATACACAGACACACAGATACACGGATACACATGTCAAACTTACAACACCCCTCTTTTTTGTAGGGGGTTATAAAAGAAGACTCCGGGATATTCCAAGAATTACCAAACGCAGATTTATTAAATTGCCACGTATTGTACACACGGCACACCAAATAACATATTTTCTATTGCCCTATTGCAAAAGGACGGAATCTGGTGTTATATTTTAGGATTCTAGAATCGCACAACCACTATAAAACGACGGATAATTTCCAACATACCTCACTGAATACGAAGCCTCACTGGAGAATAAATTTACTAAGATATTCTTCATGCAGATAGCTCTACTCACGCCCCTGTTCGTTCCCAAGTCACCAACCCTTACACTTGTTCACAATAAGACCCTCCATTTCACGACTCTTTTATATACAACTGCGATGTCAGCAGATTCTATGTTCAACACTGAATAGTGTAAATAGGTCAATGTTTATGTAGAAATAAAGTAAGTAAGTAAATACTTTATTGTACAGAAAATACAGAAATACAGACAAGCTACAAACAATGAGATACAAGTACAAATTCGGACTTATCCTTATTAAGCAGCTTATTATGCATACAAATGCATGCATAAAAATAGTATCTAGATCAGGGTTTCCCAACCCTTTTTTTTGTTGAGGCTCCCCGGACTATTTATAATATTTTATCCCCCCCCCCTTTAATAAACAAAAGTTTAAAAGTTTAAATTAAAATAATGAAACTTTACATTGAAATGTTATTTGTTAATGTTGTTTGTGTTTTTTTTTTTGTTTTTCTTGCCTATTTGCCGCCTTGGCGGTATAAAAAAAATGAAGAAGAAAATGCAAACGCTTTCCGCCCCCCTCGACATCTCTCTATGCCCCCCTTGGGAGGCGTACCCCCCTGGTTAGGAACTCCTGATCTACATCTAGACGAATTAATGTTTTTCACCTCACCAGCTCAAAGAGGCTTTCTTTATCATTAGAAATCTTTGCGCAAAAGCACTTTTCCGCGGAAAATGTTCTTGAAATGCGACCGTGAAGTTCGTCGTCAGTTATGAGAAATTTTTGAAAGTTGGTTACGCCCTTGTATGTATAAATAAATGTTTAGGTAGGTCTAGTGTCTTCTTCTTCACAAAAGCATGGAGTCATAATTATAATTTACGTAGTACTGAAAATAAGAGAAATTTGTTTTAACCTCAAATTTTTCATTAGCGACCAATTAAAATTATTACGTGCATTATACAATTTATAAACTACTTAAGTATGGCCGAGCACATGTCCCGACACATTCACATTCATTAATTAAACATTAAACTAATGTATTTATCATAATTAACTATACCATCGTTCATTATTTCCGACTACTTGACTTTCTTATAATTAGACAGGTACAGTTAAACTTATTTAGTAATGAACGTCTAAGGTGCAGTAGCCGAACGGTAAAACGACACAGTACAATACTGTCAGGTATTAGGACCGGTGGAGTATCTTTAGTATATCTTATGTAATTTATTGAATCAGGCGTTACTTTGCGGAGGTCCATATTTATAAACTAAAAACAATTACTTTGCTCACCCGCAACCACTACTGGCAAATAGTTATATCAGTGCGGCATATGTATGTTTCCATGCAACACCTCCGCCTCCGCTGAAACACGAATCAACACATGCCACACAGATCCAACTATCACCACCACCACTAAACTAAACGCTGACGCGTTTCGGCACTCTTCACGAGGCCATTATCGAAGCACTACAACAACTGTTCAACATGCCACCATTTCCACTACCACTACTACTAGGTGCAGCTGACAACGGCACACAAGTACCCTCATTTTCATAGTAGTCGCAATCGCAGAGAGGAGACTCTCTCCAGCCCCATTTATGTTGAAGGATGCGGGCTGGAGGAACAAACCACATCTTTCGGCGCTGTCCCCTTCACTCCCTCCCAGTTTACCTCGAGTCTGCTGAACACCTCTATAATCCGACACCTGACTTAGTTGCCTGCCTTAACAACCTCAAAGCTATTCTCTGATTGCCCAGATATTTTATTGCCATACGATTAATAATAATAGTAGTCGCGCGAGCAGAGCCGCGGAGCGCAGTGAGCGTCTCGCTGCCGGTGGGTCGTGAGCTCCCAGAGGAAGGACTACGAATCAGTCCGAAACATGTCGGGTTAAACTCGACTTACATACGTGAGTGATCCGTTTTATTTCACTATTAATAGGTGTAAGTAAGTTTTTCACTTACAATACAGCCCCAAGGATCAACGCCTCTGGCCAGGCACACGCCTGCATAGAGAATGAACACTCATTCTCTATGCAGGACCCTAACAGTTTTGTAAAACAAAGTGCCCCAAAACCCTCCGAGTCGGATTACGTCTAAGGGCCTGAGGTCCTCCCAGCCTGAGGGCCGCTGAACTGCCTTCTTTATTTATAGGTAGAGTTACGAAATAAGTTTTTGTCAATGTCAATCTTGTCAGTTAATCAAGGGGAAAAGATACGTCGTTGAGTTGTCAGACAGACAGAAGGTTCGCACATAAATACCGAAAAAGCCGTGATAGCCTAGTGGTTTGACCTGCGGCCTCTAGAGCAGAGGGTCGTGGGTTCGATCGAGCCAAGGATTTATGTGCTGAATTACATAAAATTCCAAATTCTGTAATTTATCATGAGCTTTTCGATGAAGGAAAACATGCGAAGCAATTCAATGTGTGTGAAGTTCCTGAAGAAGAAGCACTGGGCCCGCGTGGAAACTATAACCCAAGCCCTCTCATTCTGAGAGAAGGCCTGTGCCCAGCAGTGGGACGTATAAAAGGCTGGTGATGATGACTGTCATTAACAATTCTAAAGTCTTAAAAGCGAATAAGATTAACCTTTCGACGTACCTAACAAGTCAGTCAAATAGTGTTAAGAACTTTTATTGTAACTGCATCACTTTTGTTATATGTACTACTTATCAATTGTTTTTTATACGACGATGATATCATTTCCCTTTCAACTTTCCCATCGACTGTATTTTTTACACCACCATAGTTGAATAGGCAAGCATGGTGGTCGCAAGAGATCCGATACAATCTCGGGAACTCGGGGGCACTGACCTATTTAGGAGGATACGGGCTCGAATCTCGACTGGTCCTTAGAAGGGCTCGTCATTATGAGATAAACTTAAAGAACCCTTTGAGTGTTTTTAGGGTTCCGTACCTCAAAAGGAAAAAGGGATCCCTTGTAGAAACACTTCGTTGTCCGTCTGTCTGTCAAGAGCCTTTTTCTCAAAGCCGCTTACAGGTAGCATGCTGAAATTAAAAAAAAACGTAAACGCGAACGCAACCGAGACGTTGTTTTGGGTCATAAATTACACTAGATGCTGAATTAGACACTGAATTACTATGGGCAAATTGGCAGCGCCTCTGTGGCATGTATCGACAACAAACTGTTCTCATACTTACTATTTGACACTTTAACGCTAACGCGATCGAGACGTATTTTGTGCTTTTTGATTACACTAAGGGCACAGCATGCATTTTCCCTGGAAACGTACGATTCCTTTTAAAGAACTGAAATCTAAATAATTCGCATTTTGCTCTTTTACATTGTTTCGCGTGCTCTTCTAATTCCACTCCTTTTTACGATTATTCCCGTAACGTTCCCTTCAGCCATGCGTGTTGATAAGGGTGCATTGACCTTTGCGTTTTAAAGTCATTGCATTCTTATCAGTTGTGTTATTGTTAACGGTAGACTACCTACTCGAATGCAAATACATAATTGGCATTAAAGTTAGACGGTCTACGGACAGTTGGTGGTCTTAGACTGGCTTTACACACGTTTGCGATGTTTGACTGAGGGAACGAAGTAGTGACGCGTCTCAGATTCAGCTTGGACAAAAATTCTTTCGTATCTGTCTGTCCGTCCGCCGTCTGTCCGGCTGTCTGCTGTCCGACTGTCCGGCTGGTCTCCTCTACAGGTCACATTTCTTAACCGATTCTCGTGAAATTTTGTGTGCAGGTTCGCTATTTTTTGTCGATTCCTTTTTTGGAATTTTTTAAAGACAAAAAAACGACAAGTAAACGTGCAAAAATGAAACGATCTTCGTGAAATTCTGTGATCTGGTTCAATAAATTAGTAAAGGTTTTTTGTTTTCTTTTTTAGAAATTATACAAAAATAAACGGAAAATGTTCAAAAATGAGGTCGCGAGGTCTGCAGATCTTCCTAAGAGATTAGATTCTCTTTTATTGGTTGTTCCATTCCGGCGTCGTTGTGACTAACTACTGAAAAGCTAATGGTCCACCCTACTGTCCCTACCCTACAAAAGTTACCGTAGAAATGCAGGGTGTCTGTACACTAATACATTTATAAGCAGCTCCATACAATCTCATACAGTTTGCACCCCCATTGACCCGAAACGACGAGCCATAGGACCTATACTTCATTTCGAACTCACCTCACCTCAAGCTTCACTATACTTATCTATCAACAAAACATTCCAGTCATGTTATCAAAGCACTAATTTGCCGTCCGTCTGTCTGTCGGTCACGGTGCCCGCGCGACAACAAAGCCTCGAAAGCTTTGTCCTGCGTCTGCACAGATTGAATGTCAAAATGTGCATTTGCACGACGTAGTTAAATTAATTTATTAACTATATGAGTTCGTCCGCGTAGTTTTTGCATTTTTTATTGCAGAATAAATTACTGAGCACCGGTGATCATCACATGTAGTTGTGATAGTGTTTTACTTGGTATTGGCAGCCGTGTCCCACACACACATATGTGTAAATGGATTCCATTGTCAATGCTTCACAAATTTTAGGCTTGCGATTGTTATTCGCTGATACGAGCGGAAGCAAACTTAAGTCCAAGTAGAACTCTGTCTCAACTATTCTCACCGACAACCAAGGCTCGTTTAATTAAGCTTTTTTGATTACTTTTTACGAAATAGTTCTAAGTAGATTTTCGTTTTTCAGACACTTTTGCCAAATTGTGCTGTTGTATCTCTCAACATGACCGTCACCCTGTGGATTGTATGCGACGGTCTTTTGCTCATCTTCTTTGTCCAACCCTTTGCCCAGTTTAGTTGGGGTCGGGTCTTCTTGTACATCTGCGCCAGAGGGTTCTGAGTTGTGCATACTTGTGGAACTCTTTTGGTTTGACCACACCAGGTTCACCAGGCGGGCGTTCGTCCTTTCTTCCTCGCGGTCGGTTGGGGCCTTTTTGACTGAATGGTCCTCCTTGCGTCTTTGGATGTGGCCGTTTTGGTCGGCTTTTTTTTGCTTTTTCAGCGACTGATGCTACCTTGAAGGATCCTCAAATGTATACACTTTTCTATTTGTCTAGTCTGGTCATTGTAGGACGACGGTCAACTGGAATTTTTAGCCGATACTAGATATTAGCTTTTACATACGGATACGTACTGCGCACAGGCACACGATAAGGAATCGCATAATAGGGTTCCGTGGTAATTTAATTATTAGATATAGAAGCATAAATCGTTTCGTTTTCCTTGCATGTTCTTTAAAAACTGAAACGTTGCATCCATCTTAAAGTAATTATAGTACCAAAGTGGTGTAATTACAGGTTCGTAGCTAGACTGATAGCCATCGTGCACGTTTCGTAAATTTGGAACTAGCCGGTGGAAAATTACTAGACCAAAGACTCTTGCGTATATAACTTATACCTATGCACAGGGTGGTTGTGGAATATGGGTATGTACCACTATCTTATCTTTGGTTATTTATGAGCGTAATGCACGTCACATTTTCGAAAGTATGTTTTTCATTATCTGAAATTAAAATTCATGTCTTTTAACTTTAGTAATTAATTTTGTAAGAAATAACTCGCTGTAGAAAAATATCCCGAAGGGAGTGCGCCGACACTTACTACTAACAAAATGTATGTTACGTATGTGTTTTTAACAAATGAGTATAATCTTAATCAAGTATTATTTTATTTAATGTATGTAATTCACACTACTATGTATGCATTTTCGTATCTTCATAAGACGTAGGTATATTGTTGTAAAAACCCAATTTATCGATAATAATTGTAGTCCCCGGAGCACGAATAATCAAATCTTACGTAACATACCTAATCGAGTAGTAACGTTATCGAGAAAAATTGTATGACGTTTGGAACAGCGTCATTCGTGAGCGTATTTGGTACTAAAATTTTATACGAATTTCCTCGATGGCGATACGATAATATTACTATTCGATTACGTTACGTAGGATTCGAATATTCCTGCTCCGGGTACTGTTTACATTAGTCATCCTGTATCCGAATTCAGAGCTGACAACATTAATGATCTACTGCTTTCGACGTTGAATATTTTACCAACTCACACATTACTTCAGACATACTCACGCAATTTGACGTAGTATCATGGACATTTAGGTAGGTAAGTACAGTATTTATCTTCCCATAATTGGCACTTGCCGAAATTTAAATGTCGAATTGAAAATATTTGCTATCGTCTATCTTGCCTCGTAAGGGCGCCCCACATCCTACACTGCATTTTCCCGTCCGCGGTCTCCATTCTACCAAATGAAAGGAAAGAACGCGAGATTTTATTTCGGGCCGAACCACTACTTAATTAATATGTGAAGGATCCCGTGCACGTGAAAAACCGTTTCCCTTGATTCGCCGACAGCCGCTTATACTGATTAAGATACTTTCAGTTTCCATTTCGCCGCTGCATTTGGTGAAGTGCGCAAACTATTACCGATCCTCGTGTTATCTAAACAAGAACGCTATTCCATTATTTTTAGTGTCGAACAGAAATCAGCTGCTGCGTCGCGCGGGCATCTGTCAGTGTTAGCGCGAACGCAGCGCGTGGACGGCGCATGCGTCAGATTTCCCGCGCTTTTCGGAAACGTCAAAATTGTGCGCGGACATTGAAAACACTCGGACCGTGATTGCAGAGCGGGTTGGCTGGACGACGTCGGTTTTTTTTAGGTAAGTTTTCTTTTCATTGTTTGGGTTTTATTTTGTGCCAGTGTCTTTGTTTTCTGATTGACAGCAAAATTAAACATAAAATATTATGGTTGGTTTGTGACGTGATTGAGTCTAGATTTTTCTCTTGACCTCACAACAGTTCAGTTTGCAATAGTTAGTGCAATTGCGTAATGCAGGTGCAGTTAGTCGTACCTAATCAACTGCCTAGTTCTAATCTACCCCAATCAGTTGGTTGCTTATCTATTCTTGGGTATTCTGAGTGCGTAAGAAGACCAAGTTAGGCTAGCATTTTAATTAGTACAACGCAAATTAACTTTCATAACATTATTTATTTGTGAATATACTTTGCATTGCTCCTTAACGGTTAGGAGTTGGAGGATAATATTTTTGCATTGCTCCGTTTCGAAGGAAAATTGGTTTGGAGAACAAAGAAAACAAAACCATTTCTCAATTTCCTGATTGAAACGGGGCAAGAAATACGCACCATATTTTTTATAAATAGCATAATATTTATTTACATAACAAAAGCAATTTACAATGATATTAAATCTAACTACCTAAATTAAATCTAAATAAGGCCCCCGTGGCATGGTGCCCAAAAGGCTGGCAGCGTTGCCTCACTGAATAGCGATGCTGATTCTGATTAATTTTTTATTACATTTGAATTAGTAAGATTTTTTTTTGTAAATTGCATTACAATGCGGTGTTCGATCGACCAGTTCTAACACGTTCGTTTCACGGCTTTGCACTGTATATTTATATAAGTTTATTATTTGCGCGTAATGTAACACTACTTACACAATTTTTCTTATTAGTCTATTATTAGCTCACGGTAGCGCTTTCCTTTTGTATGAGGTTATCAAAAATACTAGACGCGGAGTCGCAGACCTATCTATGTAGGTATGTGTCTAGAATTTTTGGGTTTTTTTTTTCATACCTAAACAAAAACACAAATTTTGCTTTCAGCTATGCATGTTTTTTTTATTTTATTCTAATTTCCAAAATTATATATATTATACAACACACAGACCAGAGAGAGGGAGAGAAGAGACCGAGGGTACATAGGTAACTCCATCTCAATAAAAAAAAATAAGGATGAGGGCGAATAAAAAAAAATCTTGTTGGCTACGAAATGTAAAATACCAATGTCACCGTTGCCAGTCACGTGTATGAAATAAGGGCTAGGGAGACCGATTAAAAAAAACCTTCACCTGAGAAATAACCATTCGAAAATAGTGCGAACCTATTACTGCTACCAAATTACTAGGTACGTGATTTTTTTTTATTTAGTTAAACATGTATTCAAATTCAGCATATTTTTTGCTTCATTTCCGTGTCGTAGGTATTTTCACAGTGAAATCAGTAAAAGTCTGTCAAATGATATTATTTTCCTGGGAGGTGATATTATTTTCCTCTAAAAGCTCGTGTTAAATTTTCGCTCATGTGTTCCGAAGGTGCATTCTGGAGGACGGTGTGTGCCTCTAAACTTTTTGACCATAGCCCCTAAATAACCGCCGTGGCCCCAGCTAGGATAACTAACTGCAACCAAGAATAAAATACTGTCTCATAAATACAAGTTAAAACTAACATCTCCCGTCATCATCCGTCAAATTTTCAACTTGAACCGCTGAACTATTCAGTCGTCCCTAACCACATTAAACCGTAAAAAACCCATTAAAATTACGGAACCCTACGGCCGGATACCGGGACATGTGGTATACGAAGATGTCGTTGACCTTGTAGACTTTACCGAGATGATCTTGCGCAACCAAACACGTCTTTCTTGAATAAAGCACATGCACGAAACAACTTGAAAAATAGCGTCAAATTTAGTTTTCCCGCGGAAGTTGAAACCGAAAGCTATGCCAGGGCGGTTCCTAGCCTAAACAACTATAAGGGTAACGAAATAATTCTACTGTTAACTTATCTTTGTACTCCCTAATTAAGTTCTCCTCTCTAGCACTCAAAGGTTGATAAAGTCTAAGGAAAAAGCCCGCCTTTGTAATCTCATTGCTTGTAACTTGTCTGCATTTCGTTATTTTCTGTACCTACAGTAAGTGTTTACTTACAAACCCAATCAAAAGCATTTTATACGCGGTAGTAGCCTTTGGCTTATCTTTACACAATTTTTTACCACTATTCAAAGAGGTAGAAAGGTACGCACGTAGGTCCAGCGCACGTCTAAGCTCATGTCAAAATATGTTACGTTCCTACAAACTCATTCCAAAACAAAACTCATGCAAATGCTGTCACAACGCATGCTCTGTAGTGGCTCGGTCGGGGAAGTACCACCCTCCCGCAGAAAATCGGCGTGAAGCTACAACACCGCTGTTGCGTTTCGTTCGGTCAGTGAGAGGGACGGAGAGGGGGGCCCCTTTCCTCTATCCGTGTTCCTCCTTAAAGGCCGGCAACGGACTAGTGACTCTCTTGGGGTTGCTGGTTCTCGTGCTTACCATCAGGTGACCCGCTTGCTCGTTTGCCTCCCTCTTTCAATAAAAATAAATAAAATAAAACGGACAAAGTCAACATTAACAGTTTTAAATGATTCGCGGTTTCATTATGTCTAAAATCAACATTTCATCTGAGCAAAGCAAAACATAGTGCAACACGGAAAAATGTACTTAACATCTCTGTATTTATGCAGTCATCACGTATGTTTTACAAATAAAACACTTATGACTTATGAACTTCGTAAATTTTGACACAAGAAAACATCTAGATCGCGTTCGCGTTTACGTCTGCATTTCTATGGGCAAATCGGCAGCGACTCTAGCGTCACGTATCGGCAACAAACTATTCTCACTGTATTTGGCACGTTAACGCAAACGCGTTCGACACATATTTTTTGGTCGTCGATTACACAGGGCGTTGAAATTTGTGATCTCAATCTTACGCGCAATCCGAGTGTGATATGATAACATTTCGCTCGCGTCATCCAGCGAAGCGATACCCATGGCGACACTTTGTCTATTAGCACATCGCGTCTATTGGAGCTATGCAACAGAACAGACAGACGGGAAGCGCCTTTGGCTTATCTATGCACTACAATTATTCTGCCACTTTTTGGGGGGACGAGGACTTCTACGCTCATGTCAAAATTTGTTTACGTTCCCACACACTGATACTAAAACAAAACTGTCACACAAATGCCAAAAACACGCACACAATCAACAGACCCTGTGCATTTTGCACAGACTTAGTGCCAATTTTTTGGCAGAGGGGAATTCGCGCGTTAACATCTCTTTTCCATTCCTACTCTAAGATTGGATCCTTGCTCGCAGCCTCGAACGAAAGAGTAACTTTTTGTTACTAAACTAAATGACAACTGATTTGACACTTCGACGCGGAAACAGCCATGAATAACGCATTATATGTCGTGTTATGTGTGTAATAAAGTGTTTACTTACTTACTTACTTACATACTTATATGTACAGGTCGCTCTGGAGGAAACAAAAAAAAAAGAAACGGCATGTTCCTTAGTTAAATTTAAGGATACAACTAATTTCAAAACTAATCTGTTTAAATTATTAGTGGATAAAGCTTATTACACATTATTTTTTTATTTTACTTTATTCACAAAATTACAATTATAAGCTTAACAGTAGGAACCAAAGCGCTTACAAGGTTAACATGAACATGCCTGTTGGCAGTCCATTATTGGCAAAAATTTTGTATGCCCAACATTTATAATATGTGCCTATGTACAATTTTACCCGTGTTGAACTAATATACTATTTGTATTTGTAAAAAAACTATTTTGGAACAACGTCGAACATGTTCCACTCAAAATTCCTATCTAAATTAGTCTGTTGTTCGCCGCGTGATCATGCAGTCATGCACCTTTTCAATTTGGGTTCAATGAAACTAGTTAAGTCGTTACTCGTTAATATGTCGGCGTAACTGGTTGGTTAGTACGGAATGGTTGGTGGTCGGTTAATGTGGAGAGCAGGTGGAAATTAAGGCATGTGCTTTAGCCAATTTGGGTCACAGCACAAGTACTTCCTTAATACTTAAATAACGTGGAAGATGGTTCTAAAGTTAGGTAAGCTAGGTAAGTATAATTGTTTGGAATGGTGGAGAGGACAGAACTAAGTATTCGCAAGTAACGTATTAACTAATAAGTAACGCACTGATTTCACTTATTTTGCTTGGTGGGCTGTAGGCGCTAATCTTTACCAGTTCTGCTCCCGAAAGAAGTCTATCAGATCAGACTCTTCTCGTTGCTGGCGACGAAGTTCCAAAGAGCTTGTGAAGCGGTAGTTCAAACCACTTCAAGCATAATGTCACAAAGTCTTTAATACAACACAGGCGTTTATCAGAAATGCAAATAACTCAGGTGCTGTGACTATAACACAACATTCAAGCGACAGCCGGATCGGATCGTATTATCGATATTCGACGCCGAGTTCCTTGAACAATACGTATCACTCATCGATGACATACTTACATATAGCGGCTGCAGCATGACGACTATACGGGGTGTCAGATAATTAACCGTACATTTCAGCAAGCAAGTTTTTTCGAAAATAACTCAACTAAGTACCTAGTTGTTGTAATGTAGGTAGTTAAGAGATTGTCAATGTGTGGGTAGGGCACTTACGGCAGTCTGGAATAAATCGTTGAACCGTGACTACATGTTATTATTGTCATCCCGGAAGGAACCCTAAATCCCGAGTATCAGATATCACAGTGGCGACGAGAATAGTTCCTACGTGTGCAACAGTGGTGCAAAAAAAAAAAAAATACGGAAATGTCGATCGGGAAACTACAAGAGTTCAATGTCCAAAACGGGGCGTGGTCCTCCTACATGGACCGTCTGAGCATGTATTTTAAAGTGAACGAAGTCAAAGAGGACATGAAGCTGCCGACATTGATAGCTACCATGGGGGACGAGGCCTACGAGCTGCTAGAGAACCTGGCTAGCCCTATCAAACCGGCCGAGTCGGTACAGGAGTGGCGTCCGGTGACTGCACTGGTTCCACTGGTTCAAAAAATTCCAGAACAGACTTATCTCCATTTTGCTCAAGACGCATTACTTCTAGACTATAATGAGATTAAGAAATATACGTCGAAGGATCCAATTTTGGCCAGGGTACTCAATTATATCCGGGACGGCTGGCCGGAACAGTGCGATATAGAAGGATTAAAACCTTATTTTAATAGGAAAGTAGAACTATATGAAGAAATAGGCTGCGTCATGTGGGGACATCGAGTGGTCATACCGGAGGGGTGTCGGGACAAAGTAGTCAGGTTACTTCATGAGCCGCACATGGGGATAATTAAAACTAAGTCTCTAGCACGCAGCTACGTGTGGTGGGCCGGGATCGACGAGGCGGTGGAGGGGGTGTGCCGCGCGTGCGCCGCGTGCGCCGCGCTGGCGGACGCGCCGCCGCAGCACGCGCCGCGCTGCTGGCCGTGGCCCGGACGCCCATGGGCCCGGGTTCATTTAGACTTTTTGGGACCAATTTATGGGAAAATGTACTTAGTGGTAGTTGACGCCAGGTCCAAATGGTTGGAAGTTTTTCAAGTACCTAGCACTGCAGCCGGGGCTACTATAGATAGACTGAGTGAGTTATGGGCCCGATGGGGGGTCCCCAAACAAGTGGTGAGCGACAACGGACCACCTTTCACGAGTAAAGAGTTTCAAGTTTTTTTACAAGCAGACGGAATAGAACACGTATTCACCGCTCCCTACCATCCCGCCTCTAACGGGCTTGCGGAAAATTCTGTAAAAACAGTTAAGAAAGTTATTAAAAAAGCAGTTATTGAGAAAAAGGATATCCAAAAATCACTCAATACGTTTTTACTATATTACCGTAACACGGAACATTGTACTACGGGGGAAAGCCCGGCGGTGCTGCTCATGGGGAGACGGTTGCGGACACGGTTAGATGCGTTAAGGCCAGATAGGGAAGCGAAAGTATTAAAAAGCCAAAAGAACCAATCAACGGCTAGCGGGGGATCAACTAGGAAGCTAGGAATAGGTGACGATATTTGGTACCGGACTTACTTAAGAGGACAAAAGTGGCAACCCGGGAAGGTAACAAGAACATTAGGTAGCACAGATTATAATATAACCGACACGTGTGGCAACGAAATACACCGGCATATAGACCAACTAAGACGGAGGACGCGAAACTCCTTAGCTTGTCCGATGGGTATCAGGTCAGATGAGTTAAGCGTAAGACGAGAGGCTTCACCTTCACCAGGAAGCCTCGGTAGTTCTAGCAGTCGGTCGGAGCAGTCGCCGGCAATGTTGCCGGTGGCACCGGGGCCAGCGACGCCTGCGCGGCGCGCGGGGGCCGGTAGAGGGGAGGACGAGGACTGCTTCTTGACCCCGGGGTCCCCGGGGGAGCAGCCGCATCGTCCGGAGGAACCAGTGCAGTCACCGGACGCCACTCCTGTACCGACTCGGCCGCGACCCGTCCGTCAATGTAGGCTTACCAAACCGCATTATAAAATTTAGATTAGTTAGCCTAAGTAGGTAGATAAGTTCACCCATGTTAGATTAAGTTACATTAAGCATAATATTATGGTGGTGGCTATTAGCAATAGGTAGGTTAAGTTAGTACGGTAACTATTTAAGTGTAGAGGGATGTAATGTAGGTAGTTAAGAGATTGTCAATGTGTGGGTAGGGCACTTACGGCAGTCTGGAATAAATCGTTGAACCGTGACTACATGTTATTATTGTCATCCCGGAAGGAACCCTAAATCCCGAGTATCAGATATCACAGTTGTCAACCAGCAGAGGCAGTAAAATTATGGGAGAAGGTGTTTTAGGGTTCCGAGCCAAAATGATAAAAGGGACTCTTATGATGTGACCCGCTATGTCTGTCTATCACAGCTGGTTATCTTAGGAACCTAATGAGTAACTTGAAATTGGGGGTAGTTTTAGATGTTACCAAAATATCATGCAATTGCAACAAGGTCTGAATTACAAACGGGGATTACTTAGGTCAAGTGGGGTATCATAACGAAAGAGCTTTGTTTCCGCATTCTAAAAGACAACTCTTTTTTTATAAGCCCAGTACATAGTTTTTGATTTTTTTAACCCCCCCCCCCTCCCTTTTATATAGACGCGTTTATATAAAGATTACAGGAAAAATAAAACGACGTCTCTAAATAGCACAGTTTTTTAGAAATCATCAAAACGCTACACCAGTTCCACTATATGACAATATTTATCTGACATCCTATACAATAGTCAAGTACTTCGATAGTATAGTAATAGTATAGGTATATTGTACTTGATAGTCTATTGTTTTATATGGAACAAGTTATCGTTATCGCCATGATATGCTGACCGCTGTCTGTTGTAGTGGTTTGCCGTACGTGTCTTTAGAAACGAAGTGCAACGAACACTGTTTTGTGCAAAGACAAAAGGTAATTGATTTGTTACTTCTTCTTCTTCTCTTCTTTTTCAGACTTTTTCTAACCACTGCTGGATGTAACTCTCTCCTAATCTCCTTCACTCCGACCCATTCTCCGTCTTCCTGGGCCAGTACGGTCCGACGTAACTCTTTAAGTCATCCGACCATCTCATCTGGGGTCTGCCACACTTCTTCTTGTGGTCCGCGGTCTCCACACCAGCACTCTATGGGCCCAACGATTGTTCGCTCGACGTGCCACATGCGTTTGTTACTTAATCGCGTCCAAAAGGCCGTGAAATTCTGGCACTTTTCTGTTCAAAAATCAAAGTTATCGAACGCGTATCTTGTGAACTTTCAAAAACAAACGTACCTGCTTCTAATATAGTGGCGCCCTTAAAGAGCTCTAAAGCACTTTGTTACTTAAACTTCTAAACTACCACCACTCGTACGATAACACTTTAGACATTCCACTCGGTTAAGTTGCATTTAAGTGAGCCCTGGCATTCCTTTGTCAAGTTTTTACCCACTCTTGCTTTCGACGAGTAACTGATGACGGATGAGTTTTTGTGGAAACCGTTCGGAAGAGTAAAATCAAAAGTGTGAACCGCATTAAGTATAGTAATTGATTGAATCAGGCGTTGATCGTGATGAAAATCAATGATATTATAAATAAAGGTACTTCTATGCTCACAAAAAAAAGCTTCATTCAAAGAATATTCCGCTCGCACCGCACCGACTTCATATTTCTGCTGCTTAGAGCTAGGCCATAAAGCTTTAGGCTTTAGTTTCTGTTGTCCGAAATAAACGCATTTTATTTTATTTTATTTTCTATCATTATTTTAGAGGGTTATTTTACGTTTTTTTTCTGAGGTTTTTTTTTTGAAGGCGGTTTTACTTTTTTGTTAAAAGATTTTTATTTCACAATTTTACGTTGATTTAACATTTTCAGAATTATCCTCCAACTCCTAACCGCTAAGGAGTTGTACCTTTCATCATCAGCTCATCATCATGAGATGATGACTACCAGACGCAAATATTTGAATAGCCTTAAAAAATATATGAAACACATGATACGTGCCTATAAAATTTGAGGGTTGCCCTCGATTTCCCTGAGATCCCATCATCAGATCATGATTTGGTGACAGTGGGACCACCTCAGGAGTATACCCTTTCGAATAATGATTCAACATTTTCAGAATTATCCTCCAACTCCTAACTGCTAAGGAGTTGTACCTTCCATCATCAGCTCATCATCATGGGATGATGACTACCAGACGCAAATACTTGAATAACCTTAGAAAACATCGACGGTCCCTAAGAAAAGTCCCATATGTGGCAAATGTGTGATTTGCTGTTTTTAATGAAAATGCGTTTGAATCTTCATAAGCTATACAATACAGTAAAAGAAAAAATAAAATATCTATTAAAATAAAGAAGTTACACGAAGTTACAAACAACGTTACTACATTTTCAATTTATTTCTCCCTATTAAAGTTTCATATTTACCACTTCCGTGCTTATTCGTTGTAATTTTAATCAGGGTATTTTTTAAGCACAACATAAGTGACAGTTGCGGGTAGATTTTAGTATTCACGTGTGATCGGTAGTGGAGTGGTTTAAGATTTTGAGTTTCTTATTCTTAACAACCATGAATAGGGGTAAAAAATTATACAATTTAGTAATGAATCGATCTAGTGAAGAAAATGTTAAAGGATCTTGGGATTGTAATTTGAAAGCAAATCGGACTGTAACAGGTTAGTAAGTACACAGTCATTTATTTATTATAATTTTAAGTTAATTGTTTCAATTAAATTATTTGTCATAAATAACTTTGGTTTTCTCTAATAATAAACTAAATATAACTTATAAAAAGCCTGTTTTGAAATTTCAATTTTTAATACTTTCCGTTCCCACGAAGTAATTCGTATCAAGCACTAAAAGAGTTCTACATGGGAACATTTATAAGTTTTATAACTATGTGTCAGTTGGTGCGTTTTACTCTGCTGTTTGTATTTGAATTGGCTTCAGAACTGTCAGTTACATTAGTATACAATAGAACCACGGTTAATCCTTGACACATACGTTACAGAATCATCACAAAGAACAGAACCATGTTCCGAAAATCAAATGAGAGGGGTGAATGGAGAAAATATAGACAAAGGTATTTATCAAAGTGTATGTTCTTGGTTAATTAATAATTTTAATTTATAAAGAAATTAATGTTTTTTTGTTACATTTCAGAACTTTTGAGGGACATCCAACTTATAGAATCACCTTTGCCGCCCGGAGCAGAGCTTTATACTGATAAACAAATGGAAGATTTTGATGCAATGCTTGAAGAGCATCCAGAAGAAGGTATTTGTGGCACTAATTATTTAGTTTAAATTTTAATTAAGTAACATTAGGACCTATTTTTATATATTTCATTTCTTTATATTTCAGATCTTTTCAGTGACAATCCTAATGAAAATGACACGGATCCTTCCCATCAAAATTTAAGGACCTGTGTTTCATTAGCCTCACCTAGCACTTCTCTCATAATACAAAATTTGGATTCTGATTTGAGCTTGTCGCGTATTAATACACCATCAGGGACTATAGTAAATTTGGAATCTCCATTGATCCCAGCAGACACCGCAGGTCCTTCCGGCAGTGCAGTTTATTCACCAAATTTGTTCACCTTAAGCATGAGATTATCTCTTAACAATTCTGATTACGTAATAGAGTCGGAATCACCTAGTGAAGATGCTGGGACACCAACTCCAAAGAAAAGAAAACGGGTTACTAAGAAAAAAAGTGAACCTGGAAAAAAACGTAAAGTAAGACATTCGGAATGGAAGGATATTAAAAGAAAAATTCTAAAAAATCAAGGCTTAGCTTATGAAAGCAGAGATGGCAACAAAAGAAATGCAAAGTCACTTTTACCAACTTGTAATGAAAACTGTAGAATTAAATGCAATCAAAGCATTAGTGCAGAAGTCAGGCAGGACATTTTTGATAAATTCTGGGCTCTGGGTGATCGTGTACGACAGTGGGAATTTATAACTCGGTGGACTGAAAGAATAACAAAACGACGAATCACGACAGAAGGACCATCTAAAAGAAATTTCACTGTGAGATACTATTTACCTACGGTTCTTGAATGCAATTCAGAAAAGAATCGAAAGACTGTATGTCGAACCATGTTCCTTAATACATTTGCAATAGGAGAAGGTATCGTGAGAACTGCTTTAAATAAATATAATGAAGGAGATGATCTCGTGGTATCTGCTGACGGCAGAGGACGTCACACTCATCACAAAGTTATTAAAGACTCTGAAATGATTAGGAGCGTAGTGGACCACGTAAAATCATTTTCGCCGGTTGAGTCTCATTATACCCGAAAAGAGTCTTCAAAACTATACTTGGAAGGCAACCTTACCATGATGAAAATGTTTAACCTTTATAATGAGTGAATAACTGGTGAAGATACTCTGAACTTACTGAACTGAACTGAGTGTTTTTGCAGGATATCGTTAACGAAAATTTCAATATAGGATTCCATAGACCGAAAAAAGACCAATGTGACGAATGCATATATTTTAAAAATTTAGCAAAGCCGGTGACTCAAGATTTGCAAGAAAAATATGACACTCATATTAAAAACAAGGATTTGGCTCGATTATTAAAAAATGAAGATAAATTAATTGCCATGAATGCTACACACGATACTATTACTGCAGCTTTCGACTTTCAAAAAGTTCACAACGCACCTCATGCTGATACTAGTATCCTGTACTATAAAAGAAAATTGAATGTGTTCAACTTTACAATATTTGACATGGGAAAAAGAAGAGGAAAATGTTATATGTGGCACGAAGGAATAGCCAAAAGAGGTGCTAATGAGGTATCTAGTTGTCTTTTTGACTTTATTAAATCTGAAAAAGAATTAGGTATCAAAAATTTCATGTTCTACTCCGATAACTGCGGAGGTCAAAACAGGAATAGGATCGTTTTTGCAATGTTTCTTTATGCATCAAAGAAATTTGAAGTCAACATTACACATCGTTTTTTTGAGAAAGGACATACTCAGAATGAGAATGATAGTATTCATTCATGCTCTGATTGAACGATGTGCTAGAAACAAAACTGTTTATACACCAGAACAATGGTTTGCTTTAGTTAGATGGGCTAAGCAAACGGGTGATCCGTACATCGTACATGAAATGTCCAGGGACAGATTCTACGACTTTAAAGTTTTACTTACTGGTAAAAATTGGGCAAAAAATTATCAAAATCAAAAGGTATGCTTATCTAAAATTAGAGAAGTAAAAATTATTTCTACGGAAGAGGATGTAGTATACTACAAAATAAAATTTGAAGACACTCCAACGCGATTGATTGTAAGCCGAAGTCATAGCAGAAGGCGTCTCAATGCAGGTAACGATGAACTACCACTGGCATATAACGGACCGATACCAATTCCAACTGCAAAATTTAAGGATCTTATATATCTTTGCGAACATAACGTTATTCCTCAGCAATATCATAATTTTTTCTCAACACTTCAATCGGCAGATGGCAATATTTCTGATGAAGAATGAATAAATAAGGTAAATAGTATAGGATAGTATAACCCTATTATTCATAAACCTATTTTAAGTAAAATGCCGTTAAAGTTCGTTTGTTCTATTTTGTCACATTGACGATTCTGTTGGTAAGAAAAAGACAAAAACTTATTGTAACTAATGGAGGCTTTAGTGACGTTTATGAATAATGTCATTAGATAGATACTTATCTAAGATTTAATATAGACGGGCTTATAATATACTATGTGGTAGTTAAGTGATTTTTTTGTACAAAATTTCCAATGTAAACTTTCGCTAGTGGTACTTACACACAAACGTATTTTCCTTTTAGTGTCGTAAATCAACATAAATGCAATAAAACTACAAGTAATAAACATTTATGCAAAATTACGAACTGATTATTTGAATTATACTGAAATATAAGTTGTCCAAAAATTACACTGTTTTATTTTTGTTACTTAAAATTTTATACACGTTCAAAATTAAAATCTGCTTTCCTGCAAATAACGCTATTTTCACTTATGGGCTTATTCTTAGGGAACGTCGACATATGAAACACATAGTACGTGCCTGTAAAATTTGAGGGTTGCCCTCGATTTTCCTAGGATCCCATCATCAGATCATGACTTGGTGACAATGGAACCACCTCAGAAGTATACCCTTTCGAATAAAAAAAGAATTTTGAAAATCGGTCTACAATTGACGGAGTAATCGATGAACATACATAAAAAAAAAATACATACAGTGGAACTTAGAACCCCCTCCTTTTTTGAAGTCGGTTAAAACAATCGAAAATCATGTTCCGAACATGTTAACATTTGCGCGCAAGTTTGGACCTTATTCGCAAGCGACTGAGGCCAAAGAGGCTACAATTTTAGCCCGCTTCATATTTGGCGTGCTGATGACTAGACCTACCTCTTTTTAACCGACTTCAAAAAAAGGAGGAGGTTCTACGTTCCACTGCATTCTTTTTTTTTTATGTATGTTCATCGATTACTCCGTCGATTGTAGACCGATTTTGAATTATTTTTTTTCGAAAGTGTATACTCCTGTGTTGGTCCCATTGTCACCAAGTCATGATCTGATGATGGGATCCCAGGGAAATCGAGGGCAACCCTCAAATTTTATAGGCACGTATTATGTGTTTCATATATTTTCTAAGGCTATTCAAGTATTTGCGTCTGGTAGTCATCATCTCATGTTGATGAGCTGATGATGCAGCAGAAATATGAAGTCGATGCTTCATTCAAAGAATATTCCGCACCACCGCACCGACTTCATATTTCTGCTGCTTAGTGCTAGGCCATAAAACTTTAGGCTTTAGTTTCTGTTGTCCGAAATAAACGCATTTTATTTTATTTTATTTATTTATTTTAGAGGATTATTTTACGTTTTTTTCTAAGGTTTTTTTTTTGAAGGCGGTTTTTTATGTGTAATATTCATGTCAATATCATTGTGCATTGGATAAAAGTACTAAATATAGCTGCTAATTCAGGAACTAGCATTGAAGCTTACATGCTGAAATATCGCCACCGGAACTTACAATTTTGTCTGGACAAACTTCGATTCAAAGTCATGTGTATTTGAATAGGTAAAATGATGAAATTATACAAACATTAAAAGGCTATGATTGCATAAATTGTTAATTAATTGTCTTATTTGTAATCAAACTTAAAACATAGCCATGCCGAGTACATATAAGAAGTAAGTTCAGGACACGCCACCTTTATTCTTAAATAGTTTTCTTTCTTTTTTTCTCTTTAATAAGGAAATAGTTATGTTTACTGCAATCTAAATTTGTAGCCAACTATGTTGTTCGTCAAATAGTTAACCATAAAAAAAATTGAAAAAAATATGCACTTTACACTCGGATTCTCAACTTGGACGCGTAAAAAATGCTGTTTTGATGTTCACCTTTTACTATCATTTAAATCCGTCTGCTGTCCATACCTGTTTGAAGAAAGAACATACCACCATCTGCACATAACTCGCATGAAATTACGAGACCATAATTATATCCGTTTTCCAGTGGTTACGCAAACAATTTTCTCCAACTCCTACGCTATTTATCGATCGAGCTAAACGTTCAGAGCGATAACGCGAAGGTCGCAAGTGCATTATGCAGCGCTGGTTATGACCTTGCCGTCTAATGCCAACTAGCTATAGGGTTACCAGAGTTAAAAAAACAGTTTTCATTTAAACTTTTCGACTTTAAGACAAATGTCAAAGCACTCATTCGTGCGTCAAACCTTTTTTAATCGCCGACGAAAAAGAGGGGTGTTATAAGTTTGACCTGTGTATCTATCTGTGTGTCTGTGTGTTTGTGTTTCTGTGTATCTGCCTGTGTCATCATAGCTCCCAAACGGATGGACCGATTTCGATGCGGTTTTTTTAATCGAAAGTTAGTTTATAATCGAGATGGTTCAATAAGTGTCATTAAAATCGGTTCACCCGTTTTTGAAATACTGAACTTTTTTTTTTTTTTCTTGGCCCGCACGGTTTGTGCACTGTGGCCTGGAGTAAAAACGGGGAAACGGGTAAGAACATAAAATAATCGGACATGGAACGGAATTTGGGAAATAAAAAATCAGTTGTTAAACGGAAATAAAAGGAAATTGACAGATAGCATGAAAAAATATATACATGTTATATACGAAATTAAATTTTTAAATCATTACATAAAATAAAGTCTGCTAAAATTTGGTATATAGATGGATCCAGGGTTGCAAGTAAACAGGATATGGATGAAGGGAAAGGAACTTTAAGAGAGATGAGACCTGCGAGGAGAGATGAACGGTCGCGCCGGGAACAAACAAAGATGACGTGGTTTAAATCGGCTTCGTCATATCCGCACTCACGCATTGTCAATAATGTTGAGCCTAGCAGGGTGCGCTGGGGTACAGACATGACCCAGTCGCATACGAGTCAAAATGGTTGTGATTGTTTTACTGAGCCTCAATTTCCAAAACCAAGGTTTTAAAGGTATAGAAGGCTGAATAGCACGATAATAACGACCTTTCGAGCCGTCCACAGCCCAGGATTCATTCCAGGATTTCCTGAGATAAATCGCGGGAAGAGACGACAAATCATGAGCATAGTTTCTAAATAAATACTGAACTTTGAAATGACAATGTCGGGGGCTATTCAATTGTTTTTCTTACAAGAAACCAATTGCTATCCTTCATAGAGTTATTCTTCATATTAGTATAACGCACTCGCTCGCAAATCGCTGGTGTGATAAGACTCTAACACGTAGCAATAAATGCGACAAGACCGTCAATTACTGAATTAACGTGTCAATCATTAGAGCGTTTACCTTACTAGTTGACAATGACAATGTGATGTAAATCGCTGACTTGAAGAACTTTTGTTTTGTGTAGTATTAGACCTATAGTCACCACGTACCTGTCACGATAAACGTATGTGTAATTGACTTATAAAGGCAAGAATGTCGGCAAAAATATCAGGAAAGTTGTGCTCCCTTCTAAAGTACTTCTATTCAGCCATTCTCTTTGATCTAAAATGTGTCAGTATTCAAATATAAAAAACGAATTAAGTTAAGGTAGTCCAGTCTTCCCTGATTTCAATTAATAGTACGCGAAATACAATGCGAGAGGATTTTTTTTTCTAATAACAGGTAATTAAATGCTGAAATTCTATCACTTAGGTGCACGAAATCGAAATAGGTTTACGGTAACTTTATTACTTACTAGCTGTTGCCCGCGACTTCGTCCGCGTAGATTTCGGTTATCGCTATCCCGCGGGAACCATATGATTTTCCCGAATAAAAAGTAGCCTATGTTATTCCTCAATATTCAAACTATCTGCTTACCAAATTTCATCTAGATTGGTGCAGCGGTTTTCCCGTGAAGAGATAACAAACAGACAGACAGAGAGACAGAGTTATACTTTCGCATTTATAATATTAAGTTAGGATTAGGATAGCTTTTTCCGAGATTTACTACCACTTTTCATTTGCTCCGATTGGGTCTTCTGACAACCCTAACGCCTACGTAAATTGTTATTGTTAGGCTATAAATCGTGTAGAAACATGCTTCTCATCTTACATTTATGTATAGCAATTTCCATATTACCCCTACTTCAGAAATTAAATCAGAAAATCTGGATAATACCTAATATCAATTACACAGAATTTTACTTAATAGTTGCCTACCCTGAGAGCAAAACTACCAACTCGATAGCAAAGTGACTATTTTGTTAGTGTTTTTATGGAAGTGTATATGGAAACTGCACACTTCTGCGAAGCTATTCAATTATGTGTGTGAAGTTCCCACCTAATCCGCACTGGGCCCGCGTAACTATAGCCCAAGCCCTCTCATGCTGAGAGCAGGCCTGTGCCCAGCAGAGGGACGCAAAAAAGGCTGGTGATGTGATGATGAAGTACCTATATGGAAGTTAACAGGGAATTGGACAGTGCAGGTACAAACACTTCAATTCTCATGGCATTGCCGGTAGCATTATTTGCTTTCAATTGATGGCAGTTTTCTTATTTCGGCGGGGGCTGGATGTAAGCTAGGAAATAGGGGTATTGCAATTCTAGTTATTTGGTTCACAGTGCCGAATGTTTTCACTATGTCACCCCCCATAAAAATTGTAGAGTTTGTCGCCAAGTGCATTATGATTATGACCTCTGCCGCATGCAGCAAGGTTGCAGCGTTATCTATTATCTTGCAGATAAGATTGTTCTATCAGGATCTGCAGGTCGTTCCGGTCAAATTTACAAAAACCATATAGCTGTTTAATAGAGCCGTTTAGAATGAATTCTACGCAGACGAAGTCGCGGGCTACAACTACTATATTTTACTATTCACTTTGGCATATTTTGCGAATGAACACTTTACAGATGCTTTACAGTCAATGAACTAGCTGCATCACTTTTCTTCGTACCACTTTAGAAAAGGATGACTGTGTGTTTTGGCGCTAACAAGGTGCCCATCGCGCACGCGCCAAATCCAGGCATGCGCTGAACCCACCGAATCACATTGTTCACATCTCCCTTTCGCACTTATGTCAGCTACATATGTCCATCTCTCTTTGTGTTGACAGAGGGGCAATATTATTGATTGAAATGAAAATGAGTCTATATCAAAACGTCACTTTGACAGTGCGTGCAAGCGGTTGCTATGTGCAATTTGTGAATTGTGATTTTATTTTCGTAGTAATTTTACAGTGATTTTGTTACAATTTTCTGGAATGGTGAGTCAATTGTTTGTATACAATCGTCAGGTTTTTAATCAATTTCTAATTAAGTCGTAGGAAGATAAGATATTATATGCAAATTACTTTGTTATCGCTGTAGAGTTCATATTTTTGTTTGATAAGAAATATTATGATAATGTGTTGGTATCATGTTTGTGCTCGCTTTCATTCGTTATTGTTTACTTTATTATATTGACGCGGAAGTTTGCGTGTGTGCTATCACTTTCATTTGTTTATGTTGACGTGACTAGGTAAGTAGGCAACTGAGGCTTTCTATACCTACAGTGAACCTGTAGTGTTATTATCTAATGCATTCTCGCTACAAGTCTCTTCTTCCTCCGTTAATGGTGGTCTCTAGGACATATGCATAGTACTTACGTACTATACCTAAAAAAAATTAAGTAAAAAGACATGTCGGACAAGCCGTGGATAAGCCAAACCAAACGAACCCCTCTCCCATGTCAGCTTATTATACAGAACTAATATATCTGGAGACGAGCTGTCAGTAGGCCTCCAACAAGATGGAGCGACGACCTAGTAAAGATTGTGGGGCCGCGGTAGATGCGGAAAGCACAAGACCGGTCTAAGTGGAGAGCCTTGGGGGAGGCCTATGTCCAGCTGTGGACGTCTTTCGGCTGACATGATGATGATGATGAATATATCGGGAAAACGGGATAAAAGGAAATAGTAGATGTGTAGGTACTTCGCGTGCCCAAAAGAAGGGCTGAGCTGAGAACCTCATTACGTGTTCCAGCTGTCGACCGCTTTTCGCGTGCGACGTCGGGTTTTAAAAACAAAACACCGTTCTTGTTCGACAATTAACTGTTCAAACACAACCAAAACAGTTGAAGCTCGTAATCGAGGTATTAGTCCTCACAGAATTTCACTCGTGACGTCAAAATACCTACACGCTCAGTTCCAAATCGATGACCTCTTTCCTTTTATCCCAATGGTCGCCATTGGCCAAAGATTAACCGATGCCCAGGGTGCACCAGCCCAAGTATTGCTGTATTGTAGTATTGTCTCCAACATTTGACTAATCGCATACCGTCTCGTTGCAACAAAGTTCCTGCTTGACCAGTTAAGTATGATGGCGACTAAACAAATGAGCATCTACATAAACAAATGCATTTTCGGCCACGTCACGGCGTGTCGGTTTTCGGCCATGGTTAAATCTAGAGCGAGCCGATAACCCATTTGTACGGTTTGATAGGGCAGGTGCATAGCGCGCGCCGTGGCAGATGTGGATAGAATCGATCGATTTGAGCCACGGTGCATTGGTTAATCGATAATCGCTAGTCACGATGCCGAACCATTTGAGAATCGGATCTTTGAATATACAAAATGGTACGCATGTTTTGATCTGAAAGTATTCAGTTTCGTGTCGTGAATCGATTTTTATCTAAGGACAGTATAGGATGTCGATTTGTCGACTTAGGTAGAAGAAAAGCATAAGTATAGAGCGATATTGTTTTGTCAATAGGATGGTTGTCGGCAACATATCTGATGCCTCAAGCGATACAGGGCAAATGCGATAATAGAGATAGTATGCATGGTTCTATAGCAATAGCAATAGCTATTCTGGTCGAGTAAATGCGTTTGTTTGGTATCTAAATGTACTGAGATTATCCAAGCGATAGTGTATAGGTAGTAGGCACCACTGTAAGAATTCAGGACTCGGGGCAACTTTTTCAGTATTTCTCTTCTTACGCTCGTTGGAAATGCATAAAAGTTCACGTAAATTTATCAATGTCAACAAACGGGGTCAGCGACCTGATACGAGATCCATTAAAGCAAGTAAACTGTATGCGGAGCTGTCAGTTGCGCCGCCCGCGCATCCGGGCCACACAACGCTTGCGCCGCCCGCTGAAGTTTATGTGATGACGAAAACGCGATGACGTCGTTGCTTCTTCGTAGCAAAATGGTAAAATGGCATATGTCGATAGATGGAAATTGCGAAACTGAAAGCGTTCGTTTTGGTCATTTTTTGCCACCGAAACCTGTAGTCCGAGTACAAGTTTTCACCAGAATTATCGTCTCGCCATCGGAAAAATTCATGTTAAATTTTAGTACCAAAAACGTTCACGGCAGGCGCTGTTCCAAACGTTATTAAAATTTTTTCGATGGCCATACGATAACGTTACTAAGTACTCGATTCTGGTGAAAACTCGTGTTCCGGGTAAGTATGTAAAGACTTCATCGGTTCAAGTTTTTTATACGAGTCACCTTGCTGCTTCTAAAAACGTATGCTCCGTCATTATAAAAAACGTCATGACTTTATGCAATTAGATTAATTTGCTACAGGCGCTTTATAAAAGCTAGATTATAAATCCAAACATATTACCCCTCTTAGCTCACCTGTCACGAAACAATACTATACTAAAAACATTGTAAAAACGTTTAGAAGCCGCCATAAAATACCTCATAAACTCCTACCTAATCGAGAAATTTGTCTCTGAGTATGAAACTAACAATTAAACTGATTTACAGTCGCCACGCAAGGTTCTACCCTACTTATTTTATTAAAGGGACCTTGTGTTACGACCTAGTCAGTAGAGTCGGGCAAGACAAAAGCAGATGTGTTCAGGACCTTAATATTTAATGTGTAGAGCGATCGGCATCCCGCTTTCAGTAGGCCCATAGATGGCCAGACGTACTAAACTAACCCGCCAGCATTTTCTCGTAGCTCATGTAGGTAGGTAGGTATACATGCCGTTTTCCTAGTGCATCCGTGCAATGTCCAGTAGGTAGGTACTTAAGTAGGTAGGTACGTGGTAAGAGTATTTTTGGAAATCAGATTCATTTTAAATCTCTCTGTACTGTATTAGTGACGAGCTCCTCAATAACATGTAACCTGTTTTTCAGGAGCCACATTTATTTGAGCACTATTGCTATTCGCTCCAATACATACCGGATATATGTACTTAATGTCTTTGTGTATTGTATTTAAGAGACAAGAGATTTATAACTTGTTAATTGTGAATAAAACCCATATGTAGTACTAAGTTGCTTAACTCGTTCTGCTAAAGTTTATAACTTCCCTCCTTACTTATCGCTTAATTCCCCACTGTCACTGTCAAGTTAAGTTTAATTTACGAGTGTTTATTAAAGAAAGCCATCAAAGCAGGTGCCGCACCACGAAAGTTCATTATCACTAACGCCACAATCTTACTGCATGCTGTACGACTCTGTACAACCGGCTGCGGGGCGGGCCTTTCGTCTGTTCATTATTCATTGCACGGTCTATACGCTCTCTGTTCAGCGATTTCCAAGCATGCACACGCAATGTAACAGAGAATTGCTAATCGCGTCGTCGGTAGCCTATTCCCGTGGTAGGGGGGTTACGTTGCGTACGCGACAGTTTGAACTTCATGTTTTTGAACCATGGCTTCTTTTTGAAGTGATGTTGGGGCATTATGATAAGACTTGATAATGATAAACACCTGTCGTAGGGAAAGCTTCTTTGTTTATGGTGGCATTGTGCGGGTGGCATTATGTACTATGCGCCATGTACCTAATACTAGACTACATAATGTCTTGAAAAGTTAGTCCTTAGTAGTAGTCTGGTAGTATTCTCATTTGATCGAAATTACTATTCTTTTTAATACATGTTCTGATTGTTATTAATGAATTTGTATGTTTCCGGTATATTCACCTTTTTCTCAATGCGATAGATATTTGAAATTGTAATGAGCAAACCGAATTGTTGATACTTCATATCTAGATTATGCATTCAAATTGTATTGTAGTTGTAGGCGATAAGGAATGCCGTCCACTTGGCATGCATCCCATCAATCGAGTGTCGTTGCAGTGGAGGTGGTTCCTTACATTGACGTGGGTGTGGAGATTGTTGTTTTGTCAGTTATTTGTCCAATCTGTTTATTGGAAACTTTAGATTTATATCCACTAGAGCACGAACGACGAACGAAAGACAGCTCTTGAAATTTCTGATTTCTTATAAGGTTAAATACTTGGTTTTGTTGTTTTAAGTTAAGTAGTTTTAGTTATTTTGGTTTTGAGCTTTTTTTAAATTTCTTCGTTTTAACAGAGTCATTCAGACCGGTCTGAGTGGAGAACCTTGGGGGAGGCCTATGTCCAGCAGTGAACGTCTTTCGGCTGACATGATGATGATGAACACAATAGGAACTTAAATTTACCTCAGCAAATTTAAAATACGACAGTCAGATCAATCGTATGAAAACTAAACCAAAGTGTTGAACAAGGGTCTCTCCCTTTGACGTCTAATTCTCCTCTAATCTCTGGTCAGTCATTTTTCAACTTTTTCAGGGGTTAGTGTGCCAATAATTTTGCTCCGATGATCTTGCGATGCCAAAGTAAATAATTACGACACAGCGGACATCTTCGATGAAACTGAACTCCGATTTTATCGATTGTCAGCCCCCGACCCCAACGATTCGACCCCTTTTGACCCCTCGCCGAATACATGTCAAAATCAACGCACGCGCACCGTTGAAAGATCGATATTGTCTTTCCCCTAACATCTGTTGATTTTAGGGTTACCACTATTAGATTGGAATATGAACATGAGGCTTACCGTGTGTGTGTTACAAACCTAGGTATTCATTAATTAAAATCGGAAATAGTAGTTTATGCAACTGCTACATAATGAAGGTCCATAAAACACGAGTGTGTTTTTATGAAACGAGGCGAAGCTGAGTTTCATAATAGGATCACACGAGTGTTTTAAGACCTAATCATGTGGAGTTGCATACATTACTTTATCTACACACATATTATAAGTACTCTAAGATGGGTTCAGAAGCCGAAGGCATATATCATACCCATACCTGTCACGAAATTTACTGTTTTTTTTTAATCATAGACAAACATACCGAGCTGACGTTTCGTAAACTATTTTTTTTTATTGTAAAAAAAAAAATTATCACATTATTATTTATACATGTCGGACTGAACTCGACTTATATACGTGAGTGATCCGTTTTATTTCACTATGATTGTAAATTACGTTGGTTTTCAAATTTGAAACATTGAATTCGATATCGAAAAGTCATTACGATATCGAATTCGATGTCGTAATGACTATTACTTTACTGCTGGTGATGGTGGGTGGTGCTGGGGCTCGCGCTGTCGGCGAGAAGGCCACGTCGTGCTGTAATGCTGGTCATTTTCTACGGTTTCTGAACTCATTATAGAGGACTTATGATATGTGTGTAGACAAACGAATTAATTTCACAGCAAAGACATAGATAACTTATTATTTTATGCTTTAAATGTAACAGGAAGTGATTTGGCAGATTTGTATAGTGACAAATGTATTCCGTGGATTTAGCATTGCAATTAGGGTAGGAGTGATAAAAGCAATAACTATAAGAAAAAACTTCGGAAAATTTGATATAATCACATCGGTAAAATGTACCCTGGTCTTGTCAGAAAGGTCAATTATATTCTTGAAAATACTGTAGTATTGAACCAACCCTAGTCGACACAATATCCTCTCCTGCACAACCCTCCCACTTTCGCATCCATAGCCGCTTGAGTTCCAGCTGTTAATCTTTCAATCTATTCTAAGCAGCAGTGTATTCATTCTAATCTATTTCTGTAAGCGAGGGTGTGATATTTTAAATCGGGGGACGCAAACAGGGGCGGTTTTTGTAGCGTCGTTTCCGTTCCGTCTGGAAGTTGTTGGAGTTGGTGTTCTTAAATATTTTAGATTATTTTTTATCCTGATCAAAAGAAAAAAAAAAGCAAATTCGAATCTAAGCAGCTGCTTAGAAAAATATAATATGCACTTTGGGTAAATAACTTATGAATATATATATATGTTCCCTTTTACATTAATTAGTATGATAAGAAAACCAGAAAATTGTATTTACCACCGTAGGAAGAGCGAGTCCTCCTGACGCAGGTGTCTATATACCTACTAGGAGGGCTCACACATTTGTAACTATCGTTAAGTTGTTTTCACTAAATAAATTATTATTATTATTATTATTATATATTTTCATATGTCACTATGGGCAGAGGTGATCACTTTTACTATTTGCACATAAGGTCATAGGTCAAACCACTGGGTACCATATGGCTTTTTAAATATTTTAATCCTGTTTTTTTCAACAGCTGTAAATAAATGTGATCATTTTATTATATGCGCAGTCTAGAAAACAGGTGCAGACTGAAGTTTACATAATGTATGTTGGTTCCCATTCAATAGTGAATAGTGAATAAACTATGAGATGTTTTGCACTCTCCTTCGCTTCGCAATCCCCGTTGCATTTCAAAATTTTTTCTAAATCAACGCTTTGAAAACTGATTTCAAATTGGTTTTAAAACGGAAAGGAGTTTTTGATGTATGGTCTTACGCTTATGAGGGCCTATAGAAATTAGTAAAAATTTTAACTTGGAAATCGATATTTCGTGGGGCAAAGCTATACTAATGAATACGACAGAACCCATTTAAAAGGCTTTCTTAATTTTAAGATATACTTATTCCTTTATTGGTTTGACTACCGTGTGTCTGGTGTCCAGTCCATTGCGTTGGTGTACCTTTTTTCATTTAATTTAATTTATTACTTGCTTTCTCAGATTACAAAAGTTACAAAGATCACGGTGACGACCGAATAGCCTAGTGGTTAGAGATCCTGACTATGAAGTCCCGGGTTCAAATTCCGGTCGGGGCAGATGTTTGTATGATGAATACGAATGTTTGTTCTCGGGCCTAGGATGTTTGATATGTATGTATATAAGTATGTTTATCCGTTGTCTAGTACCCATAGTACAGGCTTTGCCTAGTTTGGTCAATCGGTGTCAACTTGTCCCATGATATTTATTTATTATTTATTTATCATCCCGACTTTAATAAGTACCTATTTAGTCAAGTTAAAACTCTACCTAATAGCGTCCATAGCTACCATATACTTAGTTCTGATTTGTTTTACCCCACTTCCCTATTAGGGACTTGTGCGATGCAATCATTTGACGACCTTGACCGGATGCTGTTAGCCTGTTACTCAATACAGACGGAACTCTTCAATGACATCACAAACCAGTGTTTTGATGGCTGTAATCATTTCGCTGGTTTAAAGTTCATTATCGGAAATGGGAAGTGGCATACGTGGCTGCCTGCTTTATATTTGCCTGCCTTTGACATAGAAGTACAGATCTATTAATAGTGATGATAGTGATGTCGGTTACCGTGTCTGCTTCTGTGTCCTGATTATCGAATTTGGACGGACTTTCACAGTTGACCTCGGAAGGTGCTCCTATCAAGCCGGCCTCGGCTTTGGACGCTAAGGGAGTCTACTAAAATAGTCTACTGACGATTCGGAAAGACTACATTGAGTCAGACTGAGAAGAATCGACGAGAAACTATTGAGTACAGAATGGCCAATATATCAGTGACCTATTTAAATAGATACTTACAACAAATCCATTGTATTCTTTATCAACTGTGTCGCATTCAAATGTCTTTGTGTATTTCAGAAATCAATGCACATACAAAAACAAAGAATAAGATATTCATTATCCCTAATGCAGTAACTCCGCCGGAAATGAGGGTTCTACTCATGACAGAAAAATAAAAGGACATAGTACAAATCACATTGCACATCTAGTAAAACAGAGACGTGTTGAGTTGTAGGGCGATGATCCCTAGCCATCTGGCATCAGCATAAGGACGGTCTTACTTCACTTTAATGAGGATATTAGAAAAACTAACATGAAACTACCATGAGACTCGTAGTGAATTAAAATTTCAACTACTTCAAAATTCAAAAATTCAAAATTTTATTCAGCAAATAGGCAGTTGAATGCTCTTTTACACGTCATTTTTTTTGAGTCTACCAGCGCTTTCGGAAAGACCATGATTGCCAAGAAGAATGCGCCGCAAGAAACTTGGCACAAAGTATTTTTTTCTAAAAACAAGTTACATTAGCTCTTACAATACGCAACCACAGACAAACTACACAAAGAAACCTCACTCTGTCATTAAAAGATTAAGAGAGAAAAAAAATACCGCGTTTTAGAAACAAGTGTAAAAAGTAATTATTAGAACAGCAAACCAGAACACTTTACTTTACTGGCACGTTTTAATTGAGCAGGAGATGTCTCCAGGTCAAATATCTGTGAAAAATTAAATTACTAAGGGATGTATAGGGTCCCAGAATTAATACTATAATATAATACTTAATCTAAATGGCTTAGAGATGTATAGTCTCTAGGGTCAATTTAAACTAAATTTAAAATCAGCAGAGGTGTAAAACGCCTCCACGGTCAAATAATAAGTATAATAATACATATACATAAACTGGAGATGTATATGGTCTCCAAATGTCAAATAACAAAAATTTATGAAATATACATTTCATGTCATCATGTCAAATAAATAAAACATTATTTATGTCAATTGTATTACAATTAGTACGCAGCGGACAACGGCAACAGAGCCGGACACCATACACGAATATCTTCGGGATGCAGCCAAGTCACATTGATGTCCTAATTATCTTCTGTTTTCAGCCTTGACCAGGTGGTGCCATCACATAAGTATTCATCCACTTTGTAGTATGCTTTTTTCAAGAGAGCGGTCTTTATGTATCTTTTAAATGAATTGTGAGGCAATTCCCATGCATGTACAGGCACTTTATTGTAGAACCTCAAGCAATTTCCCAAAAAAGACTTACTGACTTTTCGTAGACGAAATTTAGGGACGGCAAGTTTATGCTTATTCCGAGTGTTGAAACCATGCACATCCGACACTTTCTTGAAAGATTTGATGTTCTTGTGTGTATACAATATTACATCATATATATACTGAGAAGCTACTGTAAGGATGTCGATTTCTTTAAAGCGTTCTCTAAGTGAATCTCGGGAGCCAAGATTGTAAATAGACCGGACCGCCCTCTTCTGCAGGATAAAGATTGTCTCTATGTCGGTACTTACTTAGCTAATCATGTTACGTATGTATGTATATCTCTTAATGCACATAAAACATGAAGTAACGGATAACAGAACAAAAGCAAATGTTCAAAGGCGGACTCATCCCTTAAAGGGGTCGCTACCAGTTCACCTTCGGGCGATTGAAAGAACATCGGAAAAAAGACTACGTAGACATACAAATAAAAGTTAAAAGAACCAGAACCTGGAATTAACCTAAATAAATAAAGCATTTAAAATACACATACACAGAAATACAGACACTCTAGTTGGTACCTATTTAACAATAGCATAAATACGATAAACTAATACATCTCAAAATAAGTATATACTATATAAAAATACGTATGTTATTATACACGAATTAGAGAACATACAATATCCAAT
This sequence comes from Clepsis dumicolana, assembly GCA_963691665.1. Taxonomy (NCBI): domain Eukaryota; kingdom Metazoa; phylum Arthropoda; class Insecta; order Lepidoptera; family Tortricidae; genus Clepsis; species Clepsis dumicolana. The sequence goes on along the minus strand of OY829524.1, from coordinate 4,075,142 downwards.
TAAGAGGAACCGCCAAGCCGTCAAGCATGATATTGACTAGATCCATAGGTTTCTACTTCTCAAGAGAATTTCAACAAGAAATTCAACACATTTTTTACCGTTTTCCAGTGGTGTTAGTATGGCCTGTAAATACGGGACATTTTAGCGTGTGCTTGGCGTTTGGCGGTACAAACAAATTAAACTAGTTTGCAAACTCTAAAGTAGGTATCTACTTGCTTGGTAACCAACTGAAACCCTGAAAAAGTCGTAAAGTGCACGTTAAACTTTATGTTATACGCGCTATGTGTGTCATTGTCAGGTCTTCAGCATGTTGACGCCAACTATGATAATTAGCATGAAATAATAAGCTAGCATTAAACTAAATGCTAAAGGTTCTTTGAATCTGCTATTTATTTGCAGTTGTAATGAAAAAGTTAAAGTGCTTTAAGGTTCAAAGATAGACAGCAGCATTAGTAATCCAATCCAACAAGATGGAGCGACGACTTAGTAAAGATTGCGGGACCGCGGTGGATGCGGAAAGCACAAGACCTGTCTGAGTGGAGAGCCTTGGGGGAGGCCTATGTCTAGCAGTGGACGTCTTTCGGCTGACATGATGATGATGATGATTGGTAATCGACCGAGCGAGCTGCGTGCGAAGCGTCTTCGTTTCAGCTTGGGCAAAAATGCTTTCGTATGGACATACAGAATGTTCTCCTCTACAAGTCGTATTTCTCAACTGATTCTCATAAAATTTTGTGAGCAGGTTCGACAATTTTAATTACATAAGTATTTTTGTCGATTTACTTTTTAATTGGAAAATTTTCAAAAATGAGCTCGCGATGTCTATAGCTGCAGCTCACAGATCCACTAGTTTTAAATGTAGTAGCTATAATTTTTCTTTGATAGGTACTTGAAACCGAACTCGTCCCAATTTCCATGGACGCAAAGTAGGTATAATAATAGATATGCGTTCACAATACAATATATCCGGTATAATAGGTATTGTGTGAACAGGATGAGTGACTCAATGAACCGTGACAGCGGATAGGGGCACTCCTCTGATTGACTTGTGCACTGGAATGGACTATAGCTACCTACCTGGCAGAGTATGTAAAATTGCTGCTTACAAAATGGTCCTTGGCTTTGCTTCCGCCCCACAAGCAACTTTAGGTGTATATTAAGAGAAGCATCTCGGTTTCGCGCTGCGACACCGTTTGTGGTACGGTCAGCATTAAAAGAACCTTGGCTTCTTTGTAGCGTGCATGTTACAGCAAAGTGAAATTTTTCGTGCTTTAATAAGATCCCACTCTGCAGGGTTAGTTATTTGCCGTACCGTTTTAGACGCTCTGAGGGAAGATTTTTGAATGTCGACTTGCTTTGCTTGGTGACTAAATTCTCATCCATGACATTTATATCACTATTTGCTAAAAGCCTTATTTTTGAATGTCATACCCGTGTCATACCCATTTCTGCCATAGACAAGCATGTCATCAATATACTAAGATTGAGGTTAGCTGTCACTGCCAATGGTCAAGAAGTCACTCAGTGATCTCGTTTAAACGAGTGGGTGGGGGCGTATTTGATATCACAGGCATGAGAATTTTAGTCACTGAGGGAGATTCAAAAATCGACCCCCTGACCTGTCCTGATATTAATGTAATTATTGATCGAAGGCAGACACGGTACAAGTAACAACCTGCTTTGGACGTTGAATGAACTTTGCACGGAGTGTCCACCCATTGTCCGATGAGTTAAAATCTACAGTCGCGTACCCATTGTGGTCAGTCAGCAAAACGAATCAGTTATCCTATCCGTAATTAATCCGTAGTGAGTCAGCATATCATGTAACCCGGTCAACAAAGGCGGGTGACGACGACACATCCCGGGTATTGTTTCAAGGCACCACCCGTGACCCCGGTCTTTGATAACCCTTCATTGGCGTGCATTGCTATAAAAAGGATGAGTTAGTGTTTTAATGAATCATAAATATGTGTGCAGTGAGAATTGTTCTGATTTTTCACCCTCGACGCTAAAAGGGGGAAGTGTAAGGGTGTGATAAGTTTGACGTGTGTATCTCTATGTGTCTATCTGTGGCATCGTAGCTCCTAAAGGAGTAGACCGATTTGGACGCGATTTATTTTAAATCGAAAGCTAGTTTAATCGAGATGGTTTTTAATTTACTTAAATAAATTTAAGTACTAATGTCGGCTCAGCCGTTCTTGAGATGTAGGTAACTAGGTTGAGGATGCGACTTTGAAATTTCATCATGATTATCAATTATGTCAGCCGAACGACGTCCTCTGCTGGACATAGGCCTCCCCCAAGGCTCTCCACTCAGACCTGTCTTGGCTTTCCGCATCCACCGCCATCGGTTGATATTAAAAAAAATCTAAATTGTGAAAATACTAGTTGTTGCTCGAGACTAAGACAGCGGGGAATTCGATTATTGCTATCCCGAAAGAGCTTTGTAATTAGCGAGCGGGATAAAAGTACATATCTTATCTCCGACTTCGTCTTTCGTTCTTTTTTAAGCGTTTGAATCCCACAAACACTGAAATAAATGCTGTCCTAACGAATAGATACGCAACAAAAATGATGTTGTGTGGAGGAAAGGGCTTGATAAATGCCCTCCTAACAGTGGCTAGCAGAAGACAAGCCAGTTAAACAATTTCAAAGTAATTTTCTTAGCAACGTCACGCTGGTTAATGTAACGCGACAATGCGCATTGTCTTGCTATGTGGCACGGGCATCCTGCCGATTGTTCGGCTTCGATCAAGCGAATCACCACCCCAAAGGAAGTATCGGTTCGCAAGCGGCGGATGAGTGACATGCGATTTGTTTTGGTTTTAACTGAGCTTCTATTAGTGTCATTTTTCACACAAGAAAACGTCTCGATCGTGTTCGCGTTAACTTCTCAATTAACTATTCGACATTCAGTGTAATCCACGACCAAATAAAACGTCACGATCGCGTTCGCGTTTGCGTCTGAATTACTATGGGCACATTGGTAGCGCCACTAGTGACACGTGTCGACAACAAACCATTCTCATACTATTTGACAGTTTAACGCAAACGCGTTCGAGACGTATAAGTATTGTTTGTTGTCGTTACGTGTCACTAATACAACAACGTGCACGTATCGACAACAAACAATTCTCATACTATTTGACACTTTAACGCGAACGTTTTGGCCGTCGATTATACTGGACCTAGAGATGGCTGAATTCTTCAACACTAAACAAAAACACCATCAAAGGTCCTATAAATCAAACGCCAGGAATCTAGTAGGAAATTGCAGCGAGTTTTTTTGCAACAGCCAACGATACTCGCAGGAGTTGCGCAAAAAGTATATCAGATTCGCACATGCGTGCGTGGAGGGAGGGCCGCGTCCCATGGGCAGAGAAGCTCTGTTAAAAGATACGTTTAAATATTTTACGTTTCTGTATCAAATTTCGCTTTATCTATCTGTCGCGGGGCGTTCTTGATGAGAGAAACAGGTAACCATATTTATTTTGTACTCTGCCGCATTTTTTGACAGGCAAAATATTTCAAGATCCCCCACGTTTCATCTTACCTGTAAACATCGAATAATCATCATTCTTTATGACGATATGATGAGCATATTTAAAAATATTGCAGCCCTGAAAGAGGGTTCACCTAACTACACCACCAACGGGTTGAAAAAATGACGTTTTAAAATCAGGATAACATCGTATCGCGTAGCTGTCCCTCCAAAGAAGCTTTACATCCAGTGGAAATTACAAGACAATCTCAACCAGACGCATCTAGCACGCATGCGTGCTTCGGCGTAAGCACATCGCGGTAACATAAACCGAATGACGACGATCATTGCTGCGGAGCTCGTTCATTGCGCGCTCGAGATGCTATTTAACGCTGCGGTCAGTAGTTATACAGGCAATGTATCAGGAAATCGCGAGCCAGTCGCGGATACAGCAAGCCATCGTTCCCGAGGCGGTCTCTTTGAGAATTATTGCTACACCTTTAGCTATTAGGTGGTATTGGATTGGTGTGGTCGAAGAGTCACTTTAAATGAGAATCTTGTGTTTCGTTCAGTGGTCAGCTTCAAATTGATTGTCTCACGTGTGGTGACAAAAAAGCCTAAGAGGCGTTTAGGACCTGTCATGTACCTGCAAGTAGCGAGCATATTATGTAGCTACTTCCTGAGGACTATTGATATACTTTACAGCAATATTCGAAATTTCCTCGATAGATCACGTTTGATAACTTTACGAATTTCCTGCTTTGCAGGTCCCGCGATCACGATAAGACAAATCGTTAATATTATGATACTGTAGTGTAATTCTGACACAAGTAAACGTCTAAATCTATGACAATAGTAAATTGCCAATATGTGCCGCTAGAAGCGCTGCCAATTTAGGTATTTTTGAGACCTTAGACGGTACGATTTTCGCACAGTGCGTCCATTTCTTCTATAGTGATGGAATGGAACTAATACCTAGTAATATTATTATCTTTGTGATGGATCAGTGTTTGTTAAGTTCTTGAACGCGTTCGAGGAGGTATCAAGACAATTTTTTTAGTGTATAATCATCTTGGAGGAACATTTTTAAACGAAGTATTAAACTTCATGCATTCTGAATAGTCTGTTGTGGTTATCAAAGTAAAGGGCTGTGTTTACTCCAATCAGAGGCGTGCCGTAATCGTAGTCGTGCCTCCACGGAACGTTTCACGGAAATAGTAATAGTACATTACTGTCCCGCTACGATTGCCTACAGCATGTCATTTCGTCATTTCGTCACGAGCCGCATTACCGCTCCTTGGAGTGTGACGAGCGATGCTGAAGTATGGGATTATTTCTAGGTATAAAAAGAAAATGTGAACTTAGACCAATTTTAACGCAGACATACTTAATTGGCAATTGCAGAAGGAACTGAGAGAAGGTAGCCTTATCGCTCTAACAGATCTCTTCCCGTCAACCATTATGTAACAAAGATAAAGAACAGGAACACGAGAAGATAAGATGGTGCTAATTAGTGCACAAAGCACAGACAGTAAAAAATAAAATGTAGTAATTGCATTTAATTTTAAATGTGCCATCGTCGTCTCTAGCCTGTTTAAACGACTCTCTGTTGAGCATAAGTGTCGTCTCACTACGAGAGGGCACAATTATTAAGAAACAATAATGCGGGTGCGTGGGTGCGGGTGGTAGGACCTTGTGCGAGGTCCGTCCGGATCGCTACCGCCATCTTACTCGTTAATCCTGCCGCTAAGCAGCAGTGCTTGCACTGTTGTGTTCCGGTGTGGAGAGTAAGACAGCCGGTGTAATTACGGGCACAAGAGGCATTTCATCTTAGCCCTCTAGGTTGGCAACGCATCTGCGAACCCTCCGGAGTTGCGGGTGTCTATGGGCAATGGTGATCACTTACCATCAGGTGACCCACTTGCTCGCTTGCCTTCCTCGCTGTATAAAAAAAAAATGTTATACTATCAACTTGCTTCTGCAAGTCAGGAGACTATGAAGGGACCCGGGTACGTCCCCCGGTCGGGGCAGATATTTGTAAGATGAATAGGTACGAATGTTTGTTCTTGACTCTTGGATGTATAATTTGTAAGTATTATGTGTATGTTTATCCCTTGTCTAATACCTAATTTGAGACTAAGTCTATTGGTGTAATATTGTCCCGCGATATAAATACGAAGTATACCTATATATTTCCAGTTGTATGAATAGTAAACGATATTTATTTCATCTTCATCTTCGTCTTTCTTACTTGGACTACGAGAACCCTGAAATTTTGCGAACATGTATTAGAAGTGACAAGTAAATTCCACAAAAAGTCACGTCAGCAAAAAACCTCAAGCTAATCTTTTGACCGCTTAGAAATCAATTAGATAATTTGGATATCTTACTTCAACTACCCAAGACACTCCGTCAACTTGGTCCATGTGAAAAACTATAACTATCGTAACTGCACACTGGTTGACACTGACATTAGTCATGCCATCATCGCGGTGTCAGTGCCCTTGCGATAACGCGGGTGCGCTCGCGCAGCGATTACTGCGCGAAATGCGTCTGCGAAGGGCGAAAAGACTTCAAGAAAGCTTTGGAGTTTGGAGCAAATCTTCATACCCTGGGAAATGAATGCTCACAAGTGGGGTGTGGAGGGAATGGTCGAAAGCAGAAAGTTTGATTTCAGGACTTTGTTTAGACTAGTTTGAGGGTTAACATACTGAAAGTCCCCACTCCTCGGAGGTGAGCCCTAGGGTGGGGGGCCCAAAGAAGGTCCCGTTTTTTGGTTTTTTGTTCATTTCTCGAAAACGATGCGTCATACCAAATTTCGTTATACTACACAATGAAAGCTGATAAAATTTACTACAACTTGGTTAAATATACCTTTTACCTGTTCTCAATCGTTGTCTTAGATATGAGCTCCGAAAAACAGTTGTTTTTCAAAAATGCGTTTTTTACCATTTTTTTAAGTATACTAATATTATCAACTACCGTTGAAAATTTATACAAATTTCAGTTAATAGTGCATAACCCATTATTTTAAATATTCTCAGCTGCAAATATATCAGATATTATATCCGTACACTGCTTTTAGTCGATACCTATGCTCTTATTCATCAGACTTGGAACTCTTGGCATAGTTGGTGTATACATCGACTATAACATTACACATATTCCCTGGGTAGTTACACTTTATGAATTTTAGATAGTGTTACATACAGTGGCCACTATGCCTCCTCTTGGCCAAATCACTTTATGAATGAGGAATCCTCCACCAAGTAAAAGGACAAGGTTCTGTAGGTGACTTGGCTTACTAGTTGCATCAAACATGGAGTAGAGGGCTGATTTTTTATTTTCCTCATCCAATTTACATTAAGGAGGCTTAAAGTTAAGGAGTAAGGTAAAAACCACATTTTTGAAAAACGACTGTTTTTCAAAGCTCATATCTAGACAACGATTGAGAATAGGTAAAAAGTATGTACGATCAAGTTGTAGAAAATTTTATTAGCTTTCTTTATGCAGTACGACAAAATTTCATATGACTCATCGTTTCCGAGATGTAAGCAAAAAACCAAAAAACGGGTCCTGCTTTGTCCCCCCCCCCCCCCCCTCCTCGGGCTCACCTCGGAGGAGGGGGACTTTTAGTATGTTTGTCTCTTAACTAGTCTAAACAAAGTCCCAAAGTCAAACTTTCTGCTTTCGACCATTCCATCCACAATTACTCATTGACCACACTATCAACGTTATACTTAGTTTTATTATTCAAGTCTATTTAATATCTACTACGATGCGTGCAAGTAATTTTTTGCGGGTGGTGAGACCTTGTTGCGAGGTCCGTTTGGATCGCTACCGCCGTCCTACTCGCTAATCCTGCCGCTAAATAGCAGTGCTTGTGCGTGAACAGTTGTCGTGTAAACACGTAATTCTTTTTCCGCAAGAAACAGTACAAAGATTTCGAGAAATCTTGGCCAAATTAAGTAAAGCATGTTTCGTCTCTGAAAAATCCCAGCGTGTGAGTTTAGAGGGTAGTAAAATCACCTCAAGTAATTAATGAACGCCAGAGGGGGCGTTACAGGGTGATATGTCCAAGTCATTGTTAGTAAGTATGCGTTACAACTAGCTTTGTAACCCAAGTGGTTCGCGGAAGCGAGCGCCCGCGCAGCGAACTACAACGAGCGACCGACGGGATGTTGTCAGTGCGCTTGTCAACTGGCGTAAGCCAATTGATCTTCACTTGTATGTATGTATGTATGCATGTCAACAGCACAAGTAGCTACGCAAACGAAATTAAAGCAGAAAAGGAAAGGAGATGTTAAATAAATAATAATAAATAAATAAATATCATGGGACAATTTGACACCAATTGACCTAGTCCCAAACTAGGCAAAGCCTGTACTATGGGTACTAGACAACGGATAAACATACTTATATAGATAAATACATACTTATATACATATTAAACATCCAAGAACCGAGAACAAACATTCATATTCATCATACAAACATCTGACCCGACCGGGATTTGAATCCGGGACCTCAAGCTTCATAGTTAGGGTCTCTAACCACTAGGCTATCCGGTCGTCAAATCGGTCGGCTTGTCGATGAGGTAAAACCACTTTTTTAAAACGTGAAAATAGAATTAAAATCAAAAATAAAAAAAACAATAAAATGGTACAACCGTCACAGCGCGCGTCTTACGTCTTAATCCCCCTGATTTCTCCTCTCTTTCCCTCTCGTTCACTCAATCGTCATGCTATCTCTTTCAGCTGTCATACGTCATTCTTACATTCCGTTTCATGCAATCCTACATTCGGCCCTCCTGAATTACAGTCTGCCCTCAGACTTACATAGGTTACATGAGTTACGCTTAAAACTATAATCGACTTACTCTACTTAATCTTAGTTTATGCATTTTAAGTAAAATACAAAGAAACTTATTCCTAAACAAGTTATGTACTATGTTGCGACAGATTTAGTTAAACTAACTCATACGTCTACACATAAGAGCATCTGAAGCTTTAAACCAATACTAATGCTAAACAGTGTTGCGACTTAAATATAAAAGAAAATCTTAACCTATAGTAACAATTCTCCTAGAGCAGTATCTGGGTAGATATGGAGAATCTGAGATACATGAGGCAATTAGGAGTACTTTATTAAACAAACAATTATTACCTGTTTACCCAGTGTGAGGCCATGGTTTCATATGGTCGCAGGAGGTGGTGGTGTTCCTGGAGCCTTCGGTAGAGTCATCAACCTGCTGAACTTGGTATCTATCTCGTCCAGTACCTCTCACGACTCGGTATGGACCTAGATATTTAGGTTTTAGCTTCATTCCAACCCCGAATTGGGTTCTCTTGATGGCGACTAAGTCTCCTTCTTTATACTTAGTGCTCTCTTTTCTTTTCTTGTTGAAAGTACGCCTATTTTCCTCTTGGACTTTCAATATTTGCTCCTTGGCTCTCTTTCTGTTTTCTTCTCTTGTTAAAATGAAACTGTCTCTATTTTCCTGTTCCAATAATTCATAAATTTCGGTGTCTTCTTTCGTTTTCATTCTTGTACCTATAAGTAACTCAAATGGAGACATATTTATGCTTCGCTGGTATGTACTGTTGATACACCGTTGTACTTGACTGACATGTCTATACCATTGCGTCGGATTTTCTATACACAGCTTAGTTAGGATAGAGATCAAAGTACGATGTATTATTTCGACTTGTCCATTCGCTCTGGGCACTCCAGTAGTAATCTTGATGTGCTCTATATTTTCCTCTGTACAGTATTCTTGAAACTGAGTACTGGTGAAAGCAGTTCCACAATCCGTAATAATCCTGGTTGGGTTACCGAAACATTGCTGATGAATTTGTAACTTATCTATTGTCTCTCTGCTTGTGGTTAACGCGCGATTTCCCGTCCGCCAAAAATTTTACATTATGTCTGTGCAAAAGGGTCTGTTGGTTGTGTGCGTGTTAGTTATCTGCTGACACTACTTAAATTTCTAAAAACCTTTCCATTCACACTGCGGTACTGTTAACGGGTTGATTAACCCTCGTATCAGTCTGCAGGTAACTCGACACAAATAATATATTTATTGTTAACCGTTTAAACGAGTATTAAACGAGAAAATAACATCGGAATTGCCGCTAATGCTTAGTTTATTGCTCCAATCAACAGCTTTTATACCATTAAAGGCATTTACACCATTTTGTTACAAATTCCTTCGGTTAACTTTAACTGATAAATTGGTATCCAATTTGAGACTATTACTTAATCGATGAATTAGAACTACCCGCATGTGCGTTCGTATCCCTCTTTCGTAAATGGTCCTGTCTGTCTGTACATTTACATACGTGACTCGTAGTTTGTCTTGTTAAGGTTGGTTAGTTTTGCTTTAGTTAAATCAGATACTTGATTTTGAGTGTTTGAATGTGTTCATGTGTTTCGTTGTTTAAATATTCTTCAGGAATTCATCACTATCATCATCATGTCAGCCGAAAGACGTCCACTGCTGGATATAGGCTTCCCCAAGGCTCTCCACTCAGACCGGTCTTGTGCTTTCCGCATCCACCGCTATCCCGTGATCCTCGCCAGGTCGTCGCTCTATCTTGTTGGAGGTCTACTTACAGCTCGTCTTCCGGTCCGCTGACGCCATTCGAGAACCTTCTGGCCCCATCGGCCACCAGTTTTTAGGAATTATTATCTTCAATATTACAATCATGACGTGATTTAACTCAACAGCGCAGCCTGTCGATTTTATCTGTTTCTTTCCATGTTTATTTTTCATGAATTTTAATTTTATCGTTAACTAAAACAAAAATAAAAACGTCACTAACTGACAGACAGATCGAGTAACTTTTACGCCCAAAATATTGATAAGTAAATCTAGATAGGTACGCCTGCAGCAGGCTTTTCAAAAATAAAAAATCCATTACTGGAACACGAAGTTGATGCCGCACTCACAGTCATATTTATAAGTAAAGCAAATAGTTGTTAATTTAGAACGAATATTAATGAGGGAGCGTGAGGGTATCATATTTAAATCATCCTCCGTAAAAAGATTCCCATAGAAATAATAAAAAAAAAAAAACGTTTCAAAGACAGTCCCACGAGGATTCTAGTGTCTCGTTTTACCGCAGCTTCCGTTACAGAGGAGGGTGAGAGATGTCCTCTAGTTTCTCTATTAATATGTATAGGATGATTGGTAATGTGAAACTAGCTTCAGGTCTCCATAGACGAGCTCAATTATCGTGCAACTTTTCTTGTTTTGACCATTACTTATTTTCCTAAATTCATAATTAAGTTATGTTAAACGTTTTCTTTCGTTGTGCCGGTAACACGTAACCAATCAAAATAAAAAGTAAATCAAAAAATATGGTACGTCTGACAGATGTAGAGACTTAATTATGTCTTGGATCGTTCCCTAGTCTATTTATAAGCATCAATAATTTACTCTTACAGGAACTATGTCGTTTTAATGTGCTGTTAAGAGCGTGTGAAATGAATAGATTCAGCTTTCATTTCTGTACTTTAATGTCTCTCCGGAATACTTGAATAGTTTTTTCTACGTGATTCAACTCGTAGAAACAAATATGGCATCTTCAAGCTAATGACGGTTAAATCCTACAAAGTTTTTAAGCTTTTTAGTTTGTTTGTGTTTCAACTACACGTAAAGGACAGAACGGATTTGGCGTATCCATGGACACTTATAACGTGACCCGGAAATGGACATGGCATACTTTTTGTCTCGGAAAATTTCATGGGTCCCGCGGTGTGGAATAGCATTTAAGTTAAAAATTCCTATCTTACAAGTTCTTGATGCGTGTCCAACGCACTTGGTCGGGTTCACTTTCAATTCTAATTGTCTATGATCCTGTCATTTTCTAATTACATAGAATCATTCGTGAGATTAATTGATGCGGGGTGCGCGTACGCAGCCACGGTCATCATTACACTAACGAACTGTGACATGAAACAATTCCTCATTTACGCAGTCGGGTTTGGGTTCAGTGAAGGAAATTATAAAAATGGATTTAAAAAAAGAAGACAGGTTGTTTACCAAGGTTTTGGAGTTTTCAGTGGGTTTCCGTTGTGTAGAGTTTTGTTATTTGTCGTATATTTTGTCTACCTACATATTAAGTACATAAGCTTCTTGCTGTAACTGTCGTGAAACATTATTGATTGCATAAAATGCTTTGTAAAGTGTTTTAATAAAAAGTGCTGTTTTTATTAGATACATACCTATTCAATTAATCTGCTACGGAACCTTAAGACAAACACGAACGTAAGTTCGTTAACTATACGTCATTCTTCATACTTAGTCTAAGCATAATTTGTGGAGACACGCATTCATTTACTTGATTATGCTATCTGTAGAGCATTTTCACTTCTATAAAAAAATATATAAATTACACTTAAATAACTTTTCTATTTCTATAAATGTCGTTAAATGTCTTTTGTATGGCGGTATTGTTCGAGTCCTTTTTTTAAGTAAGTACAAACAAAATAGTAAAAGTCACTGGCTGTTTTTAGCTAAGTAAGTTTTCGCTAGCTTAAATGATGGCTGCAGTCTTCTTGTTTTTATTTTACTATTTTTTTTTTAATTATAATTACGCATCGAGTGGGTCCGAAGTATTAAAACTTACTTCGTAAACGCCCTAGCTTATACCTGGCCACTAACAGTTTATTTTTAAAATTGACAACATGGCTGCACGTTCCAAATACAGCGAATGCACTTCCCGCGTCGTCCACACTCGACGCTGAAAAACGTTCTATTTTCAAAATCCCCAGCAGAGCTTTTGAACTCGCTGTTTATCAGATTGATTTATTTGCGTTTCTGAGATATGGTCTATTTTTTTCTTTTTGTGTATGGTTGATGTTGTTTTTTATGCTGCCAGTAGTGAATTCGAAATATACCTACGAGACACCACGGCTCGTGTATTTCGGGGCGACACGAGTCACCCAATAATTGTTGTTGGTTTTCTTAGGTTTATATTTGGTCGGAGTAGGTTTAGGTTAATCATTGCAAAATGTGACTCATAATTGTTTCTGAATTACCAACTAGTATAACTAGGTTTCTAATTTTTCCCGTCTGTTATTAACGTGCATGGTTAGCTGGATAATAAAACAATATAAAAAAAAGGTTTCTTACTTCGAAAAATTCGAAAATTTTGCCTGTCCACACCAACTTCGTTTTAATTGAGCTTGATGATTTAAAATGACATGTGCGAATAAAAAAGACCGCAACCCCAATAAAGCCATACAAAAGCGGATCAGTTTCGGATGCACTTGTCGCGGACGGAAGCGATTCGTTGAGCGGCCATTTTGCGACGCGTGCTCAGCGCCATTACCGCGCCCGTAGGGTTGCCAACTTTGCAAAAAAAATACGCAATATGGCAAGTTGTTTAGCTTATGAAGTTATGATCAAGGGACCCTCTAGTTTGTTTGCTTTCCTCGACTTCTAACAGGCATGATGCTTGTAAGTCGTGCAACAACAATGATATCGCGCATGCTTTTGCCGATTAACTCCTTTTGAGCTGTGCATCGCTGGAGAAATCGAAACCGTTCTTAGCCAAGTTTAATCAAAATCTGTTAAACTTTGAAATGAAAATTTATTTTCAACATTCCTAAATTGATTACATTATCGTCCTCTGTGTCGAAAAAAAAGTCTTGTACGAAACGTTGACAGCCCTAGCGCCCCCTCAGTTTAAATATAGAGTGTTTCCATGGTGCCTTTGGCGGTTTATGGTGTACTAGGAACCATTAGACTCATGGTGTTGCCAGGATCTCGCATAATCTCGTAGCTTAGATGAGGCAGATACGGGAGCAGCCTAACCTAACCTTTCCACTGCATTTTTTCTGCTACTTTTTGAGGGGACGAGGTCGACACGTACAGCACACCTTTACAATCATGTAAAAAAATGCGTTCCTACAAACTCGTGCCAAAACAAAACTCTCACACTAATGCCATAAACACGCACACATTCAACAAACCCTGTGCAAAACGAACAGTAATGTCTAATTTTTAAATACTTATTAAAAAACTGATGATGATGAACTGAGTACCTCCTCCTTTTTTGTAATCTATAAAAGGTAGCTTAGCCCGGGAATCAAATCTGGTACAACATTACACCAGCTATGCTTGGCTTGCGCTTGGTGGGTATAGGCTGTTATTACACAGCCATATACCCACCAAGCGCACCTTACGCTTACTGCGCTACCTATTGTAGCGCACGTGTCATTATGGAATGTCAAAGGTACCGGGTTTGATTCCCGGGCTAGGCTACTGGTTCTAGTTTGCTACGCTTTTAGACATTTTCACATTAATCTCTAACGGGAAATAGGTACAAAAAGATTCTCCCAATGCAAAAAAAAATAACAAATATAACAATATTATATAACTAGGTACATACAGTAGAGTTCTCCAATATCTATGCAGTCAACAGTTCAAAAATATCTACGCAGAGCTTATTGCCAGTTACATAAGGTCCATGTTTAGATATTTATGAACCGTTGGCTGTACAGATATTGGAGAACTCGACTGTACAGTCAAGGAAATTAATTTCTGACCCACCATAGAACATTTTCATAGCAAACGTCATAACGATTTTCCTTGTCAAGCAATGCGATGTCACTATGACGTTTACTGTGAAATGGTTCCATGGCGGGTCAGGAATTATTTTCCTCGACTGTAAGTTTACCTGACCTACGTATGTTTGAACGCTCTGGGTTAACTTATGAACTTCTTACACTTAGTAAGTACATATTTCACATATCACTATTTGCAGAGCTGATCACTTTACTACAAGTTGACCCACTGGCATATTATAGTCAATCTCGATCTACTATGTCAAGTTGAGTAAAGTGAAATAAAAACCCAATAACTTTCATCTTCGCGAGAGTAAAAGTCCATTACAGAGCGGATGTTTAGCCGTTTAGCCCTCCCCAGACCGTGACGAACAGACATCCTTCGCAGGTGCCACATTGTTGGGGATGCTAGCTGGAATCAGTTCAACGCCCAACCGGGTTAGTCATTGAAAATAACACAGCTCTCCTGTAGGGCACGACAGAGCGCCTAGTGTAATCGCCGACCAGGCCAAAAAATACGTCTCGATTGCGTTCGCGTTTAACAATTCTCGTACTATTTGACACTTTAACGCAAACGCGATCGAGACGTATTTTGTGCTTTTTGATTACACTAAGGGCACTGGCCGCGACTTTGTTTGTCGCGCGAGATTATACCCGTCCCGTTGCATTCTGAGCGACAGAAAAGGACGGGCAGTTGTTCTCGCGCGAGAGTAACTTGTGCTAGACTTACAGCTCGAAAGCAACAAAACCGAACACAAATAATAACGGATTTTTGCAGTCGATGTTTCAGCAAAAGATAAAGATATAAGATATTTATTCACTTCCACAAGAAGACACGGAAATACAAGAAAATTAGTGGAAAAAAACGGCCAAAAATACGTCTCGATTGCGTTTGCGTTAAGGGCGTCAAATTATTATGAGAATACGAGGGCTGTTTGATAAGTTCCCGTTTATGGAAAAAAAAACGTTTTTTTTTTGTATATATATATATACTCAAGCTTCAATAAACCATCCAAAAAGTATGATTTTGGAAAGTCATTAAAATAGGCCTGTGGCGGCAATGACTTCGTCATTTGA
The DNA here is from genome assembly GCA_963691665.1 of Clepsis dumicolana. Classification (NCBI taxonomy): domain Eukaryota; kingdom Metazoa; phylum Arthropoda; class Insecta; order Lepidoptera; family Tortricidae; genus Clepsis; species Clepsis dumicolana. The sequence goes on along the minus strand of OY829524.1, from coordinate 4,060,009 downwards.
TCCAAATAGCTTGCCACCGAGCCATTTTTTTAGGTTGGGAAACAAAAAGAAATCGCATGGGGCCAAATCTGGAGAATACGGGGGAGGGGGTGAGACAATAGTTCGTAGCGTAACTGTGCTAATTTAGCCGTCACAACTCTGGACGAATGAGCCGGGGCGTTGTCGTGATGAAACAGTACTTTTTTCTTTTTTAAATGGGGTCGTTTGTCCTTCAACACGGCGTCAAATTCATCCAATAAATTGGCTTAGTACTGCCCTGTTATTGTTTTCCCCTTTTCTAAATAGTCAATATGTATAATACCCTGCGAATCCCAAAAAACGGTCGCCATGACCTTTCCAGCCGATGGGACGGTTTTTGCTTTCTTTGGAGCAGGTTCACCCGGTAAAATCCACTGTTTCGACTGCTCTTTCATTTCCGGAGTGTAGTGGTGGACCCACGTTTCATCCACGGTCACGAAACGACGCAGAAACTCCTTCGGGTTACGTTTGAACACGGCCAGACACTGCTCCGAAGTAGTCAGTCGGTTCCGTTTTTGCTCCTCGTAAACGCGGCACCCACCTCGCCGATACTTTCTTCATACCCAAATTTTCTTCTAATATGTGTTGTACCCTCTCGATTGAAACGTTTACAGCATCAACGATTTCTCGAAGTTTAATTTGGCGGTCGGCTAAAACGATATTTTCAATTTTCTTAACCATGTCGTCTGTAGTCACCTCAACTGGCCGGCCTGGGCGATCCTCATCAAAGACGGTTGTTCTCCCCCGCTTAAACTCGCTATACCAATATCTGACGGTTGTCATAGAAGGAGCACATTCATGGTAAACCGCTTGCATTCTTACTTTTATTTCATTACATGTTTTTCCTTCCAAAAATAAGAATCTAATTACAGACCGATACTGTTCTTTCTCCATTTTAACAATTTTAAGTTCACGTCTTCACTGAATCGTTGTCAAATGAGAAAAAAAACAAAAGAATGCCATTTTTTTTTTAATTTTCCCGCCTCTGAAAACTGGCTTAAAAAGGTGGTATACTTATTTGCGGCCAGTGATATTAATATATTTAGAAAACGGGTACTTATCAAACAGCCCTCGTAGTTTGTTGTCGATACGTGCCACTGGTGGCGCTGCCGATTAGCTAGACCATAGTAATTCAGACGTAAACGCTAACGCGACCGAGAATTTTTTTGGCCGTTGATTACACTAGTCGCTTCGAACAGTACCTATACAAACCTACAATCTGGCCGTTTTCAAGTTTAGGGTGAATTACTATGACTGAGTCAATATATCATCAGACTTAATTGTAGTCAAACGCAAGCCTATATTGTATTAAAAAAAACTTTGCCGATGTTTGTTGATCAAATAGACGTAGGCACTGAGTACTTTACCTTCATAGATAAAGCACGGGTACAGTGTTTATTGCGTCGAAATTACAGCTAACATTAAGCAAGTGTTGTTCGTGAGTTGTTTGAGCGGCGTTACGCGTGAAGATGGACACGCAGATTGGTCCCTTTAATGCCCTTCATGAATAAAGATGCGTGTACGACGTGCATTTGGAGTGGACCTATTCTGAGGGCCTAGTGTAATCGACGACGACCAAAAATACGACACGATCGTGTTCACGTTCACGTCTGAGCCTCTAGTATAATCGTCGACCATATAATACGTCTCGATCGTCAAATAGTATGAAGAATTGTTTATTGTCGATACGTGCCACTAGTGGCGCTGCTAATTTGCCCTTAGTAATTCAGATGAAACGCAAACGCGATCAAGACGTTTTTTGGTCGTTGATTTGATTACACCTAGACGCTCAGAGCGCCTAGTGTAATCGCCGACCAGGCCAAGAAATACGTCTCGATCGCGTTCGCGTTTAACAATTCCCATGCTATTTGACACTTTAACGCAAACGCGATCGAGACGTATTTTGTGCTTTTTGATTACACTAAGGGTATGAATACTATGAATACTGAATACTATGTGCAAATTGGCAGCGCCACTAGCGGCACGTATCGATAACAACCAATTTTCATAGTACCTATTTGACACCTGTAACGTGAACGCGATCGAGACGTATTTTTTTGGTCGACTGCTCCCAGTGTAATCGACGTCTAAAAAATATTAAATCAGTGAAATACGCACTGATGAGCGACAAGCTACAAAGCCGACAAAATAACGCTCGGGCCAGCCCTCATGAACGAGAATACGGACGCTGACTTCTATTTAAAAACAACAGATTCTTACCTTCCACACCCTATAGCAATTAAATGTGTTACATACAAATTACAAAACGCGATCGTTGTTCGTTATGTAACAGAAGATTCCTCGTTATTGCAGCTTCGAAAAGTAATTGGGGCTTGACGGACATTTTATATGAATCGTTGTAAAATTTTATGCCGTAATTGATGATGATTCGGGGAAAATCTGACTGACGTGAATTATGTTTATGCAGTTGCATCGTTGCGTAAGAGTTTCAGGCCCTTATTTCACCAACATTACAATTGTCAGTTTTCAATGACAATTCGGTGTCAACAGCTGACTTGAAGAGCTTTTGTTTTAGCGCGCTTCGTATTGTCAAAGAAATGTAGTTCGAATTGTCATATAAAACTGACAATTGTAAAGATCGTGAAATAGGGGCCAGGTTGACTGCGGTGAGTGTAGATGCAATAGTCGGTTAGGATAGGAAAGAGGTAATCATATATCTGAGAACAATCCTACTTCATACAGGTAGTTCGTCATGTCAAAAATAAATTTAAATCGCCGCTCGAATAAAAATTCTGGACCAGTAAAATTTAATCCCAAAAGTAATCTTGCAGCGATGCACGTTCTCAGCGTTGGGAAATGACGCTTATGAAAATGTGGCAATGGGTGGCCTTATCGCATCAGGGCAACCATAATGGAATAAAGGCACAGAATACATAAAGGCAAGAACAGATTAAAACAAGTGGTGCTATATTTAGATTTTTTTAGGTAACTATGTAACTATCCCGTATACTGCAAAAGCGATAAGCCTAAGCAAATATTCGCGTCTCATGTCAAGTAGGTATCGACATACGATCCTCGACCTAAATCATTCGCGGTTGGTGCGCTGGCGCGGTCTCACGCATCTGTCAACTGGAACAAGCTATTTATAGACCGACTAGATCAATTGCATTGTCTCGAATAACTTTAGCGCAGTGCAATTAATTAGTGTCTAAATTTGGTCTGGAGTCGGTTTAAATTTAGGTGCTTTACAGCTGTGAGGATTTTTAATTGGCGGGTTTATTTTTAGCAGCTAAATTAGTAACGAAAGTCTGTTGTTTTTTTTATGCGTCGAACATCTGAATTTAGATCGTAAGTTACTGAAATCCTCGTCTTATATTGTATGAATATTAGTTGACTTAAGCTACATTGTATCCAAGACATACTAAACTGATCATCAAAGGCAGATTGACAGAGGAGGTTGCCAACCTAGAGAGCTAAGATGAAATGCCTCTTGTGCCCGTAATTACACCGGCTGTCTTACTCTCCACACCGGAACACAACAGTGCAAGCACTGTTGCTTAGCGGCTGGATTCCCGAGTAAGATGGTGGTAACGATCCGGACGGACCTCACATAAGGTTCTACCACTCGTAAACCCTACTTCTGGATACTTTCTAGAAAAAATATACCGTAACATAACATACGATTTCTCTGAATTCTTGGAAGTTAGTACCTTTGGACTTAGCGGTCTCTTCTTAGCATTTCCTTACTGTGCATGCATTTCGTAATGCAGTCCGCGTTAGCAAGCTGGATTAGCAGCAGTTAGTCGGCCTACCGTTAGTCGGCGGCTGCGAAGGTGTTAATTTTGACGCGAATTGGCTCGTGTGAGACTTCGTTTGTTTTGAAACACGTTCGTATTGATAAACAGACATATTATCTGGCAATACTGCGTAAGGAATGGTTAGTATACGCTATCTATTGACACCGGTTCATAGGTGACGATTGACTGCAATATACGATACATATTTAAACCGGAAGCGGTTTCTACCGCCTTATTACCTTCACAAAAGACCCAATTTCCCATTATTTCTGACAGTTCACTTCAATGACTATCGCGAGTCAAAAATTGTTGTCAATTTCCACCAATCACAGGGCCAGTAGCTTTGTCTCTTATTGGTGGAGAATGACAGAGATATCGAGCCTTGTAGAGTCTTGTAGAGTCTAACTATGCAACGCTCTATTTTCAAAAGCAATTTACTAGGAACATAACATTATCTTTACTCTGTAATATCATTGGTTGAAAGTACCTTATTTTGAGCATCGATGGGAGCCTTTGCACTGCAAGAGGCACACACACAAATGGCGAATGCATAGCCATGCCTCCCTTGTAGTAGTGTAGGTGCGCGTGTTTATTACGGAGTGTTCCCATTGACCAAAACAATAACGAGCATAAAAGACTCAGTTTTAGGAAACCACGTACTTTACAAATACAACTTAGAAAAGTTGTATTACCTCCGACATTTTCCATTAAAAATCCATTAATGATTTTAATAAAACTTAGCTAACAAGCAACGCGATTAAATTAGCTTTTTATAATTATTAAAAAGAGCTGGGTTCGAATCGGTTCATCCTTCGAGGAGATACAATGTCACAGACATAATTATAAACACGTCAAAGTTAAGTTATAACGTCTGTTTAACGTAGGGGGTTAAAACGGTAAAATATATCTCTTACTTTTTCCAGCGAACACTTGACTATTTCGTCAACATCTCTTGTTTACAAATAGCCAGCGTCCATCGTCGCGCGGTTACGGCGTGGCCACGACTCCGCACGACCAGCGGCGCGGCGAGAGTTTTCCTAATACATTGCGGTTATTGTAAATTAACCGAAGCGTGGTAGGCTTCTCGACCGCGTAATGAACTGAGAAATCGCTTCGTTTCCACGCCGTTACGTTTATAAACATCGCGGTTGTTTGATAAACATCCGACTGCGATCGTGATCATCGGCCGCTCAAATGCCTTGATTGACACTTCGAATTTCAGCGTAATCGATTGTTACAGATCGTTATTCCTTATCGTAAAGTAAAGAAGAAGCCAGGGTTGAATAGATTCTTGAATCTTCAGTAACAATGACGACTGTCTATTACAGCAAAACATTTCTATTTTAGGGTCAGTTTTTATTTAGATATCTTCATCTGCTTCTTGAGCGTATTTGTGTCCACCGTTGGGCATACTTGCAGTAGATCTCCCCCAGACTAGGCCAGCGGTCATGCTGATGTCACCACCACTTTGCCACTCCAGTGTCTCGAGCACGAGTTTTCACCAAGAATCCAGTAGTTTACGTTATCGTATGACGTTTGGAACAGCGCGTCCCGTGACCGTATTTGGTACTAGAATTGAAATTCGTGCTATGAAATTTTAGTGGCGATACGATAAAATTACTAAGTACTCGATTCTTGGTGAAAATTCGTGCTCGAGCCACAGAACACGCTTGCTCCATCCCCCGTCGTTTGCGACACATAATTATGTCCTGCCCAGCCAGGCCCATTTCAATTTGGCAACTTGATCGCCAATGTCAACCACTTTAGCGGTCTTCTTATTTAAATAATAGTCATCATCAGCCCACAGCAGTCCACTGCTGGTCATAGGCCTCTTCCATGGCGTACACAACACTCTGTCTTCGGCCCCTCGCATCCATCCACCGTCAGCAACCCTCTTAAAGTCGTCCGTCATTCGTACAGGACGCCCTACACTAAGTTTCCCGTCCGTGGTCCATGGTTTATTTAGATACAATTTGAGAATGTAAGGCAACCTTTAATGATAATCTACATCTACACTTCTACATCTACACTATCTACACTAATATTATAAAGAGGAAAGATTTGTACCTATTTTTGTATGTTTGTAATGAATAGGCTCAAAAAGTACTGGGCCGATTTAAAAAATTCTTTCACCAATAGAATGCTACATTCTAAATGAAAATAATCGATTTATTGATTATTTTTGTGTTTATTTTTATGAAACATTCATAGAATGAAATTCAACATACAATGACAATGCAAAGAAAAATCCGTTAAGCAGCTGGACCAGCTGCTTAACGGATTTTTCTTTGCATTGTCATTGTATGTTGAATGCTACATTCTTCCAATTTGACATAGGCTACATTTCATTTTGAAAAAAATTAGGGATCCTTGGTAAAATTTGAACAATGTAACCAAAGGTGAAGAAAAATGAGTCTTAAAATGTCTTTCGTCGAATGCGCTGCCGAAACTATTAGCGATAGAACAAAATAATGTACAACAATATTGAAGAACATCATAATGTCTACAAAAAACTCCGCGGTAGCATATGTCCAACTATTGTAGTTATGTCACTACAACAACTTTTTTCATTTTAAACATTAATGAAAATGCTAACCAAATTCAAACCATGCTATTTATGTGTTTATATTAATCCTTATCCAAATAAATTATTTTATGGTCAAGACCATTTAACTACCTATAAAAAAGTTTTTAAATTATTTAAATTAGACTTTCCATTCAAAAGATATTACTTATTTAAGTGCCCGCCACTTAAACCATCAAAGAAATTGAACATAAATAGACTTACATACAAATATAACTGTGTTTTATATCCAAATTTCCAAAAATAAATAATTGTCTACCCCGTGCGAAGCCGGGACGGGCTGCTAGTAATAAATAAATATCATGGGACAATTGACACCAATTGACCTAGTCCCAAAGCCTGTACTATGAGTACTAGACAACGGATAAACATACGTAAAAGATACATACATACTTAAATACAAATTAAACATCCAAGAACCGCGAACAAAGATTCGAATTCATCATACAAACCTTTGCCCCGACCGGGGATCGGACCCGGGACCTCAAGCGTCATAGTCAGTAACTAACCACTCGTCAAATTAATTGTTGTTTCTTCTTCCACAGACGACACGAGACCAAAGAGCCATGCGGCGTATCTCTCCGAACAACCCGGTGCGTCGGCGCCTCTTTGCCGACGCCGACCTCACTGAAGAGGCTCGTGTCGACAACTGCGCCAATGTCCTGCAGGAGTCCATTGCAAGGTAATAGAAATGAAGGGATGAATACATTGATATAAACATCAGGATACGAGGGCTGCTTTTTAAGTTCTGTCGTTTGCAAACCTATCGTGATTATTAAAAAAAAAAACTGTAGTATCATCATAAAATATTTGAATTTAGAATTCGAAAACAAAAGAATGACTCGAGATCGGCCGAACCGTTTCAGTACAGCATCGGTTCAAAGTTGACAAGTCAAAAAAAAACTGAAACCGCCTTCAAAAAAAAAACCTTAGAAAAAAAACGTAAAATAATCCTCTAAAATAATGATAAATAAATAAAATAAAATAAAATGCGTTTATTTCGGACAACAGAAACTAAAGCCTAAAGTTTTATGGCCTAGCACTAAGCAGCAGAAATATTAAGTCGGTGCGGTGCGAGCGGAATATTCTTTGAATGAAGCACCGACTTCATATATCGGGGTTGCGGTTGTCTATGGACAGTGGTGATCACTTTACCATAAGGGCACTTGCTCGTTTGCCTTCCTTATCGTATAAAAAAGAATAAATTTAGAATAACATTTAATTAAAAATGCCTGGCGTTTTGACTTTTGGCCTCACAAGCAGCAGCGATTCGCAGTTTATTAAAATTTGCGAAATTCCATACAAATGTAAGGTCAACAAAAGTACAGTTGGAAAAACAAGCTTGCGTTATTTTTTTTTAACAAAAACTTATTGTTGTTTCTAGGGACAAAGCAGACATGTCCAAGAAATGGAACTTCGACTTCGACACCGAAACGCCTTTAGAAGGACCAATAGAATGGTACAAGCGTGAAGGAGAGAACTGGATAGGCTTTGAGAAGAATACCAAGAACTGTGATGAAAAAGACAGCTCCCAAATTAAAATGGAGAATGAACTTACCCCTAAGGAAAAAACTGGAAAGGATCCGCCTGTGGTTAGAAAGAGGAGGAATGATTCGGCGACTAGTGGCATTGGTAAAGGCCCTAGAAGGAAGTTGAGTTTAGACTAGCGTGATATATTTCAGGTTAGAGATGTCAAACGCTTCAAAAGTGCCACTTCCCATTTAGTTTTAAAAAGATGTTAGATTGGAGTGAAACTTTGTATCTGTATCTGGGCAGAAAGGGGGATAAGTATTGAAATTGTGCAGTCATTTGTTTTCAATTTGAGTTTTATGGCTAGATGAATGTAGTATCGTGAGGTCCGTTGTATATTTGTGTCAAATTTGTGATTGTGACAGAAAAGTCAAATCAAATGGACCTCTTGGTACTATTGCGATCTAGCGATATTGTGCCTGTACCAAAACCCGCGTTCCTCACTGAACTTTTTCAACTCTCAAATTAATTATTGTGATACTCGTGATTTTATAGTAAATTTGCTTTTGGATGTAAATTTTAAATTTGACTGAAATTTTACCTGATTTTTATGTTTAGAAGAAGTTCTGCTTCAAATACATTATACTCGTAATTAATTGTGCATGATCTCTTGCTTTAATCTCTACTGAATTATACATGGTACGTATAATGTAACCAATTTATAAAAGTGGAAAAAATCTTCGACATTTCTATTTCAAAATTCGATATCTCAAAAATACCCCAACCGATTTTGATGAAACTTAACTAAGAATCAATTGGATTAAGCAATTAAGCTTTCGATTTAACAAAGCCGCGTCCAAATCGGTTAATCCCGTCAGGAGCTACAATGCTAAAGACAGACACATACATAGGTACATGATTGCTAGTGTTTGATTGTATGTCGGCTCTGTTGTTTATGACATTGTAAATTATTATCAAAAAAAATCAAAATCAAAATTTTATTCAGCAAATAGGCATTTGAATGCTCTTTTACACGTCATTTTTTTGAGTCTACCAGCGCTTTCGGAAAGACCATGATTGCCAAGAAGAATGCGCCGCAAGAAACTTGGCACAAAGTCATTTTTTCTAAAAACAAGTTACATTAGCTCTTACAATACGTAACCACAGACAAATTACACAAAGAAACCTCACTCTGACTCTCACTCACCATTAAAGTAAATAGCGGGTAATTTTGGTGTTACGTATAATCGCATGAACTGTATGTTTTTCGTCTTTCTTCTTTTCTCTTTCTATGTATTGAAGAGGACTTCTTACAAAACGCACTACATGCACATAAATGTATATTAGGTATCAATCGCTAGACGCTTTCGATAAGTGTACCTTTGGCTATGAGAAAGACTACAATATTATGTTTATAGTCATATCGTTTAATTTAATTTAACTCAACTGTAGATATTTATTTATAACTGTAGTCGTTTTGGTAACTGTAAAAAGACTGTTTTTTTTTAGCTTTATTTATTCCGCTACGTAACATCACAAATTATAGCGTAGAATAGATTATCAGTGGTAGTGCAATGTATTTTAGATACAAATCTATTAACTTATCTTTTAAGCAATATAATATGTACAATATTTCACGGTCAGAATTGGCAATATCAGCCACCTTTTAGCATGTCAGACTTTGTTTCCATGGTCATGTTTTTTTTTAATCGAGCATGTCACCAAGGCTCCAATGATGAATGCGCGAAGCAGTCGCCGCGGCTGAAATCGGTATGGCTGACATCCTCAAATCAATCATGGATAATCTGAATAATTTTCAAACAAATTAGTAGGCACTAGACCTATTTATAAAATTTTCTTTTTCGAAGTTAGGGAAAGGTCGCAGTTGAACAGAATAGACGATAAATATCAATTGCACCTACGATTGCTTACAAATTTGCACCACTGGCAAAAACGCCTAGGTGCCTACTTCCAAAAAATAGAATTGCATTTTTAATAAATTCACTGAAACATATATACACAGAAAAAAAAAACAGAAAAATGCAAGCCCCGGGAATCGAACCCGGATCCTCGACACTCCCCACGTGCCATTCCCCTACACCACGATTGATATAAAGGAAACGCCTTCAAAATTGCCTTCTTGCTTTCAAAATTCGTGATCTCTTCAAATTTTCGTTTAGGTAAAATTCTTGTTGGGTAAAGGACGAACGTGATCACCGATTGTTATAAATATAAAGTTTATATGTAAGTTTATTTAACGCCACAAATTTATAAATACAGTTTTTGACGTACTAATATTTGGAATTAGGCACATTTTGTCAACGGCACTACTGTTTGCGCAATAAATTTTACAAAATTAGGAAGACAATTTTTCAATATCGATTTGATTTACCGTATATCCATTTGAATGTATAATGAGTTATGAATGACAATTATAAATACGAAACTACCTTTTAACATGAAACTACCGTGAGACTCAATCATAGTGAAATAAAAACGGATCACTCACGTATGTAAGTCGAGTTTAGTCGGACATGTTTCGGACTAATTCTTAGTCCTTCCTCTGGGAGCGCACGACTCAGCGGCGGCGAGACGCACACAGCGCGCCGCGGCTCTGCTCGCGCGACTTGACGTAAGTGATCCGTTTTTATTTCACTATGATTATAAATATCCTGGCTGTAATTTTGTGGCGATATAAAGTTTAAATAGTGAGACTTAGGTATATAGGAGCTGTTTGGGTTACTAGAATCTGGCGAAGTTTTAAACAGTACTTTGAGGTTTTTTTTTAAATAAACTCATTTGCAGTCGATCAAGATTGAGTAGAAAATGTATAGAAGAGGAAGGAAATTTTTCCGTCCTAAATCTTCATGGTGTATCTGGGCCTTCACGCCAAAAATGTGACAGAAGATTTCGAACAAAGTGGCACCAACGTCTAATTTCTTCTCTTTATTGATGCGTTGTATTGGTTCAGTCTATCTTATGAATATATTCTTGTTTTACTGGTGAAACCCAAAGTACTTTTTAAGCGCTCTTAACCTGCCCCCATACTAGGAAATTCGAAAATCGAAGTTCGTATCGTATCGTCCCGCTCACTCTCGTGTTAAATAATATTAGCTTGAGAGGGACGGCACGATTCGAAGTTCGAATTTTGCACTTCGTAGTCGGGGGGCAGTACGATAGACCCTTGCAGCCTTTAGCCTAACTTAGATAGATTTAATTAATACGTTTAAGGTTTAAGCTGCTAAAGCCAATTAAAATGGAATCTTGTAAAAGCTTACACGCCTAACCTAATTTAAATCTATCAATGCCTATTAAATTATCAAACATTATATGATACATCACTGTGTCTACGTCCCCGTAAGGAAACACTTTATTGTACATAAAAACAAAACGGGATACAAACGACTTACACAACACACAAATTACAAACAATCGAATTCGAGTAGGTAAGTATAAAGACGCACTTATCCCATTGAGCTATCTCTACCATTTACGACTAAGGACGATAAAACCAAGAGGACTGCCAATGGCTATACAATGTCGCGTTCCTGTAAAATAATGAGCCTGCTGTAGCTAGTTTCATTATAGAGAGGTCTCTGTACCATTAATTTTGTATGACACTTAGACCTCTGGCTAACACAATAGCACCATCTATGAACTGAAAGAAAAAACTAATTTAGATGGCGCTATTGTGTTAGCCAGAGGTCTAAATGTCATAACAAAAGAATGGCACAGAGACACTTCCTTAGTAAAACTAGCTACAGCAGTCTTATTATTTCAAAGGACCGCGACATCGTATAGACACTGGCAGTCCTCTTGGTTTTATGGTCCTTGCGACTACTAAGTATGACTGTGTGTTTTTTAGATCAAATTCACATACTCTTTTAGTTAAGACGAAGACATTTAAAAATGCGTTTATGAGGAAAACATAACAAATTTAATGTTGTATATTACCATTGATAACAAACATCAGGAAATGCCTTTTTGGAACATTTTGAACACGGAACTGCTCCGTAGTCCGCCTGCATGGTGCGCGGCCGGCGGCACTCGTGTGTGACATGCGTGCGGCTCATGTCACTGGCAATGGTTAGTGCCACAAAAATGGCAACAAAAACCAAACCGAGCCGAAGGGCCCGTCCATACGCTATATATTTTTTACCGTTAATTAAAAAATCTTGAAATAAAAGGTGTGTATTTACGTTATAGGCACAGTACACAGCGCCGCGCGCAAATATGTGTTGAATTAATGTAATAATGTGTTTTTACAGTATTTAGTACGGAGTGATCAAGTATTATTTAAATTGATAATTTAGTACGGCTTTGATAATCAAACAGCTATGTTCCAAAGTCCTGGTAGATGTTTTATATTTCTGATAGACAAAGATTGTTCTGATTTCAAGGTTTGATGTATGTTAGGGTTCGATTTTCGTGCTAAATAAAGTCAATTAAAATAGTACTAGTAGTCATACATACTTTTCTCTTTTTATCTTCTTTTGTATGTAAATCGAATTCTTCATTCGAACAAATGATTGTCAGTTAGAATAGAATCGACTATATTAATATACCTAATTGTACTTATCTTCTTTTGAATTATTATTGTTAATATACGTTTTGAATGCCATAATTTTACTCTGACATCGCTGTTGTACTAATAACGCACGTAATAAAAATTGGCACAATTACCATAAAAACAAAAGTAATTCTGTAATTTCGAACTAAGTTTACTTAGTAACTTTACAAAGAATAAAATGTTTGTTAATTTTGCCACCTTTCGAGGAAATACTTTCCTTGTAATAAAAGTAAATTAGTCAAACATTAACACGGTGCTACAAAATGAAAAAGATTGTCTCACTCATACGAGTACGGAAATCAATGTATGGAAAAAATTATGTATAACGTTTTTTTTTTTTCAATAAAACTTTACTATGGCGCAATAACTGTCTTGCTGAAACATTTTTGGTTCATTTTGTGACACCGCTCAAGCGTCAAAATTGCCGGATAGAGTGTTGGAATTCGATACAGTTTATTTGTAATTTTAAATCATGACGGTTACAGGAAGTTTTTTCTAATTTTCAGTAGGTAACTGTGTGATTTTATACGCAAAATTTTAGCTTTAAATAATTTTAACCTCGAATTGGTTATAAGACTTTTAGAAAACGCCTGCGTAATAAAATCAGCTAATTTAAATTATTACCATTATGTTAAGATTATTTATAAATAATTTATTGTAATATATTTAATCAGGTTTTTTAAAATTAAATATTTATGTATTTTGTCGTGGTCTTATTTGCAACCCATCCCAAAATAGAAATATATGGTAGTTGGCGATTGCAAGGGGGTCTATTCTTTAAGGTTATGAGGTAACAATTAAGGTTATAAGGTTATTCAATACGTTACGTACGGACAAATTTGACACTTCGACGATGAACGATGATAGGTAACCTTAGAGAATAACACCCCTGATACTCATTCATCATTATGATGTGCCATTATGGTTGCCTGTTAGAGATCACTCTGTAGCGATAAGGCCATATATTTCTTCATTAAATTTTCTATGCTTTTTTTTCTATATTTATTTATTTATTGTACTTAGTATTGTCTTGTCTTGTCACCAATACGAAAAGAATATCGTCAAATTTTCTGCTTTAAGTAAAATACGTCACAGGAATTTCTTCCAGTTTATCATAATAAATGCAATATTTTGCTATAACCACTTCGCACCGCGTTGTCAAAGACTTCCTGCATCGAGAATCGAACACCCGACCGTTGGAGCCAACGGCTCGGAACCGCAGGCGTCAGGAAATGTAAACCACCGATTACTTTGTCTCTAGGCGACGCGTACGCATGCGCAACATGCATTACATCTGAAGCGATAACAACCGCTTTGCCAGAGCCTCTAGTGTAATCAACGACCAAAAAAACGTCTCAATCGCGTTCGCGTTTACGTCTGATTAACGTAAACGTCTGAATAAATATTGGTAAATTGGCAGCGCCACTAGTGGCACGTATCGACAACAAACAACTCATTCATACTATTTGACACGCAAACGCGTTCGAGACGTATTTTTTGGCCGATGATTACACTAGACACTACAGGCTCAGGTCTATGACAGACCGTTCGAATCATTATCAATAGGTACCCTACGAGTCCCCTACTCTGAAGCAAAAGTTTCCATCGGCTGGTCTCTTTAACCCATTTTATTTATTTTTAGGGTTCCGTACCTCAAAAGGAAAAAACGGAACCCTTATAGGATCACCTTGTTGTCCGTCCGTCTGTCTGTCTGTCTGTCTGTCTGTCTGTCAAGACCCTTTTTAAAGCCGTGAAAAAATCAACCTTCTAAGTCAAAGCAATCAAAAGATACAGTCATTAAAAAATCTATTTCCATACAAATCGCCGTTCTGAGAAAACCTAAAGGGTACTTCCAGTTGTCCTAGAAACTTGAAATTTGGTATGAAGGTAGCTCTTATAGCACAACCACTCGGAAAAGTCTCAAAATCTTAATTTTTTATGTCAGTCTGTAGATTTCGCAGACCAGTATAAGTTGACCCTACACTGCGTACATTTTGCTTAGGAGCAGGGCTCTGCTAATACTGGACTACTTAAAACACTGGGGAAAAGCGTTAAAATCTTTCTACAGAACCCTCGTGCGCGAGTCCGACTCGCTCTTGGCCGGTTTTTTGTTTTTCTTTGCAATCACAGGATGCGTCTGACGCAGGGCGCGTGACGCTCAGATTGCATCGTGTTGCGTGCGGGTTCAGTCCCGAGACTTTCCCACGGAACGCTTTTTACAATTTTTACATTTATATTTATATATATTTTTACATTTCACTTGTTTAGGTCAAATCTTGCAAGGTAAATTTGATCCAATAAAATATAATAGGACAACCGCTTTTTTATTATATGGAGCTCTAATAAGCTTAAACGTATTCCAATTGAGTTTGGGGTCTTTGTCTATGGGCAACGGTGATCAGTTGATCACTTATCATCATGATCTCAGTAGGAGTATCTTTTTGTATTTTTTCTCCCATTTTTTTATTTTTACGGTTTTCCCGTGAATATCAATTATACATATTTTTTATTTTTTTTACACTTATCATCAGGTGACCTCTGACAGGTGACTTGCACGCTTGCCTTATTAATATGTGATAATTTTCATGTTTTCTTGTCACAATTTACATCACAATCGCATTTTTTAAGACGACTACTACCTACTAATTAATTTCAAATTACGAAATACACAAACTAAGAAAATACGCATTAAGTTAGAAATATCTACATAATGTAGAGTTATTTTATAATAAAAACCCTGCTGTAACTATTTTTCCTACAGAAAGTCTCTCACCATTCGATTTGTATGGCACTTAGAGACAATAGCGCCATCTATCATCTCAATGAAAAAGCTCCTATAGACATTTTCGATCCTCTTCATCTACCTATTCATCCGTGATCATATAAAAAAAGCGAAAGTATTTAGTTTATGAAACATTAAATTTCATCTTAGCCCTCTAAGTTGGCAACAGTGGCGGTAGTACAATCCCTATGGACAGTGATCAATGAACACCAAACATCCCACCCACTTGCTCGTTTACATTCCTCTAGAAAAAAACTGTTTAAAAATTAAATATTTAATTTCTCCATAGCTTAGCAGTTTAAACTGAATACATAGGTGGTATTCTCAAATCTCCGGTAAATATCAAGAAGCATCTCAATCGATGCGTGTACGCAGTAGGGTGCATACGATATGAGGACGGACGGACGGACGTTACGCTCCGGGAATCGGGACATCCTGATTTTATTACCATAAAATGTTTGGGGCTTGTCTCGTATAATGTTTGGCGAAATCGGTTGAAATTAACTACCGGTAACAATTTAATTTTTGATAGGTTGCTTTCCGGTTTTTGTGTGCCAGGTTACCTTCCGTGGCAGTTGGTATTATTATTATAAGCCTGGTATAGTGTCCCGCTGCTGGGCAAAGGCGTCCCCCCATGTCTTTCACGCCGTTCCGATCTTTAGCGGTTTCAGGCCAATCGTTAAGAAAGACATCCAGATCATCCCGCCGCCGCCATCCATCCTGTAGCACCCACTCTGTGGCAATTCTCGCCCACCTGTGCAGATGCATGCTGCTGACGTGGTCCGCCTAGTCCCATTTCAGCCTGGCAGTCTTTGCGCCCACATCGGCAATGCGTGTTTTGGAACGCAATACAGTGTTTCGGATCCGGTCGATCCTTTTCACTCCTAACATGCTGCGTTGCATTGCTCTTCCATGTATCAGTGTTAAAATGCTCAATTATATCTCAACAGGGATTGTGTGCCATCTAAATATCTAATTATCTACATTGCAGGTAGTTAAACAGCTTGACCACCAGACGATGACACGCGAACCATTTTTTCGCTCGTCGCTCAGCATTCCCTATTGTATTGGGTTGATACGGTGGGTAACCGAACAGAAGCAGACCAAAGCGATTTGAACTGGACCGCCAAGATCTTGCAAAGCCAGAGACGAGAATAAAATGAAAGAGGAAGCTCTTGCAAAGCAGACACCATTTAAGCTAACAAAATAAATAAGCTGATAACAAAAGATTCTCTGAGCGACCGATTTAAGCTTAAGGTTTTTCACGGCTGTTTTAGCGTCGAAGTACCTATCTACATTTCGGGGCATATTCATTTAACTTGTGCTGTCAAACGTTACGTATATTATGTCTAAATCAAGTCTTAATGGCCAGTTTTGTGACGAAATGTATGTGTCTGACATTGACCGTCAGTTTTGTGGCGACCTAACCATAGTCAACTAATTAATGATTCAGTGAGAACGCCCTTTGACACATTCGCCGCTGAAATAGGCGTGAACGCTACGCTGTCTCTTCAGAGAGTAACACCCCACACAAGAATGCGTTCGTCTTCGATTCTCACGAATACAAAAATCGCTACACTTTACGATGACCGCCGAGGTTTCTGCGTACGCCACGCATGGCTTACAAAGTTCAAAGAAAACTAATTGTTTTATAACGTTGAAATCTATTAGCAATGCACATAAACTTCGAAAGAAATGTACACAATGTACCTACAAAAAGGCCTGAGAACCTCATTTAGCAGCAGTTAGGATACTCGTACGTCTCGTATTAGAGCATTACGTTACATTACATCTGTATGTACAAAGCAATGTACGTATGTGTGATGTACGTGGGAACTGTTCAATCGGAATTATTTAAGCTTTTGTTTTGTTGAAATTCTTAGACACGTATATATACTCAAGAGCAATAAAAACGGGTTACTTTGTATGAACAATTCCATACAAAGTGACCCGTTTTTTTTGCTCTTGAGTGTAGTATGAGCTACTGATGTGTGATGCCTGTTTTATTTTAATACGTGGTTTTTTAATTCACTTAGCTACATGGAAGTATTTTCTCTAAAAATCTTATGCTTCCGCTAAATTGATTTCTAATCGCGTTTGAATTATGATTTTAATTTTATAGGCAGATTTCCACCAACTTCGAGCGGCATTTTCACAGCCTGTGTTTTGTAACCCAGAGTTTAACAACGTAAGTTCGTACAGAAAAGGGATCTTACACTGTGACTTCAAGGTCCCATCAGTTGAGACCAGAGCTTCTAGTGTAATCGACGTCCAAAAATACGTCTCAAACGCCGTTGCATTAAAATGCCAAACAGTATGGCAACTTTTTGCTGTCGAGCCACTAGTGGCGCTACCAATTTGCTCATAGTAATTCGGTGCGTAAACGCTAACGCGATGGTGGCGTATTTTAGGTCCTTGATTGCACTAGGCGCTCAGTGCCCTTAGTGTAATCAAAAAGCACAAAATACGTCTTGATCGCGTTTGCGTTAAAGCGTCAAATAGTATGAGAATTGTTAAACGCGAACGCGATCGAGACGTATTTCTTGGCCTGGTCGGCGATTACACTAGGCGCTCTGTTGTAGTCCTTTCTCCTGCACTACAGCCCAAGTTAAACCCAGACACACATTACGTGTACAGAATAAGGTAGGTAACAGAATTACGCGGTCACGCATATCTATCTCACATTGATGAACGAAAGTGCATCTCATGCATAGTAACGACTAGGAAATCCTGCGACGCGCTCCGCTGCGCGCGCGCGGATGGATCTTCCTAATGTTATAAGTATAATGCGTGGTGTAGGTCGGGGTAGGGCTAGCAGTAATATAATGACTTCTTTATACACACGACATAACAACTAAACAGGGTGAAGGGACCTATATAGACCTATACAGAAACTTACAAGGTAACATATTGACAATCTCTTCTGGTAATACAATAGAAAGAAGAAAGTGTGTATGTATATCTCTTTATTGCACATAAAACATAAAATAACACATAACAGAACAAAAGCAAATGTACGAAGGGGACATTTATAGGGTGTCCAGCCAATAATGTCCCAGGCCTCCTCTCAGACGTAAAGGGCTTGAGCAGGTGTAGTTTCCAACTGATGAACTCCGTGAAACTGGACTATTTGTAAGAAAATCAATCTAATTTATAATTACTTCCGTCGGTTAATATCCCGTTCTAATGAAACCATTTATTGTTCCGCACACAATGAGCGCCAAAAGATTTTCACTTTCGTACATGTAACATGTCTTACTTCTGTGCACTGCGAATTGGGTTATGATGAACATAATAATTCGCAATATTTTGCCACTGAAAAGCCCTGGTTATTGCCAATCTCTGATAAATGAAGGAAAGAACATGTCTATTTATCTTAGCAACTTTTTGAGTTATCGCGATTTGAAAGTTTGGAACGATGTAATTATCCATATCATTTTAGTACAGATTTTTTTTAAGTGATAAAAAAGATATTTATATCTGTTACTGAGTGGTAACTTATAGTCTATTGAGTGCTCTACATTTAGAGATTAAAATCTCGTTTTTTTTTAAAGTGACTAACTAGACATGTTCTTTCCGTGTATCTTCAAATAGTGTGTAAGTAGGTACCAGGACATTTTTACTATAGAGTAGCAACCCTGGACAGCGGTGAAAAAAATTAAAATTTACCAGAGATTTAAATATCTTCATTTTAATCGTGTGTTCCTCCGATTAAGGCTCTGATAAAAATAATGTAGAGTAATAAACATAAACGACTGTTAAATAGTTCGGATCGTTGAGGATAACGGTAGCCATCTTAAATGGATCGGTGATTCCATAAATATGACCAGGTTTAAAAGGAATTTTTAATTTTTTTAACACAACTTAGAAAAGTTGAAAGACCCCAGAAGTTTTCATTTCAAAGTCAGATAAATATATCAAAAAACGGCTGATCTAATTTTAATGAAAGTTCAGCTAAGTACAATGGCGTTATGTACATTTTACGGAAAAAGATCGCGGCCACAGAAACAAACAAAAATACAGGGACACAGGTCAAAATATATATCGCCCTACTGTTTTATGTCGGTGTCGCCGAGTTATCATTAACATTATATAAAGTAATCTGCTTCGAGTCAGCTTGCGACAAAGTATCTCAGAGTAAATGGGTATGATATGGTATACACGAGACCATGGAATCTCGGTGCAAGATGACGGTGTCGTTCTGTTTAATATAAGACTTTAATTACTGTGTGATCGGAAATCGGTGCTGGTGAGACATGCCGCTTTGGACTCGCGGTGTAGACGCCCCGTCTGGATCACCTTCGGCTACCAGACACGCCAGGCCCTACGCGTCTCCAGGGTACTCCACTTACCGTGGTGCTTGTCCCGCTTATCAAGCTCGTCAGACACAGCAAGCCCCTATCCAGTCTTTCAATGGGGTGTTATGGGGGACACCCCCCGGAGGGACCTCCAACCTCCCCTTATAGTCCTCCCAAGCCTCGCATCTGTGCTTCAACACACTCGAGCTCCCCGAGCGAGTTCCTCGGGGTTCGTAACAAAGAAACATAACGACAGACACATCGTTCAAGCACCAAGACCACACCGTCTTGTTATTGTCGTGAATAACGTCGGGAATCAGGTTATGTTACAATAGGACTCACCCGAATCGCCTTCCATCACGCACTTCTCAGTCTCATCATCTAGGCACACACTCCTCCGGTCTACCTCACATTCCACCCTCTCTTTTCATACTCAAATTCAAAATTGTCAACTGATATTCGGATAAAGAGCTCAGTCCTTCAAACAGGTAGTGTTGCCACTCTATAAAATCATAAGGAGCAGTGTACATTAACTCACCACATACATTAGAATCGCGGTTCGCCGCGACAGTCGGATAACCATATTTCCTGACTTACCTATACTTACGGCCTCAACATTTTTTTTATTATAAAGTCACTATGATGCCACTAAGTTATAATGCCACGATAAATAATCAACATTAAGCCGTTAAAAGATGCGTCTTTAGCTATCAAATTTCATACTAAAAAGTTTAAAAATTACCTGGTAATCGAACCTGAGACTTCCGAGCCACGGACGTCCGTCTGTCGGGTTTATAAGGCTTCTCGGCTGACATCTGGGCTTTTCAAACGACTGCGTCACAAAAGGTATAGTTAAATTATGTATATGTATAGACGGCGACATTTGAAGAGGCATTGTTTCATTACAACATATGTGTTGCAGATTTCTTGTCAGCGTCTCAAAAATTCTTGTAAGCAATTACATGTAAGAGTTTCAGCAGGGTATGTATAGGATGCTCACTCGTTGCTAATAATTAAAAAGTGAAATAAGTGAATAGGTGAAAAACCGTTGATATCATAAGGTTTGATCTATGGCTTCTCAAGCAGAGGGTCGTGGATTCGAGCCCCGGCACGGCACGCGAATTAACATTCGTAATTTATCACGAACTTTTCGGTGAAGATACACATCGTGAAGAAACCTGTACACTCCTGCGAAACAATTCAATGGTGTGTGTGGAGTTCCCAATCCGCACTGGGCCCGCGTGGGAACTATAGCCCAAGCCCTCTCATTCTGAGAGGAGGCCTGTGCCCAGCAGTGGGACGTAAACAAAAGGCTGGTGATGTTATATTTAATTGAAGGTTAACCATCGCTACACTGTCGGGAATTTTAAGCTTTCTATAATATACTGTCGATCAAAAATAACGTATCATAATACAACTTCGTATGGAAAGTGACCCGTTATTTTTGCTCATCACTGTATCACATAGGATTAAACAAGCCGCTAAGCTCCCTAACCACCAAAATCAATAAATTAATATAGTTCACATCAAAGAAACCGTTATCAATTTGTTTAGTTCCATCAATTGCGGACAGCTATAAAAGCAACGAGCCCAGCGGTGGGGTGTGGGCTAATACAATACCTCCCGCCTTAGAGACAATGAAGGAAAGATAAAATTTTATTTTTATTGCACATTCTACTTTAGTTTAAATATCCTGGATCCTGCTGGGGTCGTGGTTAATTTTTGAACGAACGACGAACTTTTAGCTACAGCTACATACATAGGATGAGTGTTGCATGTGCATTTTGGCAGCACCGACAAATAATATAAAAAAAATGTGAATAGTCTAATTATTATCTACTTATGTCAATTTTTAGGGATCCGTAGCCAAAATGGCAGAAACGTGGCTTAGATCAGGGACTACTGGTACTGGAAAACTGTAATTTTACATAGATATTATACATAACGGATATAATATAGATATACATTAATTAGGCCGAAAAAGTGCTGGGAGAAAATCTTGAAACAATTTTTTTTTGCTATAACTGCCTATATGTTGTGTAATCGTTGCCCTATGTTCATAATGTTTTCTGCTCCTTATTACCTCAGAAATGCCTGGTTAAAATCTTTTGGATTCCTCATGAGCACCCTGTAATATAATTAAGGTGCCACTGCAGCGACCTCTCAAAGTCTAAAAAAATACTTTTTTACCATTCAAATTCCAACCACAGTCACACATCTGTCCGCAGCATCTCAATTACTCATCTCCAAAACGAATCGATTTGGCGTAAAGTGACTTAACCCTGAGGTTACCTTAATGAACCATTAGGGTAAAGGCAACAATAGTGTCGCTACGCACGGAGTATTCCCTTTGATTGATGAAGACGGATCGCCCTGGTGATGCGTTTACCCTTCAAAGGGCTAGAATTAAGTCAATTAGGTTGGCTTTAACAGTAAATTATTTAATAAACTTTATTTAATTTGTGATCCCTGGCTCTTTTTCTATTTTTGTTCTATTATTTCTGGACCTATTTATTACAGTGCAATTTTAAAGTTCATGAAACTGTACACGTTAAAATGTACCTAGGTATGTACCTAATTATGTTACTGTGACAAATGCCCACGTCAAAATATAATAAAAAGTAATTTCAAGGGTTTGAAAGACTCTCCAAATCAAATAAATAATCTATAAACTAAAATGTAAATATCTAAAACTAACTTAAAAATTATAGATCTAAATAAATTAAGTTTGTTAAATTAGATGAAGGTAAAATAGGATTAAGTTTTTGTTAACAAAATAAATTTAAGTATTCAACTCAAGCTGTTTAAAATTGTACAATACAAGTAACTGTTATTAGCCTTATGTTATGTACATCACTTTAAAATTAGAATAAGTTCAATTGTAACGCCGTTGTTCTCCTTAATAAAAAACAAGACTTACCCGAGTCAAACAAGAACCACAATTTTTTTTTTCAACCAAACACTTGAGTTTCCGAACAATAAAAGCCTAGGGCAAACTTTCTGTCGTTTCCTTTATCTTTTAAAATAGATTTTTGCATTTCTAGACAAATCCCAGACATGTCAACTTGGTGTGGCATAACTTTTTTTTAAAGTAAAGCTTGGTTTTGGCTTTGATTTATGATCCCGAGGGCTGAAGTGGGCCGACCTTTTTGCACGCGTAAAAAAAAGAATAAATAGTTTACTTGTTTTTACATCTGGCCAGTAGCTTACACAAGCTAATAAAAAAAGTGAGTCTCTTTTTCAAAATTGGACGTAACAAAAGCAAAAGATTGATAATTATTTCTGTATAGTATTAGTAGTAACCAGTCATAATGATTAGTAGTAACCAGTCATAATGATTAGTAGTAACCAGTCATAATGAGTCAAGGTGCTGTGAATTTGAAAAATTAATATTCAATTATTCACTAACAGATTCAAGTAGAGAAAAATTCAAAGAATAATAATATGGATTTGGCAGCTCCAGATTCTAGTCCATTTTTTCTACCCTCTCTCCTACAACTCGTATTGACTAACAATAAGTTGGTTTTAAGTTCCAGGCGCCATCTATTGTCGAGTAGATGCATCAAAATAATTTCGTGAGTATATCTCAATATCTCTGATTCCCAAATACAGAGAGTTTAAAAATGATTAGATTTGTAATACCTATATACAGGTTCAAGAGAGACGATTGTATGCAAAATTATTGGTGCTGGCTGTGTTCTTCACCGTTTCGCGTGCCAATAGTTCTGCTACTTATTTCTTTTGTCAAAATTATCCTAAAATTAAACTTAAACGTCTTTGAACGCAGTAGCAAGTGTTTACCATGACAATACCCTATTTTATAATAGCACTATAATAAAAATTACATCCGCAACAGCGCGCCCGTATGCTGGCAATGGTTCATCCAAAATGTATAATAATGCGCCCCTATTCTTCAACACTAGAGGGCGCTTGTGGCTTCGCTAGTTACGGGTGACAACAGATTTTTATTCATTAAGTTAATTTAGATAGTAAAAAACGGCATGTGGGTTTTTTAGTGGGACGTAGTGCCGAGGTTGCGGGTTTGACGGTTCGTTGCATTTTTTAGTTTAGAACGCTCGTCGTTTGTAATGGCATGGCTACTCTGTCCTTTGCTATTTTGCATAGGTAACCCTTTTTTTTTCAAACATATTCATAATTCACATATTAATAAGACTCCCGGTGAGGACGTATTGCAAAAGCCTACTAATGACCACGTTTGTTGCAATACAGTCAAAACATCAACGTGTTTTTTATTTTTTTATTTGCCGTGATTAAAGCCCCGGAAGCCTTTTACATGCCTTTGGCCTCATATACACTTGTCATCAAGTTAATCGCTCTTCAGTTGTTTGTTTAAAACAATATCTTGTTAATATTGTAGCACTCGCGATACAGACCCAGAGTCTAGTGCTAAAGCCACTGAATATAATATCACATTCACATAATATGTTGTCCTCTATGTGGCTTACTATCTTTGTTATTAGGTACAATGTATTGAGAATTGTAATAACTTGAATGGAAAAATAAACATTCTTATTCTTATTCTAATAAGATTGACTCACTTCAAATAGGTGCAATTGAAATCGACCAATCGAAATGCTTTCTTTCCACTTGAAATAAGCGGCGACTATTACTACATTTTAAGTACTTAATTTGCACTGTTCGTATGAATGCAAGTATGTAAGCCTGTAAGTAAAGTATGTATGAATGTATGTATGTAAGTTGTCCGTCAAATCTTGCAACTGAAATTTAAAGCAGTTATTTGTAATGTCGCACCAGACAGAAAAATGGGTCCTATACATTTTAAGTCCCGCTTGCCGAGTGGCATCAATCTCTACGCTAGGCTCGCTAAGTACTTTTTAAAGACAAGAATAAGTAATTATTCCCACTCGTTTTATATGTCATTGTAAGAAACAGTTGACAATCGTCATTATTTCGTCATCAGTACATTAGAAACCGTACCGCACTCGGCGCCGGCGCCGGTGGTCGCGGGTCGCGACTCGCGACTCGTGTGGTCGCCACCGCCACCGTTGCGCATGCGCCTAAAAGTGGTTCATTTTATACATCAAGTACACCACTTGCTGGCCTCTATTTAACCAACTTTACAATTGTCAGTTTTCAATGACAATTCATTGTCAATTGCTGACTTGAAGATCATTTCTTTTAGCGCGCTTCTTAATGGCAAAGTAATGTACTTACTTCGAATTGTCATTGTAAACTGACAATTGTAAAGTTGGTGAACTAGGGGCCTCCTATCAATTGGAATTCGTCACTTATAGTCAAGACCGCGACAGTTCACAGAAAAGCCGATATTCGACGTTTTTCTTCCTAAAAGTGTTTCTGATGATTATTTTTATTGTTATAACACTAACGTAACTAAATAGTAAATATGTATTAACTACGAGTACGTAATAGTCAATAAACAACATACCTACCTACTGAAAAAGTTAAGGATGTCCTCATAAATGTTAAACGGAAGAATTAATGCTTTCGGAAAGATAATAAATTTACCTTCGTAAAAATTACTTTTAATTGAAATTTAATTTGACGCTCGCGGCCAGTAATTAGTAAGGCTAACCAAGGTTTTATTTAAACAAGTCAAGTGATTTTTATTTATAGCACCATCGACTAGGTTAGATAGGTACTGGGGGTCGATTTTTGAATATCACCTCGTATTTTTGAATCTCACCGGTGACTAAAATTCTCATGCCTATGATATCAAATACCAGACTAATGAGTCACGCTAAAGTATTCCGTATTTAGGTTTTTTTGCTATGTAGGGATGATTGGATATTCTCACGTAAAAGCATCACTGAATTTGTGCCCGTTACCTCTATTACTATAGTTACCTACACAATAATATTCTTCACTCCCAAAATGCCGTGCATATAAAACATAGTAATGAATATGCAAATAAATATCAATAACTTATCCATCTGACACAATAGAGCAACTAATAATAAGCATCGTGCTTTATCAATGCCATCTGTGCTGTTACACAATAGCAACATTGCCATAACTCATAGAAAAGTACGAAATACGTACAATACTTCGCAAATGTATGCGCGCGCGCGTTAAGATGTCCGCTGTCCGTTAAGGGGTAGGCCGAAAATATCATTCGAGAATGGCGAAATAAATATTACAATACCGCTAGATATGCTTGAAATACGAGAAGAGTTGTAAAAAATTACCGCTCAAATTGTTTTTTTTTTTTAAACTTTGTAAGAAAACGTAAGTCGTGATATAAAAAATTAGAAACATGCAGGAAAACGAGCAAGTGAGTCACCTGATTAAGTGATTGCCGCTGCCCATACATGCAACACGGGAACCGGGGTTAGTTTTTGAATCTCACCAGGTGACTAAATTCACTGATCTCTAAAAAGTTCGTATTTTTAGATCTCACCGGTGACTAAAATTCTCATGTCTATGATAACAAATACGAATGCCCCCACCCACTCGTAAACGAGATCACTGAGTGACTTCTTGTCCACTAGCAGTGACAGCTAACCTCAATCTACTATGTTGACATGCTTGTCTATGATAGAAACGCGAATTGCCTGCATGTTAGTAGACGGGTATGACATTCAAAAATAAGGCTTTTGGCAAATAGTGATAGCAATGTCATGGATGAGAATTTAGTCACCAAGTGAGATTCAAAAATTCACCCCCAGAGGAATTGTAAATGCGTTTGCCAACCTAGAGGAATAAAATGAAACCTCTTCTGAAATTGCCCCACTTATCTGACTAGACAGATGGACTGGTGACGATGATGTGGAGACATCAGAACACGCCAAACTTCTCAACAGCTTCAAACTCATACAACTATTAATTCGGACTTAGGTGCGCTTCACCTTAACTGCTATCGGCGCGTGCGCAGTGTCCGTACAGCGCCATCTGTCGCCCCCATAAAATGCAAATGACATCATCACCACCGCACTACTAGATAATGCGCCCACCGAATTATGATGACACCAGATAACGGTAGAGCAATTTAGAATTAAACTTACCTTTTTAGTATTTACTGCCGCGAAGCGTGGGGGTTTTTGTATTATTTAGTTTTTTTTATTTTAAAAAACAACATTCTTGCCTTCCTCGTCGTATATAAAAAAAAAAAAAAAACTGTATGGTACAATCGCACTTGATGGAAAGTGTAGATGAGGAATGTAAGGGTGTAGCGGCAGCAGCCTCTAGCCTTGAAGAGACCTAGATTGATTCTGTCTGGATAATACATTTATGTTCGTTTACTGCACGTATCAAAACACAATAAGGATATATGCGCCGTTTTTTGATGTTCGCAAAATAAATACAGTCATTGGAAGTCGATATCGATACATGGCAAGTTGTGTGTGTGTATGCATCCTGTACAAGGTACGCAATGCTATGTCGGCCGTACAGTTCCCACTTAACTCTCACTTATGTAGGTACCCTTTCACACTCAAGAGTGAATTTCATGACAAGCCAGCGGGCGGTACGTAGGGGTGTAAAAATACTTTTTATTAAACTATAGAACAACAAACATCTGCCGATTGATATTAATGATGCAGCTTAAAAAGCTATTATTCCTCCATAAACAATGTTCACACATGGCCATGATAAGCCCTGATAAAAATGAGTAGGAAAATATTAATTTCAATGGGAGTTAATGTCAGTCATTTGTTTAGATTAAAAGTTATTTTGTACCTAGTTATTTTCTTAAAATACTCAATGGAGTTATTAGTCAAACCATCCATAGACAGTTTGAACAAAATTATTTCAAAAGCTTAGAATTTTAAATACTTAAGTAATACAAATTACTAAATAAAATCTACTTACAAATTCTTCGGTAGTGAGGTCAATTAATTAAAACTGAAACAAATGACGAAATAACTTCGTTACTTAACCGATTTTTCGCTACAAGATATTTTAAGGGCTGTAATTATGATTTCACAGTAATACCCTTAACGACAGGGCATGTGCTCACTATCAGCGATCAGCGATGCCATGTCATGCTAATTAAGGTCACTGTCATTCTGTTGTTTTGATACGACCATTTTGTTAAGACCCCTGACAATATTTTACGGGATGAAGAATGGTAACTAAGGTTGTGTAAGAGTTGTTGTTGGAAAGCTTGTTATAAAAAAAGCTTCAAATATTAAAGATATTAATTATATAATATATTCGTTGGTGAGAATTGTTTGTTCTCAGACAGATAAACACTCCGTAGTTATTTTAATAAAATGCGCACTAATTCACATAAAAGTCTCTGAAAAAAAAAACTATTGGAATACAATTCGACTGTTTCAATAGAATAGTTATTTTAGAGTAATTTTACTATCGCGTGGATTTTAAAATTTTGCTTGCTTTTACAGTCAGTGGTAAATTATGTCGTTCTATGTACTTTGTCAACGGGCAACAGCCTTTGTACATACCATGATTCTTGCAAATGAATAAACCTTTGATTTAGACAATGACAACAAGTATGCGGGTGGTAGGACCTTGTGCGAGGTCCGTCCGGATCGCTACCACCATCTTACTCGTTAATCCTGCCGCTAAGCAGCAGTGCTTGCACTGTTGTGTTCCGGTGTGGAGAGTAAGACAGCCGGTGTAATTACAAGCACAAGAGGCATTTCATCTTAGCCCTCTAGGTTGGCAACGCATCTGCAAACCCTCAGATCACTTACCATCAGGTGACCCACTTGCTCGCTTGCCTTCCTCGTTGTATAAAAAAAAAGCATCCATCTTACAATTTACAATACCATTAAAAAAAATTAAAGTGCAATCAAATGCAGTGAAAAGATACCTATTGTAACAGTATTAATGTAGTATGAAAATGGACCTACCCGTTATTTTTGATCATCTGTGTATTTCGCACATGTACTTAGTCTTTGAAAAAGCCTACCTAGCCTTAGCCAGAAAAAAAAACAATATTTTGTAGGTAACACTATCGGAGTCCAACGTATTGTGGTCAACCCCGTCATAGCATGCAGAAGAGTACCATTAAAATTTAAACATGGAATTCGGTAAGGACGCGCACGCGCCGCTCATAATTAATTCAGCAGCCAGGTGGCGTGGCAGATGGACTGGACATTTACATTTCTACTGCACACTGCGCTTCTGATACATCGAAATACATTTTGGGCAATTAAGTTGTTATTTATATAACCTAACCAACTTAGAAAAGTTGAAAAACCCCCGACATTGTCATTTTAAAGATCAATATTTCGAAAACTGGTCACCCGATTTTAATGGACCTTAGCTAAGAACCATCTCGATTAAACTAGCTATCGATTAAAAAAAACACATCGATATCGTTCCATCCGTTTGGGAGCTATGACGCTACAGACAGAGTTTAATTGAGATGGTATGAACCTAAGTTTCATTAAAATCGGTTTACCCGTTTTTGAAATATTGTACTTTGAAATAAGAATGTCGGGGTTTTTTTTAACTTTTCTAAGTTAGCTAGGTTATCCTTGTCAGGCAATGCGATGTCACCATGACACTTTCCACGAAAAGGTTCCAGAGTGGATCACGATTCAGTGGGTTTGATAGTAGAATAGAGGAAACCGGATTTTTTTAAAATCCAATACACACACACACACGTTTTATTTATGCCGGTGTCTCAAAAAACCTTACGACAACTTGCAGCAAAGTTAGATAACGATGTGATAAAACTTTAGGGTGTTCAAAAACATGAAGGTTTTCAAAACTCTAGGGTGTTTAAACTTCAGGGTGTTCAAAAGGGTATTTACGAGATTTATTTATTGGATATTGGATTACATCATACAAATTACAAAGCTAAGCATAATGTAAAAATGTTTTGCAATGTTTTGCAATATAATAAAAATACGGTTTATCTAGGTAGATATCTAGGTAGGTAGATAGGTATCTAAACATGACAATTTCATTTTCTCTGTCTAAATTTAATCCACTAGCCAAAGTAATTTACCACTTAACCGACGGACAACGTCAGGCGTTAACGCACTACCGAAATTACCATATTCTATGCAAGTGAACCTAAATTATGCTGGGCATCTGCATACAATGGATCCTATTTATTGGATCACATTATGTTCCTGAATGAGTGTGCACTTTGTGCATTCTGTTTAATATAGTTAAGTGGACGACTATTACGTTAGATATTATTATAAGAGTTTTTTTTTTTACTAAAAGTAAGTTCATGTTTCACGCCACTCGGATTGACGAAGACCTGGGTTTGAATCCCAGTCCCAGCTATTTTTTAAAGAATTGTTTTCTCCCCAGCTTATTTACAGCGCACTGCTGGGCACCGGCCTCCTCTCTGAATGAGAGAGCTTTGGTTTGTGGATTGGGAACTTCACACACACCATTGAATGTGCAGGTTTCCTAGCGAAATTTTTTTCTCCGCAGAAAAGCTAATGATAAGTTACAAATGTAATTTCGCACATAAATTCCGAAAAACTCAGAGGTGCGCGCCGGGGCTACGGCCCTGTGCTTGAGCCATAGATCAAACAACTACGTTATCATGGCAAATTACAAAAAAAAAGTAAATCATAATAAATCCTATCAAACTGTTGAAATACCTAGTTTATACTTGACACCATAATTCTTGCAACCCCGAAAACGTCATAAAACTATAAATAATTAATTTTGCTCATTTCAATCGAGCCACTAAATATGCAACTTTACTGGTTGGCGCGTCTTAAATAAATGAATACTTACACCCCTTGCACTTACGTAACCACCGAACAAATGACTCAACCAAGTAACTGAACAAACCGAAAAATTACACCTTTCTGTCCGCAACTAATTCGCCTTTACACGGTGAGGACCCTGTAATTGGTATCTCCAATCTAAGACAATGCGGGGGGAGGCCGCCAGGTGATATACCCACGTTTAGCCATCTGGAGGGAGGGCTGCGAAGGGGTAGAAGTGACTGCTGTTTCGATATTTCACCTTTTATTAGGCTGTTTTCTACAAATAGAAAAGGAAAACAGAGTGGAAATCTTAGGGACAATTTAGTTAACGCCCATTTATCAGTTTGCCTCTTGAATTTATATTGATACTAGCTGTTGCCCGCGACTTCGTCGGCGTAGATTTCGGTTATTGCTATCCCACGGGAACTATACAATTTTCCCGAATAAAATGTAGCCTATGTTATTCCTCAATATTCAAACCATTTTCTTACCAAATTTCATCTAGATTGGTGCAGCGGTTTTTCCGTGAAGAGGTAACAAACAGACAGACAGAGTGACAGAGTTACTTT
The DNA here is from genome assembly GCA_963691665.1 of Clepsis dumicolana. Lineage (NCBI taxonomy): Eukaryota > Metazoa > Arthropoda > Insecta > Lepidoptera > Tortricidae > Clepsis > Clepsis dumicolana. The sequence continues at coordinate 4,029,311 of OY829524.1, read as the reverse complement.
CGCGTTTATAATATTAGTTAAGATTAGGATTAGGATAAGTTTCTCGGGGTCGATTTTTGAATGGATGGTGACTAAAATCTCATCCATGACATTGTTATCACTATTTGCCAAAAGCCTTATTTTTGAATGTCATACCCGTCTACTAACATGCAACTATTTTGCGTTTCTGTCAGAGACAAGCATGTCAACATAGTAGATTGAGGTTAGCTGTCACTGCCAGTGGTCAAGAAGTCACACAGTGATCTCGTTTAACGAGTGACTGGGGGCATTTGTATTTGATATCATAGGCATGAGAGTTTTAGTCACCGGGTGAGATTCAAAAACAGACCCCCTGTTGTTCAAAAAAATCATTTTGTATACAAGCTTTTTTGCTTCCTGGACTTATATTGTCATTCAACTTACATATCCATACCAAATTTTAAGTCAACGCCATTAACAGTTGAAGAGTTATCCCGCGGAGACGATCCTGGCCGGACCACAAGAATTTCTTTACCTTCAATAATGTGGTAAAGAAATTCTTGTGGTATTGTCACGGGACTTGCATAAGAGGTACCTATGCCAAATTTTGGCTCAACCGGGTGGTTTAAATAAACAATTAAACAATGCAAGTTAAAAAATGCATGTAAAATTTTGAAAGGGGACAGCTTGATGCCTAGCTCCTGCCAGATAAGAAGAAAAAGTCGTAGGCACGTGGAAGGGAAGGAGTGTTTGTTGTAGCTGATAGTGGTGATGTACCTATTTAAGAACTACATCAGTCTTTAATAAAGACTTGTTAAAGATTCCCTTACTTTGGCATGTCTATAAATTTCTAGATCTACAAAGATAAGGGGATCGTCTTCATTACGTTATAAGCTACCGGGGGTGGGCAGGGTAAATTACCTTTTATCCAATTTACCCACACCTGGACCGTGAGTTACTCACAAGATGTTCTTTAAACGTTACTTTTTTGTAATCTAAGGTAACCATCTTAAAAGCATACTGCCACACATAGAATAAACAAATAAATAGATAAATACCATGGGACAAATTGACACCAATTGACCTAGCCCCAAAGTAGGCAAAGCCTGTACTATGGGTACTAGACAACGGATCAACATACTTATATAGATAAATACATACTTATGTACATATTAAACATCCAAGACCCGAGAACAAACATTCGTATTCATTATACAAACATCTGCCCCGACCGGGATTCGAACCCGGGACCTCAAGCTTCATAGTCAGGATCGCTAACCACTAGGCCATCTGGTCGTCAACAACAACGAGAAACAACGAGATTAAGCCTTATGAATAATATTAGACGCCAAATAACATGAAACACACAGAAAAGAATCGTCCAAAAAATGAAGCCATATTTTGTATACAATTAATAAGTTCAGAGTTAAGTTAACACTTGTTCCATATAAAGTTTCCGAGCTTTGGAATTACCCGCCTTTCGTCGAAGTTGGGCATGAATAAAAAAAATATTCCCCGGTGCAAAACTGACATACCACAAAACACTACCTATGATGCGCTCACGCCCCTGACCCCAAGCGTAAAATTTATGCAACGCAAACTTCTTGTGCTGTCAAATTACTATATATATAAATAATTTGATGACAGCTAATAGGTGCAAAATGGGGCGACATGGCTGTGGCAGAAAATTGCTTTTGCCTAAACAAAACACACTTAATAGAAAACGCTTAGTTCATGCAACTTGTGACCAAAGGGCTGGCAGTTTTCTCTCTCAAAGAATCAGCATCGCTATTCAGCGAGGCAACGCTGCCAGCCTTTTGGGCACTATGCCACGGGGGCCTTATTTAGATTTAATTTAGTGTTAAGTTGTAGTTTATTTTGTTTAAGCTTAGATTTAATGTCATTGTAAATTGCTTTTATTATGTAAATAAAGTATTTCACCTTAATAGAAAACTGTTCGGAAATTCGCTGCGATCTAGATCTCTTGTGATAGGGACTAAATTAAAGTAACTAAACTAACTAAGCAAAGTACATTGATGTTACCTGTTTGTGGGGAAATCTTTTGCGGGTGGTAGAACCTTGTGCAAGATTCGTCCGGATCGTTACCGCCATCTTACTCGCTAATCCTGCCGCTAAGCAGCAGTGCTTGCACTGTTGTGTTCCGGTGTGGAGAGTAAGACAACCGGTGTAATTACGGGCACAAGAGACATTTCATCTTAGCTCTCTAGGTTGGCAACGCATCTGCAAACCCTCCGGGGTTGCGGGTGTCTATGGGCAGTGGTGATCACTTACCATCAGGTGACCCACTTGCTCGTTTGCCTTCCTCGTCATATAAAAAAAAAAATCTCCAATAGAGATCACTTTCCAGGCAGAATTTTATGCGGGGTACGCTAGTATGGCCAACAATACCACAACTAAAGAGTTAATTACTAACGCACCCAACCTTAATTACTAACGCACCCAACCTTAATTACTAACGCACCCAACCTTAATTCGCCGACATAAGAGCCATGGGACATATTTCTGAGTACGTTTTATGCACCCATATTTTTGCACTTGACTGTACTATTACATAATTATTCTGTGTCGTGGGGTGCGAAATCAGAAGGAAGATTTGGAAGTTGTAATTATGCCCGAGTTTACAAACTTCATTATTGCCATGTAGAACAGCGACTGACAGGACGACGTCACCGTTACTTAGAACTGGATTATTTAAAATTTCTTACACTATATCTCTCAAACTTAAACCTGCCTAGTAGACTTGATGTTTTAACGGAGCGAATGGGAAGCCCATACTCAACTATAAAGCGTGACCCGTAGCGCCATCTCCCGTCGAGTAGACGTATCACAATTTTGAAACTAAACTCTTTATTCATAGTAACACTTTTTTGGACCATTTCTAAGGCAATGCTAGATAATGATCAGTCAATCAATTGCTAGGGTATTATAATATTAAGATTATATAAGCTCTCCAATCATTATTTAGGTTACTTAACAAAAGAAGGTATGAATAATTAGATATTGCTTGTTAATTAACTAAGGATGCATACCGAATGTATCTGTTCTGTATCTTAGTAAAATAGGTATTCTTTGGATACCTTTAATAGTGATCCCCGGTTAGGGCAAATTTTCCATCCCTGTATAAAATAAAAGCTTTGAAATTCATCCCCTTTCTTAAATCCTCTCACCATTTAACTTAAATAAGAATTTTAACGTTAAATCGCCCGCAATAAATCAAAGGCAGATGCGTTAAGATAATTCAATATTTTGATAGAACTTGCACTCAATGCAGATGCAGGCGGACAATAGCCAATCAGAGCCCGGTCCCTCGCGCATGCGTAATCCACTCGGCTCGAAACTCGAAAATGTAAGCTAGGGCTGACACCATGGGCATTCGGCATACGTCTCTTTAGTTGCAAGAATGTTGAAGAGAAAGAAAAGGTACTTTTTTGGCTGTGACGGTGGATTATGTCAGGGTCATGTCGATGTGATGACGAACAAATTTACGAACGCGAAAAACTTGCCAACAATTAATAATTGCTACTGCAAAAATATATGTTGAAAAAGTTACCTGTCTGAGACGCAAATCAGAACTAAACACAGCAGCACAATTAAATGCCTACAACGTTTATTTATCAATGAATGCTTTTGGGTACAATAAATTGTAAAAATAGAGTGGGTGAATAATTTAGCCGATGAGTGTATTAATATTAGGTGAGAACTCCTAAAAAGAACTGTCTATTGTTTTATTCAGAAATTAAAAATGACGACTCGTTTTTTTTTGAGGACCTTCATATTTTTTTTATTTTACAGTTACAAGTTAAAACTTTGCTACACTTAAGTAGCTGATAACCCTAGCAACCTAAAGTTCAAATGTCAAACCCTTAACCGGTCAATTAAGGCTCTTTGTGCGCATACGCATCTTGGACGAAAATACCAAATTGTCTTCTAAGCAAATCTCGACTGTAACTCAAAGACATAAAGACATCTTAACTGCATTATGTTCGTGGTTTTTAGAATATCGTCCGTATACTTTGCATACAAATGTGTAAAAAATGATGTCTAATTTGGCAATTGTTGTTATTTTAAAAGAGGTTAATTTGCTTTGTCGTGGACACGGGTTGAACGCGTGTGGTTTATTGTGTTTTATTCCAGTCTATTACGAGTAAGTTACGGCAAAATAAATATGCATAAAAACGGAGCTAGTATAAACAATAGTAGTTTATGCAACAGCTACATAATGAGGGTCCTTAAAACACGAGTATGTTTTTATGAAACGAGGCGAAGCTGAGTTTCATAATAGGATCACACGAGTGTATTAAGGCCTAATTATGTGGAGTTGCATACATTACTTTATCTACACACATATTATAAGTACTCTAAGATGGGTTCAGAAGCCGAAGGCATATATCATACCCATACCTGTCACGAATTTGATTGTTTTTTTAAATCATAGACAAACGCACCGAGCTGACGTTTCGTAAACTGTTTTTTTTTTTGGAAAAAAAATCGCATTATTAATTAAACATGTCGGACTGCACTCAACTTATACACGTGAGTGATCCGTTTTATTTCACTATGATTGCAAATTACGTTAGTTGTCAAATTCGAAAAATCTAATTCGATGTCGTAATGACTATTACTTTACTGCAGGACCTGCTGGTCGTGGTGGTTGGCGGCGGAGGCGACGATGTACTGCAATGCTGGTCATTTTCTACGGTTTCTGAACGCATTATAGATTACTTATGATATGTGTGTAGATAAACAAATAAATGAAACAATGGGTTTAGTAGAACAGCTTCTATTAAGCTGGTCATAGTTATTATTTAATTTAAGAATGTCTACCTACATGGTTTATAAAATTAACAAATAACTAAAACTTATTTAGAAATAAAGCTAAAAATTACGATCTAAATTTAGACCCTTGGGTTGTGTGAAAATAAATAAATATCATGGGACAATTAACACCAATTGACCTAGTCCCAAACTAGGTAAAGCCCGTGCTATGGGTACTAGACAACGGATAAACATATTTACAGACATATATTAAACATCCAAGACCCGAGAACAAACATTCGTATTCATAATACAAACATCTGCCCCGACTGGGGATCGAACCCAGGACAGGACCTTAAGCTTCATAGTTAGGGTCTCTAACCACTAGGCTGTTCGGTCGTAACAGTATGTAAAACTAAATTATTAAAGATTGTTTATGTTCTTGCCCAGAATTTTGTGCTAAGGTTTTATTTCTACGGATTACGTGATAGTGCAATAATTCTGAAGTCTTAACGTCCTATGAAACTTCTTGAAAGTAATGTGTAGGTATAATTTATCTTCATAAATTTCGAAAGGTACTTAATAAATCACTTTGACGACCGGATAGCCTAGTGGTTAGAGACCCTGACTATGAAGCTTGAGGTCCCGGGTTGGAATCCCGGTCGGGGCAGATGTTTGTATGATGAATATGAATGTTTGTTCTCGGGTCTAGGATGTTTAATATGTATATAAGTTTATACTTATCTATATAATATATGTTTATCCGTTGTCTAGTACCCATAGTACAGGCTTTGCCTAGTTTGGGACTAGGTCAATTGGTGTCAAATTGTCCCATGATATTTATTATTATTATTATTATTACTTAGGTAATAAAAATAAATATCTACTGTTTCTTCATCGTCACTTGAAAAAAAACTTCAACCAAGAGATCAAAAATTAGGTCAAAATTATGTTCAAACTATACTCAACCCTTTTCCGTTTAATTAAATTATATTTAAATTCTTTTATACTTAGGTAATGTTAATAAACTCTAATATAATATCTACTGCTTAATTATACTTAATATTTGTGCCTAAATATTTGCTTGTGGATTTAGGAGTTCTTCTTTCATTGCTAAGACGTTTCCTTAAGGCATCTTGCCTTTGTTATAGTTTCTTAAAACAAATAGCTTAAAGTAAAGAAACTAGCATAATTACATACTTACATGAACCCTGAAAAACGTTTAATTTGCTTTATATTTTTCACCATGTGGAATAATTTCTAGGCGTTGCTCATTATCATTTACTGTAGCCAAGAAAATCAAAACAGTGTTTTTCAGCTAAGATGAGTTCTGTGGCGTTTCGAGTTTGGTAGTTTTAGAGAGGTCCCATAGTTTTAGAGATGTTCAGAAATACAAAATTTAGAAATCAGTGTACCTATTTAGTCAATGGGTGAGATTCAAAAATAAACTTCTTAGATATTCAATGACGCTTACGTGAGAGTATCCAATCATCCTTGCATAGTAACAAAACCTAAATACAAAATACTTTACCGTGATTCATCAGTCTGGGACGCGCTCTGGAAGCGATGACTCACTCGCTCCTTGAGTTTTTCTTCTTGTTTCAAATGTCAGACGAGATTGCTATTCGAGGTGCGCAGGCGCAGGTTTACAGCTGTTTTATGGCGCTTTTGGTGTTCTTAGAGCTTGTTGCTGTCTCAAATTGCATGACTTTGATTTAAAGCAAGACTTAAAGCGTGTACAGTCAAAGGCACCAATATTTATACACCACACAGATAATGTACCTGCACATACCTTACTTAGTATCGCGGCAATAAAGGTAGGTATGTGTACCTACATATTTTAGTAACTTTGTGTGCATAAAGTATATTGCTGCCATTGATTTGAAAACCTCAATTGGGTAAGATTTTTTTTTATAAAACCATAAATTGCTCAATGCCAAGTCAGAAGAATTTTATCATGAAACTACCGTGAGAATCATTCATAGTGAAGTGAACGGATCACGAAGCGACACGTAGTGGACTCCCAGAGGAAGGCCTAAGAACGGATTAGTCCGAAACATGAAACATGTCGGGCTATAGCCGATTGACGTACATGAGATATCCGTTTTTTCACTAAGAACTTATATGGAAATCGTCAAAAATTTATAAAAAAAATAACTTCAGAAATACATTAGTGAGCTGAGGTTTGCTGATGTGTCTTCCTTGTCCAGTAATAATTACGTGGAACGTTTTAAATTTGTCATAATTTCTTTAACACAGTTTTTTAATTCCTTTCTCAAAAACGTTCCAAATGATTAAGTAATGAATGCCGTTTGGAACGTCTTTGTGAATTACGCTTAAACGGACGCTTTTTTAAATTGATTTCACGAAAACGTACCAAGTTACTTGGAACATGTCTATTGAGTGAATTTTAATCATGATACGTATTTTTCAAAAATGTTCCAAGTCACTTTGAACGTTTTTGTGAATTACGCCTAAACAAACTCCTTTCTAAATAGACTTCACGAATATGTTTCAGGCCACTTAGATCCTTTTCGTGATTGTATAATGGAAACAAGCATCAACGGTACAATATAGCAAAAACGTTTCAGACATGTTAGAACGTTACAGCGTTTTTTTAATTTGCTCCTGTCATATGTGTGGGTTGAACCTCTATGGTCATATCTACGCACACACACAAGGTAGCTTGGAACGTTTTTGCTATATGAAAATGTTATGTTAGCTGATCTCATTGACGTAGATAGCTCATTTTTGGCCAAGGTGTAGGTTGGAACGTTTTTGTTAATCTACGTCCAATTGTCCACTTAATTCAAAAATGTGAAATCGATTTACATTTTTAAGTACTAGCATTACTGTAACATAACGAGCTCATTATTATCTTGAAAGGATAAATTATTATATTACCTATAATTAGTATTAGTTACGACTTTATGAGTGACTTATTAATTGTCCATCATTCAACTCTCCCGCGTCGATTTAAATGACTCATTTTACATTCGTCATTAAATTACAGCTGTAACAAGAGTGATTGATTAAGACTCATAAAAAAATACATAAAAAATAGCTGCAATTCATTACGATTGTGAACCTAAAAAATGTTTTGCAAAAAAAATCTAATTAGAATAGAATAGGTAAGGAAATACGAAATGCCAACGTGAGACGAAATGTAAACACTGGTTCAATTTAAAATCATTTATTAAACATATTACTTTTTCAAAAATCGCAGTTAAGATTAATCAATACTCATTAACTAAACTTAACACAGTATTTTGATTTATAAATAGCAAATGCAGTAAATGATAATGTACCACTTAATACATTGAAAACACTAGTACATTCAGAAAAACGGCTTACTCGTATTTATAAATTTAAGTTGATTATTTATAGCGTGGGACTGAAGTGGGACTGGGCGGGACATGTCTACCGAATGCATCCGGATCGCTGGACCAGAATTACTACCGACTGGGTCCCATGCGATGGATACCGGAGCAGAGGCAGACCAAGAAAGAGATGGCGGGACGATGTGGAGCGTTTTTGGCCGGACTGGCGAGATTTGGCTGAAACCAGAGAAGAGTGGAAGAAAGGGGAGGCCTTTGCCGAGCAGTGGGACACCGTATAGGCTATATAAAAAAAAATATAACGTAAATTCATTTTAAAGTAAATGTTTAAGTAACCGATTTTTTTACACACCAAGTTTTTAGGGTTCAACCCGTAAATAAAGGAAAACCAAGCGTATAGGTACAAAATAATAATAATAATAATCAGCCCATAAAAGGGAAGCCGGGTTGTTTCATACAAACAAGTACGATTATATTGGAAGTAGGGTATTTAAAGTAGAATTAACCATAACTCCGAATTTACTTCGATAAGAAAAAACAATTTTTAAGTTACATTTCATTACGTACTGAACACGTTTGCTTCACGGCCTCCCAAAGCACCTGAAGCAACTAACTTCTTTTTATTACAAGTGTTATTTCGGGATACGACGAATGCAATAGATATTAATATTACAACTTAAGTAACATTTTAACAATGGCATACACAAATGCAGGTTACTCCTCAATTTCATATGGCATAGCTACCCTAATTATGCAAGTTACAGTCTTTTAGTAAAAATTAAGCTCGTGTTGGCAAATGTCAAAATGACATATCAAAAGCAATTTTCTTGATCAGAACAAACCGTTATAGCTACCCTTGTCGCACAACAAGTAATAATAAAAAAAAACTTTAAACGGAGATTAATTACAAAATATATATAGGTAAGTACCTAAATTCTTTTCGTAATTTACCTTTTTCAGTTAAGAGAAGAGATATTGTAGATCTTACAATCCTTCATGACTGACAAATGTTTTTTTACTTTAATACTTACATAGTTAGCTTATTTCCCTTTACAATTAATAGCATATTTAATAGTCTCACACTTAACATATATTCTACTTAAATCTAAGGACAGAATAATAGGAAGCAAGATCCACCCGATTTTGTGGTAAAATAAGACATTATTGCAGAGATCACAGACTAGATCATAAAAAGACTTAATTTTACACAAAATATGTCAGCTAAATGTTTTAAATAAATTTACGTATGTTCTTTGAATAAAATCAACTTGTGTTTTATGGTTGAAGATAAAATTATGCGTAATTTAAATGTACACATTTAATTGTTTTTAATTTTCCTTTTAGCATGCATTTTTGATTAGTAAGAATACCAATACATACTGATAAACACAACTTAAACGCCATATTAAGTAACATTACGAAATAAAACGTGCATTTGTTTAACTTAAAACATGCTGAGCAAAAATGAAAATTTTAGCCTCGATGACAAAATGATTGGTATTAAATACTTGAAATAGTAATATTTTTCAACAGGCACAGGGCACAAAACATGTTTTTAGTATTTTTTAAGTTTATTAAAAAATTGTGTATCATTTCTTAGACGCTCACTTTTACTTAAGTATACTTAAAAGTTATAAATTTATCTAAACTTCTGTGTATTTAATTATAGCTCTGTGTTTGACAAATTAAATCGGAACTAGATCTACCTATAGTTATAGCTAGGTACATAAATATACAATATAATCATTTAACACATCCAAAAACAAGTTGTTGACATCAACATATCCTAAAAACTTACAAATATTTATAGTAAAATAACAATTTCTAATTTTCTTTATCGCTCGAAGTCGAATCCGTGTGTTTTCTTAACGTCCAATAATCTGAAAAAAAAAGAAAGCTATGTTTAGTAAGTTTAATAAATAATACAAAATACATTTTGAGAAATATTGATTAAGAATTTTATCTAAAATTTGGCAATGGTAAATTTATTTATGGTAAGTCTGACTTACAGATCCTACCTAGTTGTTAAAAAAATATCGAGGAAATCTTAAATAATTAGTCAATTTTACATGATAACATGATAGAAAGACAAGTTTAATAATCTTTTGGCCCTATCCCACGCTAATGCAAAATTTATCAGAACGAACGATCTGAGGTCGGATTACGATTAAGATGCCGATTGTTAACAGAAAGATTTCGAATATGCAAGTTCCAGGAATTAAACAGTTTTGTTGGATCGGAAATGCCTAACCTTTGACAGAACAGAGATTATTGGGAACTCCTATTAAGGTACTTCTTTTTCTTAAAGTTGAACAAGACTTTCGCAAGTTTTCTGAAAACCAGTTTTCTTTGAACTCACAATACATTTTTATTTATAAGGAAGCATTTACTTGTAACTTGTAAGCAATGCTATTCCTAATACAAATATAACACTTTTTTTTTTAGGCAGTCGTGTAAAAACCCTCACGACTCAGCTCAGTTCATGAACGAATTTCGAAAACTCATTACAAACACAAAACACAACCTAAAAAGTAAAAACATAAAAGGCTCGGTAAACCACATCCATTTTATTGTTAAAAGAACTCCAACCTTAATATGCAACATTGTTAAACGCGTAAGCCAGGTAGCCAGAGCCTCAATAAATACGTACTCCGAGTCGAAGTTTTTTTTATTTATTTTCCCTCAGTGTCAGCCACACTTGAAACAGGTTTATATTTGCGAGCGCTGTCCCTGTCTGACGTTAGATCTTCTCGTTTTTTAGGAGTCAACGGCGTACTTGGAAACCTTTGGCAATAACAAGTTTCAAGTAAAGAATAAGGTCGATGTCATATAATTAAAAGGACATTAAGACAGCACGGCCATTTATTTTCATGGTAAAATTTTGGGACTGTTTTTTATAATATGGTGGCTTATTTTTTTATTTCTTGATAAAACAATCTAATTTAAGTTTTATAGCAGTGAAGGGTATTTATGTAGGCATGGAGATTGGAAACAATTACTGTTTTTGTATTTCTCATACTTAGGTTTCTTAAATAAAATCAACGTAATTATTTTATAACTTTTTACAACTTGCTAACACAAAGTAAACATTATATAAATTAGATTAAATCTTGACAAATTTTATCAGATGTAACCTAACCTAAACCTTTACCCCGGCTGCCAATTTTATTAAAATAAAAAAACATTGTAATCATCAACGTTCTTAGAATCAATACAAAATGAATCCGAATCTTTCTTCACTTTTATTATTCACTAAATAAAACATGAAATAGCTTTAATGCTAACCCAAATAAGATCCACATTCGAATGGATTGCATTTTGGCTTCTGGCTTAATATAATTCGTCTTTTCTTCGAATCGTGCGCAAATAATGATTACGAACAAATCATAAGTTAAGATCATATGTGCGGATTAATGGTTTAAAATTATTTACTGTCTTGTAATCGTGTTCAAAAAATCTCAAGTCACGTATTGAAATTTGAAAAAAAAAACAGATAAAAACAACCTTCAATGTGTAATACTTACCAATTAATAAGTTATTTGAGATTAATTTTACTAAATCTTTTCTTACTCTGATAATCATTATGTTCGTATTTTATTTATTTATTTATTCAAACACACTTACATCTATCATTACAGGCTTAAACCTAATGCGACAGAGAAGTTTTAACGTAAACAATTTATTTTAATATATCTGTTTATAAGTGTGTTGTTTTATACATATCTGTTTTTCTAACGAATAACAAATAAAGCCCTTGTGAATTCGTTCAGAACACAGAGAAACAAATCTGTTTCCTCGACCGTTTAGCTATGTTTAAAGCATACTATTTCAAATACTAAATAAAATAACAATAAATCACCCGTGGTTGATTTCGCCAAATTATTTTGAACTTTTATTTAGGTAGTTAGGTACTAATATTGTGTTTGCAATTTGTAGGTAACTCACATTTCTAATGCGTGTATGTACAAACATATAATAATTCGATTCGTGCTGCTGTAGTAAACTCGTGTTTACCAACAAGCGGCCGGGTACCGTTAGTGTGAACAACCTCCATTCGACATGCCCGATTCTTGCACGTTCTCATACGCGTTTTATTAAATGAAAAAATATATTGGAGACTTGTGTTATTTGATAATAGAAAATAATCTCTAACCTTCTTAAAAAATATACTACTCAAAAGAAAAAAGGGGCCACAAGTAGTTTGATCGATCGTTATGTCGTTATTAATTATATTAAATAGTTTAGTGAAATATGTGAAACAAATTGACTACTTAATCATAATAGATCTTATCTTAATCGATTATTTTGCATGACTATAGGTACAGAACTGCTTCGCGGAGGAGCTAACTGTTTTAATGTATTACTTAAGTGAATGATTATTAGCCTAAATAAAAACAAAAGCCTTGTATTAATGCTATTAAAAAAAATAGTTTTCTCGTAACGATCAAAATACTTGTGGCGTCACCGTAGAGACTGAAATGTGCCTGTGATGAAATCGGTCACTATTACCAGTAGGGGAAACGAGACGCACATAGACTAACGTTAATGTGTGAGGGGGGCCGCGTTACTCACCCCCCCCCCCCCCCCCTCGGCCTTAACTAAGTTTCAAGCGTACTGTACCATTCCTTAACAATTTTAAGCTTGTAGCAAAATTTTGTTCGGTTTAAAGTTTCCCACCTGACCATGACTCAGTATAAAGCAATTTCTTACGAATTACATTTCGACACGAATTCGCGATTCCTGACTGGCAATTTCTTGGAACAAGTTCCGGGTTAATATCTATACAAATTTCCTTTGGAGAATTATTATGAAATAAAAATTATTAGGTAGAGTCGAGGAAATTAATTCCTGACCCACCATAAAACATTTTCATGGTAAACGTCATAACCATTTTCCTTGTCAAGCTACGCGATGTCATTATGACGTTTACTGTGTTTCATGGTGGGTCAGGAATTGATTTCCTCGACTGTGAGACCTCGGCTGTGTTTTATAAAGCTACAAGTTACAATTTACAAGCGGAAGTCTCATTCTATCACCTTTTGTTAGAAAGAGACTTCCGCTTGTAAATTGTAACTTGTAACTTTATAAAACATGGCCCTGGGCCTAGCAATTGTAAAGTTGGTGAAATAGAGGCCTGGTCAATATGTGGTCTTAGAGTCCATCGTCTGGAGGTTGACCCAGACTTAGGCCAAGCGCGGCCTACTGTCTAATTTATGCGACACGATTTTAGAATCGCGCTGTTGAAATATCGCAGAAAATTCACTGTAGTACGGGAAGTACTGGTGGCATAGGGTGCAAATTTTGGTATCGGATGGATTCACTTGGCACAGTTGTATCCTAGGTCAAACTGAGCTGATTTAGCCCGGTAGCCATCCACTACCCCCCGGGGGGTAGGGAGGGGGGCATTCAAAGTTACACGCCGCCGCGCTTTAGAATAAAAATCATACGGCTTCTATTTACCCACCATCTCGAGTATGGTATCATTTTCTGATAAACCGGACATGAGCAATTCATTTTTGAGACATTTCAAGTATAGTTTCATAGAAAAAAACGAAAATATTGACGAACATATCAAAATCGGTTTGCTAATTTTTTTATACAACTATCAGCATCTTTTAAAATAGTGAATATTGTGCAAAATAAAAAATACTGTCTTAAAGGAAATTTATTAAAAAAAAAGGCATACTTTACTATATATAGCTGTCATACGTCTATCTGAAAAAAATCGGACATGGTACGCGGCAGCCTCACGCCGTTAGTTATACCGTGTTACACGCCGCCGCGCTTTAGATAAAAGAGAATATATATAAGAGAATAGAAGTCTATTTACCTAATAACTCGAGTGTGGCACCGGCATCTGACGAATCGGAGTCGCGTACATAAAAACCCATACGTTTGCATTTCTGCGACAAAATTATCGCCTGACAAAAAAATCATGGTGCGCGCGTAGCCGTACGCAACTAGAACTAGCACGCGCGCAAGCGTGACACGTCGTAACTTGGCGTAAGTAACGTATTGCACGTTAAACTGAACGCATAAAGCCCTGTTGTTTGTTATCGGAGAATAAGGAAGCCGACAGTTATCAAGGGCTGTTGACCCCGCTTGCATGTGCAGGGGTCAACGCGTCGTAAATGAACCATTGGGTTGCGTCTGCACTCGGCGAGGTGAGGTTTCAGAGTTGTGTTACTTAGGACTGTGTTGGACTTTGAATTAGGGATATTATACCTGACAATACTTCGTTTTTTTACAAAGAAGATAAACAATCTTGACACGTCTTTTTAATGAAAAACGGTTTTTAAAAATAAGTAACCGTTACGAATAAAACCATAGCTGTATGAATAATTAAGTTTAATTGTTATTTAATTGTTACTTGCTGCTACTTATTTTTAAAGGACGTTTTTCAATAAAAAGACATGTCAAGATCTTCTCTCTCTCTATCTTCTCTCTAATGATAAAAAAACGAGGTATAGCAGCGGCTCGAACGGCAGATGCGTATGTAATTTTTATCTCTTATGGATTGCATGCAGATAGTTACACAGCTTGCTTGCTCAACATTGCGAATTTCTGATACTTGAGGTTTTTTTTTAGCCAAATCAAAAGCTTCTTGACTGCACCAACAATTCATTAATTCCTCATTCATTTATTCACTTTCAAAAGACACATTTTGGATAACAAACAACGCTCTGCTGTGAAACTTCAATCCTTAATTAAATCTATAGATATTTCTCACCAGTCACTATCAGTCAACCAATTTCGTAAATGAATGAAGCTAAGCACATTTTAAGAGTTTTTTTCTTCTAGATCTTAAAATCCACGTTCAAAAATGATAATAAAGTACGTCTTTTTCAAATTAGGTAGCGCGTTCATTCCACGCATTCCTTACCAGCCTATCGATCTTATTGATCACAAAAATCACAATGAAGACAAAAAACCAATCACGCTACATCAATATCACGCAATACAAGAAAATGTCGAGTATTGTATGTTAAATGCAGAGCTGTAAGATTGAGAATCGAAGGGAGAAACGTTTGGGTTTGAACAGAGGCAATTTAAGTGACCTAACTGATCTTTTGTTGTTATTTAATGTGTCGTGACGATTTTAGGGTTCCGTAGTAGTGTAAAGATATAAAGGGTATAAGTCATGTTATCAAGTGTCCTCTCACGCTGCAAATTAAAGTGACTTTCTTAGTGCTTTATTTAAAAACATCTAGACGACTAATGTTTCAGCGTCTGCAGTAATTAGGTATTTAAGATCGTTATTATATCCAACACTCGCTTGTGATATCAGATACTTACTTGCAAGGAGTTTTTGCTCAATAAATTAAAATCTGATTTGAATTTGAAAGGTACCCAATATAATGGTACCTTCCAAGCATTGCGGAATTTGCGGAACCAATCAGAAAATACCGATTGCCAATATGCCTCGTGCAGACAAATTTAAATGGCATATGGTGACTGTTATTTGAGAGGAATTTCCAAATTACAGATGCTGCAGGATGCATTTAGTCGATCACGGTTGAATTTTAAAATTTTAATTTAGTTTTGTGATTTATGGGTGGAAGTTGTAAAAGTATTATGCGCGAATTGCGCGATAGTGGTACAAAACAGAAAGTTCTCACTGAAGACGTCTCCACCAGGCCAAACGGCGTGGCTAGACTGAAAGAGTTTTCCCGTGATCACCATACGGGACAACGGTTTGATACGCAAGGATTTCGCGTTAATTTTCCGTTCAAGTTAGTTTCATTTCAATTCAAAGCAATATCGTTTACCAGTTACAAATGTTACAAATATAAAAGGACTTTACGCCATTTAAACCAGTCATTCCTAAAATGTGGGATCGACAGGCCAAGGTCCTCTCAGGCTTGTGTGTTATATATAGGTAGGTACAATAGGGGGTAGATCATTTAGTATATCACGTTTTTAGGGTTCCGTACCTCAAAAGGAAAAAAACGGAACCCTTATAGGATCACTTTGTTGTCCGTCTGTCTGTCCGTCTGTCTGCGTCAGTCTATCAAGACCCTTTTTCTCTGGAACGCGTGGAGGTAGCATGCTGAAATTAATATCAAATACTCAAGTCTGCGGTCCCTTGAAGCTGTGAAAAAATCAACCTTCCAGGTGAACGCAATCAAAAGATACAGTCATTAAAAAGATGGTTTCCATACAAATCGCCGTACTGAGAAAACCTAAAGAGTACTTCCAGTTGTCCTAGAAACTTGAAATTTGGTATGAAGGTAGCTCTTATAGCACAACCACTCGGAAAAGTCTCAAACTCTTAAACTTTTATGTCTGTCTTATTTCGTAGTCATTAGACTAATAATAAGATCACCCCACACTGCGTACAATTTGCTTATGAGCAGGGCTTTGCTAACACTGGACTTCTTAAAACACGGGGAAAAGCGTTAAAACCTTTCTACGGAACTTGTCCGGTTTTTTTTGTATAGTGGGTAGCTAGTCTCTGAATAAACGGATCATGGGTAACCTATCAGAATTCAGAACTCAAGCAAACATTTTACCCTCGCTTCGTTTCACCTTTTTTCATTTGTCCGTAAATTTTTCAGGATTTATTTCAAGACCATCGTGTAGAACCCTTTAGGTTAGGTTTGGTTTGTTTTATAAAAATCATGAAATATTTACAGTTTCGGAAAAAATTGCATTCGAACAAACGTTTTTTCGGACAAACTAACCCCGGATCTAACCCCGGATCAAGAGCAACAAATATTATTCAGCAGTGCCGACAAGGATGGCAGTGGGGCCTAAACAGGCTGAAGACGATATTCAAACACAAGCAAAGTTACAG
The DNA here is from genome assembly GCA_963691665.1 of Clepsis dumicolana. NCBI lineage: Eukaryota > Metazoa > Arthropoda > Insecta > Lepidoptera > Tortricidae > Clepsis > Clepsis dumicolana. The sequence continues at coordinate 4,012,442 of OY829524.1, read as the reverse complement.
TAAAAACTGACTCCCACAATTAATAATTATGAAGACACCTGCAGCTTAAGTATAGCACCCTTCTTTGACTCCCATAGGGCACGGGGGGCCGCTTGTCACGGTGGATGCCCCGTTCCGCGCCACAACACAATGTTTTATGTCAGTACGTTGCTTTCGGAATCGTTGCCAACGGGATGTTGGTTTCGAAAAACCGTTGGATATTTGAAATGACTCGTAACCCAGTTTACAACATGCAAGGGATATTGGGTTAGTAAGAGTTGCATTGCGGGCTACGCATAATGGAGTTCGTAAGTGGTCGATCAAGGGGCAACAACGTAATGCTTCTTGCACGAGTATTTGGAGATATCCTAACAGTTTTTTCAATAAATTATATGTAGTATTATTGTATTTTTATGGTTATCCCGTTAAAAAATATTAAGCTTTTTAAATATTTACTGATAAAAGTGTAGGGAACACAGAAAACCAGAAAACACAACATGAAGCGTTCAACGCTTGCTGTGGCGTATGGATACTCCTCTGTACTTTCCGGAGCAAGGAAAATGAGGATAATTCAACTTCGTTCCTGATGGAAAAAATGTGACGAAAACAGGAAGTCCAGGTAACACATAGTCAAAACTAAAATCGGACGCGGAAAAAACCATAGACACTGCAAACCGCAGCATTGTCTTAATTTTTCTTTCGAACGTATGTGACTAAAAACCCAATCAGATGAAGTGACAAACGGACCGACACTTCCTTATATGCATTCTATTGTTCAATCAATCGTAATAGATATTACGCTTCTAGGTATTGAGCTTATTATAATAATGCAAGGCTTGTTTGTGTATATTGACACGAGACCTTGGACTAGAAGCTAGTGGAGTACAATCGAACACAGAATGGGAGTTTTGCCTTACCCGAACTTTTGAAGCATTTCTATATTACTTGTGAGTTGTGATGTTGTTAAAAACCTCATCACTCGGATTTTCGGGTTGCGGCTCAGTGCTAAACGGCTGGCGCTTCATGGTGTTTGGCCAGTGCAGTAAAGTAAGTATTCAACTTCTTATTTTATTATTTTTGGCGATACTTCAAGCGGAATAACGCTATCCAGTAACGCGTCTCAATAGAAAGAGGGCTAGAAAAATACTCTCAAACGCATGGCGTAAGAATTACTAAACAGAGCAATCAAACTACAGTAAATAAAATTAAACATGCAACAAATGCACACAACGTTAAAATTGAAGTAATTTTAAATAAATCAACTAATGATGATGTAATAATTGAACTAAACAAACTATTAAAAGAAAACGAATTAAGTATAATACCTACCGGTAGTATCAGGTTAAATCCTGTCGATGTTGAGTCATCACTGGGTGTGATCAATGACCTTAGATACGTCAGGGAGGCCAAGAACCCTTTCAAGAATCCATTGGAAAATAATAGTGAAGTGTGTGATTAGTTTACACTAGTGTTTCCATCTCTAGTAAAAAGAGTAAGCCCTGCATCTAAATATTTCACTTAAGATGTAAGTTGCACTTCAGAAAAATAACTAGATCATTCAATAGACCCAAAGAAGTGTTTGAAGAGCTGTTTTCTTTTTATAAACCTGTCTTTAGCGATGTATTTATCATAGACGTCATACTTAGCCAGTACAGCTAATTGGCTTATTTTGAAATGTCTTGAATGAAGTCAGTAGAATTTCTGTAACTCCTAAATTCCACAACTGCGCCTTGACTCCATTTATGTGAGCTTTACCTAATAAGGATATTACAAGGTAATTGGTGTCAAGTGGCTACACTCCCGACTCTGCAAATAACTTGAAATGTTTATTTGGATGGTATATCTAATCTTTGGTTAAGAATTTAACCTAGTATTGCATATCTAGTGTCAATATTAGCTTCAATAGAGTTCTGAATTTGTTATTGCTTTTTGCTATCGTTATTTAGCTTAGATTTCTTCGGTGATAGGTTTTTTGAACGCATTTAAGTAGACTTGTAGTTCTAAGTTCCGTCTAAGTCTAATTATCTTCTATGATCATTTCATATTCGTAGAATGTAATAGTATACGGTTGTAGGTTTACATGATAGTGTCACCATTAAAGTGTCACGTTGATAAGGGATACTTTCGGGTGTTAAGTATAGTAACTAAACAATAAGACCGTATCATTTACTTCAGGCAATCACTCTAAAAGTTGATAACAACGTTGATGCAGATGCTAAATAACATATGACAATATGTACCCATCTACCTATATCGAGTAATGCGTTACATATTTTATCCTTATTAAGGCTAGAACATCACCTCCCATTATCTCTTTTTACTGCGCCTGCGCCCTGCCTATAATTTTCAACGCTACAGAATTAAAAATACAAAATCAGTTATAATTGCTCTGGCAACAATTTGCCTGGTATTTTTCGCAACACTACGCTGCAATTACAAGGTAGCGATTGACTCATGATTATTTTTTCTGAGAACATTAATTATATTTGTTGCCAGTTTATTATTGTAAGTTAAATGGCATTACTTAGTTACAATGTATTCTGATAATTGAGTGGTTGGGATTTTAATAATTGTCCATCAAGGTTTTTAAGATCAAGTTATTCATTGAGTAGATCAGTTGCCGTTGTTTTTTGTGTTTTAATATATTTTATCCTTGCTGCTATATTTTACTCATAAAAAGCTGTTTATTAAATTTAACTAAATGTTTTGGTGTTAGCTGTTTGTGACGTTAATATTGCTAAGTACATCTCAACAGATTTATTTTTTTTGCAGTAAATAAATTAATCTTATACATAATCAAAATAAAAACTTATCCTGTTATTCATAAACCTAATATGCCGTTAAAGTTCGTTTGTCCCTTTTTGTCACATTGACATTTTCTCTAGTAAGAAGAAGACAGAACCTATTTTAGCTATTAGAGGCTTGAGTGACGTTTATGAATAAGGGCATTAATCTTCTGAAATCACCATGTTTTATCTGCAGGGGAGCAGGACTCATCAATAATATAAATATTTGTAACTTTGATAGCAACGTTCGCATACCCATCTTATCAGCGATGGTTCATCAATTCCTTCAATCAATAGGCACAGCTTACATAATAACATGAACGCGACCAATGAGAAGGAAATTGTGTAATGGACAAAAAACCATGGTCTGTGCATGACGCAAGCGGTCACCGACCCCGACTATGAGGCATCTTTCGGCCGGCCCCTTGAAATCACTTGAAAATAATACAGGATTTTTTCTCATACCTAATTAATCTTCAAAATCGACGCTACAAACACTCATTTGGTTTTGTGAAAAATTTTGAACGATTTGTCAGATCGAGACGTAAAAAAACGACTTCGCATAAAATGCGAGGGTTTGTAATGACTCGAAGAAGCTAGACCGATGGTCCGTCTTAGGGCTTTAAAAATGGTCCTGGGCTAAGATTAAAATCTTGTTCTAAGCGTGGGAAGATCGCTAAAGTTAATGGTGCCAAGTCCTATGTGACGGGACTTAAAAAAGGCATGAAATTTCGTGTTTCCGCCCACTTAGAGGAAGTCACATGGCGGGGACGGGGGTATTGCCCGAAGGCAGGATAATCGTGAGAGCATTAAAAGTAAGTGTTAGTTAGTCCTTTGCTTGTCAGTTCCTCATTAAAGTAGGCACTAGAGTAGATAATAGTCCGAAGTTGATGCATGTCTTCTTCTATTATCCTAACTAATACTATAAATGTGAAAGTAACTCTGTCTGTCTCTCCGTTTCTCTGTCTGTCTGTTTGTTACCTCTTCACGGGAAAACCGCTGCACCAATCTAGATGAAATTTGGTAAGAAGATAGTTTGAATACTGAGGAATAACATAGGCTACTTTTTATTCGGGAAAATTGTATAATTTCCGCGGGGTATATTATAGCTAGTATATTATATTATCCTCATAATCTGACATACTTTCCTAGTTATTACAAAAGAAGACAAAATATGTTTCCTGTTAAACTAAAACTAAAAATATAAACTAGGCTAGAAGATAAAATAGGCTAGGAGAAATAGAGAGGAGTCTAGATTTCATTTTGCGTGCTGAATAATCGGTCATCTGTAAAAGTCAGGAATATTGTAATCATTCGTCATTAGTGTGTCATGTTCATGTCTCATGTCACAAGTTGACTAAGATACTTCACCGATTTATACACTAAGCACGAACTTCAAGTAGCTTGAACATTTGTATCAAGCAAGAGCGAGGGAAATCTCCGATTAACATGTAAATGCGTAAGCATCGAGCACACATCTCGAATGATGAAAGGTGGTGTCTAACAAACAAATGAAACACGACGTGTTAAATGAAACACGACGTGTTAAATGAAACACGACGTGTTAAATGAAACACGACGTGTTAAATGAAACACGACGTGTTAAAGGGATGCGGCTGACTGTATCCCAAATACCTGATTAAAATAAGGAAGGTTGTTCTTACGTCTATAGTACGTAAATGGTCACTCACTTTACCATAAAGGAATTACGAAGGAGTCTACAACTTCACAGCAAAATTTTTATAAAGACAAACACAAGGCATTGACACGTCGTTGCTTGCCAGGCAACCTAAATTAAAGTCTAAACCTGTTTTCAACAAGCTATAGTACTAAAACAGGTATCAAACTATCTAAGTATTGTCTCAGATGTAGTCAGGAGGTAAAGTAATTTTGCAAAAACGTTAAAATTGCTGCCAGATGGCGAAGTGACGTCATCTGAGCTGCAAGCTAAATTATAGGGTTTGTTGCTTGCAGCCAGTAAAATGATTAAGGCTTTGTCACGTTCTACCCGATACGACCCAGATACACCCAAAACACCCAATATTCTGCAATCGGGCTCTTTAGTTTTATGAAGATTAGGCGTGTTATCCTTATCTTGTATTGCTTGTTACAAGAGGATAGTATGCTCGCCTCGCCTCGCTTCTGTGATATACCAAAGGGTTGAAACCTGAAGAGAATTCCACAAAAATTTTAATCATAAGATCGCATCCACATCCACAAGAGCGTCTGTTTTGATTTAAAGTCATTATAAATAATTCAGACGTGTCATTGACTTACAAGGCTCGCTCCGCAGAGCAACCAACAATGCCTTGGAGTCGCATTGGATCCAACAGGGCATTGTGGTTATAATCGTGCCTCGGTAGAAGACTTAGCTTATTCAGTTTTCGCAACAGTAATAAAAACAATGATCTTGCAAAATAGAAAGCCGTCACAGTGAATTCTAAAATTAGACGCAGTATTTTTAGCTGCGGCTTTGTTGAGTTTTGAGATACGAGACGGCTTTCATTAGTAACTGTTATTTTATTATCGTCGCCAGCATTTATTTTCCACTGCTAGCCAACAGCCTCCTGTAAAACCCAGTGTGGATAAGACACGTCACACAAATGAATAAAACAATTTGTGTGCCTGCTTGTTCAATTCAATCACACAATTCTAAGACCTTACGTAGAGGTTTCTTAACGTTGAAATCGATAAAATCACTACGAAATTTCTCGAAGGATGGATAATAATACATAATAGTAAATGACTCGGAGCTTACACCTGGCGAGCACTGTGTTTGAGTGTGTCCCTATGGCACGGGCAGAGGCAGCATCCCAATGTACCCCTTAAGCCAAGTTTAAACCTGCAAGAAATTGCGGCGTTCAGTCGCCCACTCCAGACTCGTTCGCTTTACGGCCTCGCATGATATTTCTTGCAGTTCTAAACTCGGCTTAAACTTCATTAAATTGTCTAAATGGCATCTACACGTTAGCTTGGGTTCGGCTCCGCGCACGCCTCCCAAAGGACTGGGACACCTTTGTCCCGTGAATGGGTGATTCATACAATAATAATAAATCAATTAGGATATCTACTACGAATGCCGGACGACTGTTCTACAAGGCATAATCCTGTTTAAAGGACTCAGTTGTTCAGAGTAAGCCTTTCCTGATAATCTCCATCTTCCTCGCAACATTGTTGCCGATAAAACAAATCAATTTATACGCTACTAAATCTTAATGAATAATGATAGGGCTGCCCAGTAATTTCGTTCGACGATGCGTCTTGCCCGCTGCATCTTGACTTTATCTCGAATTTCAACTGTATATGTTACACACATAACACAACTATATGTATATGTGTAATTCAGAGGCAAATGCATTTACCATTTTGTTTAATCAGGGTGTGTACTTTAGATAAAGTTTTTAGGGTTGTCACTTAGGCTCAGCGCAGTGCAAGGGACTGGTTAAGTTGAAAGAAAATATGACGATTTCAATCTCCCGAGTTAAATTTCTCGAGCCACTTACAGCAATGAATTATCGATTAAAGTAGATAATAAAATGTTGGTTTTCGTTCGCTCCTCTGAGAGATTTTTCATACCGTTTTTTTTTTTAGCATGGCCTAGTTAAAGTAGAAAGGAACACTTGTTCAAATAGAAAGGTAAAATGATATTTTTGAATCGATTGTTTGTTCTCGTTAAAAATAGGGAATACATCAGAGAGCAGGTGAAGAAACTTTGTATAAAGGGTTTAAACCTTTGTCTCGAGATTCTCACGCGGAATTAAGACGTGCCTCGCTTATTTATTGAAACTACCGTTGAATCCTGAGTTGGGATTATAAGTATTCGGAATTCCTTACATATATTTCAGCTACGAGTGTCCGCGAAACATCGTCATGTTCGTAACTATTACTGGCCCACAACAAGTTTCTTTTTACGTCGTTACACTTATTGTTAAGTTTGTCAGCTCTAGGTTGTGTAGTTTCTTCAAAACTCCAATATCAGGATACTCTCTTGAATAAGGATTAGGCTACGTAACGATCATAATTTTACCGAAGATCTTAAAGAGTCTCAAAATAGTTATTACCATATTTCGAATCATTGCAACATATATACAATACTAAGCTGACGATTCGTGAACTGCTGATGTATTTACTAATTTTCAAAGTATAATTCGTTCCCGTGGGAAGACAAGAAACTTCAGAGGCCGGAAAGCTTGTGTTAATTACTTCAAGTCTAATTAGAAGAGAAAGCCGACCTTCGAATATGCGGTCATGAGTTCAAAGACAGCAGCATGGTGTAAAATTAATGAATGTGAGTTTAATGGAAGACATTCTCTTACTCAAGATAGGTAACCTACTTTTCCATAAAACTTTCTCAGCGGCAGATGACATTAAAAATGGTTTTTGTTCATCAGGATCTCTAGGACGTCGATGTGAAAACTATGTACTTACCCAAATTTTATAAAAAAGTTGAAGGTTCTGTTCAGTTGTAACTATTAACAGGTTCAGTTTTCAATACTATTAACCGACCATTTTTGATGATATCTTTTCAGTTTGTGACAAGGTTGACCAAATGGTCAGTCGAGAATGGTGGCGACAGTACGAATAAAAATAAACATTGTGTTATTGAAATTTGATAGCTATCCAAAACAACCAGAATAAAGAGTAAAACATTTACTCTCTACCTAACTTTATGGCCAATATTGGCAATAAAAGACCGAATATTTTATCCAAATTACTTCTTACCCTGTAATATGCAGAACGAGTTCAGTTTATTTTGGGATCGAGCGAAATTGAAATACTTCAGTCGCAATCTTTGGCAAATATTGTTGGTTAAATTCTTGGTTTTACGAGTACACTCCGGTGATTGAACTCGAGAATTTTAGCTTCTCAGCAATTTGCTCGTGTCATTGATTGAGGATGTGGGAACTATGGTCTCATTATTCTGAGAGGAAGCCTTCGTAACTGTAAACAGAAATTATCTATTCGAGAATTTACTATTTCTATTCGAGAACGTACTTACGTATTTATTACGTAATAACTAATTAAATTGCACACAGGATCGATAGCTAGCGCACTTAAAATCATAGACTAATAAAGACTAAAATAACTGTAGCAAGAAATAAATTAATCTTTCATCTTTGAAAATGCAGAAAATATTACCGAGTTTGTTAAATCAAATCTTAGACCTGAAACCGAAGGGTTTTCCAATGAAATTAATGCTTTGTCTAACTGACCAGTTAAAATTGGCGGGAATTCGTTGGCCAATCAAAGATTTCACATTGATCAATAATAGGAAATGCAATGTCTATCTTACCTGTCATTTGCAGTTGTCGTCTTGAAGCCGGCGTGCGGGGCGTACGCGGCGTACGCGCTGCGTGCGGCGTACGTGGTGTGCGTGGCGTACGCGGCGAACTGCCTCCACTGCCCGCGCGTCTCGGACTCCCCAACACCCGCAGTTCCGTGTTCCCGACGTTCCCTAACGCCTCCATCGCCGACCTCGGACTCGACTTCGGACTATCCTCCTCCATAAACTTCACCGGCGAATCCATCTTCGACGCCTTATAAACGCATTCAGTCTCAATGTCGAAGTTGAATCTTCTTATGAAGCGTTTCCTTTCCCTCGCGTACTGCTCCGCCATCATGCGCCTTGTCTCATTCCGGTCCGGAGCACCGAACAGGCACTTGCAACTCCCGCGCCGCCTCCTCGGTGTATTCCCAACGTTCCTTAAGGCTGCCATCCCAGTAGACACTTCAAATCTCCTCTGCTTCGGTGTACGTCCTCCCGCGGCCATGACAGTAATACGTCAGGTGATCAAGACTGGTTTGCGAACATCTGACTAATAATCTCCCGAGAGAAAACAGCTGTTCTCAGGTAGCTGAAAGGGAGGATGTTGAACGCGTGGGTTAGAGCGGGGTGGGAATAACACCTGGCGGTATGAAACCGCGCCAATTCTAACCTCTAAGCTATAGCGCGGCGTGGTTGGTCGGCTGCGTGCGCGCGCGCAAGCTTCCCGTATGAGACTGACGCTTCGTTTCCCGCGCTTGGCCGCGTGCGCCGATTTTGGCAGTCACTTGGCGCGCAAACTCAACAATGGATCCAAGGACGCTTTTTTGTACGTCTTGGGACACAGGTGAAGTAAGAAAGGGGACGGTTACAATACTGCCCTAGTACAAGTGTTTCGTCGCAATAGAAATATACTTAGAGTTATTTATAGACTGTGACGATATCGTGTGTTGATAACAGGAGAATTTCGAGCGTTATGTCATGGAAATTTGGAGGTTTGCTTGACTGTTCATCAGGTTATTTGACCTTGTCAAAGAATATAATTAAATTATATACTAACGTAACCCCTTGTTGATCAGTGATCACTCTATCGCTTTGAGGTTATTTTTTGATAGATGTGGAGAAATATTCTTATTCTTAGGTAGCTAAATCGAAGAGCGACAGTCACCTAGAATTCCTACTTATTAATTCTCAAAATAAAACTAATCAAGCTACACCTGAAGTTACTGCAGAAATTATTTTATCTTCAACATGCATTGACCGACCATAATTTTTACCGCCAAAAATGTCCACTTCTAAGTGTGGGTTTGTTGCTATCGCAACCAAGGCATTAAGTACCATTACTTATCACGCACCGTATATAGGTACCTATATATATTATTGGCATAGATTACACTGGCTGATGAATCATAAACCGGGTAGCGAGAATGGTATGATCTAATCGCTTAGGTCAAAAATAATATGTAGGTATGGTCCCACCTACCTTATGGTTCAAATCAGTTTTTGAGCAAGCAATTATAGGTACTTACCTATACCTATATACTTACTGATTTAAACTTTCGCGATTATCACACATTATCATGATACTCGGGACTTAATCGCGTAAAAAAATATATATTTAAATTTGAATTTAAATACCTCGACGTTTCGGACGCGACGTTGCGTCCATGGTCTCGAAGGGACTGAAGAGGCGGGTATCAACATCTAGCTCCACGGGTTCCTCGAACTACCCGCACTTGGTCTTTTTTATTAGTTTTTTCACTAGGGTTGCCACTAGTCCGACACACAACATTCACAACATCCGGCGATTTATGAGACGATATTTGATGACGCTTACACATACTGATTACCGGATTCCACGAAGATGAAAGCTTGAAACCATCCTCCCGGTTGAAATTACGATGTTTCCTGATTTCAACTGCTTCAGGTACAATTCTACTATAAAAATGCCGCTCAGTAGAGAGGATCGTGGGGTTATGAAGCTCAATCCAGTGGTTTGGTCCTGATTCCAGTAAATGTTCGGCAACAGCGGACTTGTTAACCTGACGATTCTTGACAGCTACGATGTGCTCCTTGACTCTTTCAGCTATGGTGCGCTTCGTCTGCCCTATATAAGAGCTCCCACAGCTGCAGTCGATCTTGTAAACGCCCGGTGATTGGAAAGGTACAACATCCTTTGGTGATCTGACGTGGCTCGTGATCTTGAATAGCGGCGTATACACATTATTACATGGATTACGCGTCCGAAACGTCGAGGTATTTAAATTCTAATTTAAATATAAAAGTTTTTTACGCGATTAAGTCCCGAGTATCATGATAACCTATACCTATAGTTAAATCGATGAATCATCTTGTATTAAAAGAAAGTCTATGTTTTTAGCCTAGCTTCTGTATTTATTATACTTATTAAGTATCAAATCAAAATTTATTCCAAATCTAAGATAACTAAGAACTTCTTCAGGGCTGGAAAAATCGTTGTGACAATTTGTTGCTGCACTGCAGATCAATATAATGTTTATCTTTAGCCATTATCATTAACATAGGATGGCATCAAATATGTATGAGAAGCTACTGGTGTTTTGATTGCTTTTCTCTTCTGGTTTTGTTACATTAGGCTTACGAAACAAATTAGGTACTAAAATACCTACCTAATAAGAACTTTTTTGTTAGGTAAATTTTTATCTACATTCCAGCACGATTTACCACTGTGATTTACCTGTAGATTTTCTGTTTGACCTTTGCATTAACATTGCCATATAAATTTTATGTATTGACCGCGATTACCTTATAGGTTTGATGAGCTCTCGATATATCGATGCAGTTAGTGTGTTATCATAATAATTGAGGGCCACGCTCAAATCATGTGTCGCTATAATTAAAAACACAAAAACAGCAAAAATCGATATAACGGTCGGTTTACCAACAACGATATCAAACATATGCCACTTTTCAATAAGATAATTACCTATATAGCACATGTGGTCAGTTGGCCACTCAAGCAAAATATTAATAACCGAATAAAATGATATTGTACAATAGGGCTAATTCGTATCGGAAATCATTACAAGCAGAAATCACTAGGTAATTGAAAACTGCGAATGGATCGGAAACCGTGAAGTTAGGGTGCGATATTCCATGGGTTTAGGGTTCCTTATCAAACCTGGATAAACCCTTATTTTAATAAAGGTGATAACCCAGTGGGTCGTGGGTTCAAACCCCGGCTTGCACCTCTGAGTTTTTCGGAATTTATTTATGGGCGGAATTACGTTTGTAATTTATCATGAGATTTTCGGTGAAGGAAAACGTCGTGAGGAAACCTGTACACTGCTGCGAAGCAATTCAATGATGTGTGTGAAGTTCCTAATCAGCACTGGGCCCGCGTGGTAACTATAGCCCATGCCCTCTCATTCTGACAGGAGGCCTTTGCCCAGCAGTGGGACGTAAAAAAGGCTGGTGATGATGATGATGATGATGAATAAAGGTGCCCTCAGTTATTTGCAAACATAACTATGTTACCAAAAAGTAACTTCAACACGAATAACTAAATCTATCAGTGCGAACTTATAATTCCTTAAAGTACTTACCGAGTACAATTTTAAGTAACAAGTTCGATCCTCGCTCGGAGCAGATAATTATTTGTAGGTATGATGAATACGAATGTTTGGTCTTGGGTCTTGAATGTTTTAATATGTATACACGTGTATAATATGTGTACAATACGTGTGTGTGTAATATGTGTGCATGTATCTATTTATATAAGTATGTTTGTTGTCGTCCCATAAAGGATAGGCAAAGGAAACTGAGTCCATGCAGCCAATTGAATGGCTTGAAACTTTTTTATCTGTTTTATATTTTTTTAGTTTTCTCATGTATAACTGTCTTTTGTCTACAAATTGCCTTTATTGTTTATTTGTTAAATTACCTCTTCCCTTTTCACCGTCATGTGTTACACTGTTTTTTTGTCTACGTATTAAGGTTTAGTTTTAAATCGGGGTCCCTCTGAAAACCAACGCCGTGGTCCCAGCCGCGGCACAATGCTGAGAGGGATCCTGTTCAACGTCTTTGTTCACTTCTTTTAATTGTTTTTTTTATTAAACTTGTCAATTGTGTACGTTGAATAAATATTATTCTATTTTATCCACTGTCTAATACCCAGCGTTGCTTAAGTTGAAACTTGACCAAAATTACTCTCGAAAACGTCTCGCGTTTTTCACATATAAATATTATAATACACTCACTCGATGCTTTTGTACAGTTCTAGTAAATCCATCTATACAGGCTGCTTTTGAAATTATTTTGTTGTACGGAACCCTTGTAGGTATAGTATAGGTGTTCATGCTTCACTTGAATATTTAATAAACACTCTGTCAATACATTATTATCGTTTTGTCGTGTTATTGTTTATTTGTAATGACACGAGGAAATGACACGCGCTGACAAATGTGGTTTTAATTCTCATTCAGAATCACGCGATATGGTTAGATAATAATAACAGCATAACATATAATTTGTCCGCACACTTCTGCGAAGCAATTCAACCGTGTGTGTGAAGTTCCCAATTCGGACTGGGCCCGCTTGGGAACTATAGCACAAGCCCTCTCATTCTGAGAGGAGGCCTGTGCCCAGCAGTGGGACGTAAAAAGGCTGATATGATTATATATTTTGTTGTTAAAAATAAGTGACCTACTTAATGGGTTATTTTGGTTTTTACATGCAAGGTTAGATAAGGTTGCAAAACGCCCTGTGACCGACACGTTTATTCCAATAATTGACACCCTGCTTGTCACCTTTATTGCTGCGTGTTAAGATTGAAGGTGTCAACTATTGGGACAGTGTCGGACACAGGGACTTTTCTCTTATAATATAAAATATAACTTATCATCACCAGACTTTTTTACGTCCCACTGCTCACAGATGACAGGCCTATCCTCTCAGAATGCCAATCCAACGCGGGCCCAATGCGGATTGGGAACTTCACACACATCATTGAAGTATTCTTATTTGTGACCTACATGACTGTAAATGCCATAACTTACTAATAATACTTATTTTATTATTTACTGTCCACTTTGAACTTCATTGGCTAAAGTTGCGTATTAGCACGGCAACGGCATAAAAACGCGTAACTTCAATTTTGCAAATTTCTCGCGAATATTCATTCATCTCGCGTTGGAAAAATGGCGGAAACGCCACAATGAACGCCCGGCGCGACTTCCGGTACACTCGGGCGCGTAATTCTGGGTTACGCACCTGTTGTCTGGTAGCCATTTTACATTTTTATTATAAAATAACTTACTGCCTCACAGTTTAAATTTTTCTATAAAAAGTCACACAGAAAAAGTGTTTTTAAAATCAACATACAATGACAATGTTGTTTTTAAAATCGCCATTATTTTTAAGAAATTATGTTTTCACCTACTATAGGTAGATCAAGTTTTATTTTTAGATTATTACACTTTTAGTACTTATTAATATACTTAGTTAATAGCAGTCCTACAATGTGAATAACTAACACACAACACATGCCTACATAAATTACGATGTAAACAATTACTTAATCGTAAGGAAGTTCCAAAGAAATTAGGCACAATATCAGCTACTAAGTCTGATAATTTTGAATTATCATTAACGTTTCTATATTTATTTATTCTACTATACAACACAACAAAATAACATTCAGTCTCCGACGATATCCCTGTGGCCTGTGGTATGTTGTGTACTTATTGCTATGTAACATTTATCATAAAAGGCGATAAGAAAATGTCAACGGTCAAATATTGTTCGTTAAAACTCATGTATTGTATAATTACAATTAGTTATATAGTTGTAATGTACAACTCTTTTTTCATAGTTTAGCTAGCAAAACATGTTGAACTGATTGGCATATCGCATGTGTAAATCGAACACGTAACTGATAACCTTACAGCCTGTAACTTCAAAACAAATATATTTTAACTAACGAACTGTTTTATCAAAAAATATAACAATTTGAAAGCAAACAAATGATTGTCATTTGTTAGCTTTGTTACCGATACATCGCGTGCCGAATTAATTTGTATGAAAAAAAAAAGTATGTATTGCCTAGTTTTTTTAAAGTTAATTAAGATACCAGTTTACGTTTATTAGGGCTTATACTTTTAGCCCTTAAAATATATAATATTATGTTCGTATGGAATTAACACGCTGTATACGTAATGTTACATTGAGTTATTGCTCTTCAAGTATATCGAATTACCGAAGTCGTGGGTAAAAACAAGTTGTGAATAAACCATATTCTTAGCAATACGAAAAGATATAATTTAGATTAGTTAGATTACTTAGATAAACAAATAAGTATTGTATGGTAAGAAGCGTGCCTAAAACGTACCGCAATGAAATGCTTATTATGATGCATGTTGCATTGTCATCTGGTTCTTTGTTAATGCACCTACCAAAATTTTTAGTTTTAGTGAGTATGCGCGGTAGTGTAAGGGCCGAGCTGTTGGAGCGAGCAGAGTGGGTTCCGGCTGCAAGACAGCCCCCATACTACGAAATTCGAAAACCGAAGTTCGTATCGTATCGTCCCGCTCACTCTCGTGTTAAATAATATAAGCTTGAGAGGGACGGCACGATACGAAGTTTGAATTTTGCACTTCGTAGTCGGGGGCAGCGCTGCAGTGTCCCTCGTGAGTAGGCACTGTCAGCATTTGCTGACGCCGAACCGTTTACTACTAATCTATTCTTTTGTTTTCATGTTATGTTAATTTTATGTGTGCTGTTAGTAATACATATTTTTTCTTTCTTTCTAAAAGTTTTATATAATAACTTGCGCACGCGACTGTCCTTTACCTGCGGACCCTGCGGAAGCGATATTGTCTCACGCCCGAGGCCATTTTTTTTGCTGTCGGTACAATTTCAAGTGCTTTACCCATTATGGTTCATGAGGCATTTTTATGGCCCAGATTCGTTATAATGGGAGGTGTAAGAGATAAAGTGGTCTATTTAGTCGAGGATTGCAACTGCCTGACTACACCTTTGAAATAAAATGAAATTAATTTATTGCAGTAGAAATAGCAGAATTAATTCCATCTACGTTTTCTACCTACTACCTTACCTACTTTACCTTTGTTACTTAAATTATAATCTAAGTAACTCTTCATGATAAAATATAGTATTAATCTTACCGAAAATGTTGTTAGCGTATCGGTCTTATTAGCACTGAGGTGACACGAGATACCTACCTATGTGTGGGTAAGCTTAGCTCACAGAACGACTCATTTTTATTAGCACTGAGGTGACACGAGATACCTACCTATGTGTGGGTAAGCTTAGCTCACAGAACGACTCATTTTTATTAGCACTGAGGTGACACGAGATACCTACCTATGTGTGGGTAAGCTTAGCTCACAGAACGACTCATTTTTATTAGCACTGAGGTGACACGAGATACCTACCTATGTGTGGGTAAGCTTAGCTCACAGAACGACTCATTTTTATTAGCACTGAGGTGACACGAGATACCTACCTATGTGTGGGTAAGCTTAGCTCACAGAACGACTCATTTTTATTAGCACTGAGGTGACACTAGATACCTACCTATGTGTGAGTAAGCTTAACTCACAGAACGACTCATTTTTATTAGCACTGAGGTGACACGAGATACCTACCTATGTGTGGGTAAGCTTAGCTCACAGAACGACTCATTTTTATTAGCACTGAGGTGACACGAGATACCTACCTATGTGTGGGTAAGCTTAGCTCACAGAACGACTCATTTTTATTAGCACTGAGGTGACACGAGATACCTACCTATGTGTGGGTAAGCTTAGCTCACAGAACGACTCATTTTTATTAGCACTGAGGTGACACGAGATACCTACCTATGTGTGGGTAAGCTTAGCTCACAGAGCGACTCATTTTTATTTATTACCGATTTGACTCTTTACAGAGACGACGTTTTTATGACTTTATTTTCTGCCATTACCCATAAATTAGACTAAATTAAACCGGTGTTATCTTAAGAGGAGATAATATTAAAGATGCAGGACTGGTTTTTTAATTAGCCCAATTAGTGAGCCTTTCCAGCGCAATTAAAATCAAGTGTGGCAGCAATAAAGTCCACTACCGTTTTATGGTGGGTGTATTGAGGGTTTCCCGAATAGAAATCTTGTGATTAGACTCGTATTTTGATATCTGAATATTATTAGAGATATTTAAACTACGATAACATGGCCCGCCCCTCCAAATTCGTTGGGAGTCTTGCTGGGCTGTTGAATACTCTTTTCAACCTGGTCCAGCCACCGTTATCGAGGGCATTATAACAATTGGTTTAAATAAATAATTGAACACTGCGAGTTAAATAACCAACAGAACTCAGAAAAGTAAAAAAACCCCGACATTGTCGATATAAAGTTCAATATTTCAAAAACAGGTGAACTGATTTTAATAAAAGTTAGCTAAGAACCATCTCGATTAAACTAGCTTTTGATAAAAAAACCCGCATCGAAATCTGTCCCTCCATTTGGGAGCTATGATGCTACAGACAGATACACATGACAAACTTATAACACCCCTCTTTTTGGGTCGGGGGTAAAAATTGCATCTAAATGCCGACTTTTCAATCCTCAGATAAACTTATTCGATATCTGTAAGATAAGAGTTTATCTGGGGAAAAATCGCCCTTAATACAAATTTTATTTGGGGAAAGTCTGCTTTTATTATCGTGGAATAGAATCTCAGAACCTTAAGTCACACTTATTGCTTAAGTAACTATACGCTTTAAAATGCCTATACAACTTTTTCCACCCGGCGTTCCTCACAGCATCCTTCCTTCCGGTTCTAATTGTTTATTTTATTGCTAAAAGTTACACATTTGTGATTGGAAACATAATTTATGGCCGTTACAAGAGCTCTTGAGTTTGTTGGATTATTTACAGATGTTTCGTACACCTTTCTGGGTTTAGCCGAAAGGTGTAGTAGCCATGGGTCCGTTTGATTTCTACACAAAATTTAGTACCTGACGCTAAGACACACCAGTGCCGAAAAAGGCATGAGAATAATAATGCTTTGTATACCACTATTTGGAAATTTTATCATTATGGAGAATTCTGAAAGCTGTCTGTAAGACTTTTTACCTAAGTGAAGAAACGTTTGTAACATGAGTAATTTTTAAATGGGGAGTATTAAAACAATGTCTTTCATGTTACCAGTGTCAAATCTATACCTTATTGATTTTACAGGTACACGGTCGAAAAAACTGCGCCAACTGATTTAAGTATCTCTACAGTTATCGTTACCGTGTGTAGCGGCATAAGTTTATATTTTGTAATTTTTTTTTTACTAGGCACACGATTATTTTTTCCAAATTTCAAACTGATGCGTAAATACAGAAAAACCAGAATTCGAGAATTAAATTTTCTGGTTTTTCTGTATATTTAGGGATCAGTTTCAAATTTGGAAATAATAATTTCGAACGGGACGATGGCCGTAAAAATAAAACATACAAAAAGTTAGTTTAGGCACATAATATTTAGGTAAATCATATTTTATGTTCTTGATTTTGCTTTCCTTTTGAAGTTTATGAATAAACTACCTTTATGTTACCGTATTTAATTTTTTCTTCCCATTTTTTAACTTTATTGTGTAAGTATTCTTATGTATTCTGCATATATAAATAGTGATGACGCCTGAACTGACATTGCAAATCGTTCGAGCAATTTAAATAAATTTCTTCTAAGATTCCAAACGAAAGCTCCGTAGAGTCCGGAAGGACCTTTTATGGATTTGAATTTATCATTATGGACAAGCAAACACTTTGTGCCCTTTTTTGGACACGCGTTCATTTTATGTATGTGTGTATGTGTGTCCGAATTGATTTGTCATTCAACAGCGCCATCGGTATATCCGCCTTTTGTTGATGTGTAACGTATGGATTGTTATTTTGGTTTCTTGATTCGAAGGTGTTATATTTTGTTAGGTAGATTTTAAGGTGCAACGCGTTCAGTTACAATGTCAGATAAAGGGACGTTGATAAAATTATATGTTGTATGAGTAATAAATACTTAGGTATTAAACCTTTAACTAGCTTGATAATATTTCGAGATCGAAAACTAGCTAGAGAAATAAGGTCTTATTGGAGTATTTTTTATGAAAACAGTCTATAAAATTCCTACCTTTCGAAATTTTGACTCAAATAACTCGAGTGAGCCGATGAAAAATATAGTTAGGAACGTAGGTACAGACATTTCAAAAAAAAAAATACTTAGTGAAGTTTTGGTACAACGTTGATGCCGCAAAAAAGTTGTTCTTCACAATTTAAAATTAATTGATGCAGCGTCAATGAGACTAATTAAAATTAACATACCTATCTAAAAACTTGTGTCGGCATTGTAGAATCGGTAAAACTAATTAAAATAATTACTAATGAGGACAGACTGATTGGATGATGCAAAAAAATCGATTTGTGCAAGAAATAATACAAAAACTTTTTGGTCCTTCGAACCAGATGTAGGTAACTGACGGATTGGAGTGGATTTTATTCTTTTCCGATAATTAGTGGTAGGTATATACGCACTAATACTTAAATACGTGTTATTGTATATGGTACCTAAGTTGAGGTAATACTAATAAAATAAAATAGCTAAGTAAGTACCTACTTTGCAGCCGGAAATTTGACAAATTGTCGTTTATTACAGGCAACATTTGACAAATGACACAAAACTAATGACATACCGTGACACACTGCATTACAGCGACGCGTGTCAAAATTAATAACCAAAACAAAATGAAAACACGTGTCTGTTTCAATCAAAACAACTGGTGAACCGTTACATTGTAATAACAGCTAGTAACCCTATTTACAGGGCGTAAAGTGCATCATTACTGCACGTAATGCTACTATTAATTTTACAGGCGTATAATGATTGCGTATGCGCATGCGACGCCAGGATATTGCTACAGAGGGTCGAGCACGAAGTTATCGAATCCTGCATAACGTAATCGAGTAGTAACGTTATCATTGTCATTTCAAAGTTCAATATTTCAAAAACGGGTGAACCGATTTTAATGAAACTTAGTTAAGACCATCTTGATTAAACTAGCTTTCGATTAAAAAAACCGCATCGAAATCGGTCCATCCGTTAGGGAGCTATGATGCCACAGACAGATACACAGGTCAAACTTATAACACCCCTCTTTTCCGTCGGGGGTTAAAATACGACTAAAACCCATTAACTAACTTAGTATTAACTTTGGTATCAGGGCATATAGCACGTGACACGGAATATCAAGGATTCGGGTTCAATTCCCGAGTATTTAAAATCTAATCAGAGTCATTTATTGTCACATTGTCACTAAATATTATTAGTTTTGGACATTTAAATTAATCTTCAAGTAACCAACAAAATACCTACTTGTGTCTAGGTTGGCGCTTAGTTAAAAATACGGTGCTAAACTATCGTATCTATCTATTGCAGCATTCCACGAATCATTTAATAAATCCTTAGTCCAGCGAGCCCGTAATGAATGCTACACGCAAGTACCGTTTCAAACGATTCAAGTTTTGAATAATCAAACTACTTTAGCATTCTAAGTATCTAGACACGTTTTAGGTCATTACTTTGTCTGGAAGCTGTCATTTGAAGCTAATAAATTGATGTTGAGCGAAATAAAATGCTTGCACTTACTGCTGAATTGATTGCTGTTTTAAATTTCGTTAAAATACCTGCCATTAGGTAGATAATATACCAATTTTAAAACGTTACTTAAACCGTTTGACTTGCGTTTTCATGTACTTATCGAAAAAAAAAGTTATTCTTACGATAATTGGTCTTTAAATTTAGGGGTGACAATTATAAAGACAGGAAGAATAAATTGTAAACAAAATGTTTTTTTCACTCCACAACACTGTAATTCTCGATATTTTGTGACGACACACGGAAATCATTTTTAAACCTTACTTACGGTATACTTAGTAGTATACTTAGTTAAGTACTAAGCATTATAGGCTTATATCGTTTTGGTTTCCTATCGGACACAGGACATAACTTAGTTCTGCAACTTAATACAACGTAATGTAATCAAGCGACGATATTTACGAAACAATTAAAATCATTCCTCGTCAGCAAGTGTTTTTATAACCTTAGAGATTACTTCAATGAAAATACAAATGCATATACCTGTGTGTAGAAAGGAGTAGATTAGTAGAATTAGAATGTTATTAAAGTTGAATACGTCGAATACTTATTTACGATTATAAGAATGAATAATTAAATATTGGCTTTGATATATTTAAGTAGTATTGTATGATATAGTAACCTCTCTCATGTTGCTCTTGCCCTTGCAGGGCGTCCCATTATGACTATACCGAATTACCTGCTATGTATAAATGTGATGTGCAATGAATAAATAAATGAAATGAATAAATGAAAGCCATAAAACAGACAGATGGAGGTTCCTTTGGCTTTTCGAGGGGGACGAGGTAAACACATACAGCACTCGTCTACGCTCATGTAAAAAATTGTTAAATACGTTCCTACAGCAATTTTCGTCGGTGGTAGGACCTTGTGCAAGGTCCGTCCGGATCGCTAACACCATCTTACTAGCTAATCCTGCCGCTGAGCAGCAAGGCTTGCACTGTTGTGTTCCGGTGTGGAGAGTAAGACAGCCGGTGTAATTACGGGCACAAGAGGCATTTCATCTTAGCTCTCTAGGTTGGCAACGCATGTGCAAACCGTCCGGGGCTGCGGGTGTCTATGGGCAGTGGTGATCACTTACCATCAGGTGACCCACTTGCCCGTTTGCCTTCCTCGTCGTATAAAAAAAAAAAATACTGTCACACAAATGCCAAAAACACGTACACACTCAACAGACCCTGTGCATTTTGCACAAAATTAATGTCAAATTTTAGGCAGAGGCGAAATAGCGCTTTCCTGCTCTAAGAATCATGCAGATTTTTTCAAAGGGTGAAACCGCATTTCGCAGAGTCATGTGCCGCGACAGATGTGGGCCTTTTGAGCACGTGAATTCAGCACAACTGTTCAAAGGGCCTTTTGTATAATATTTATAAAACTTAGGACATCCATCATGGGCCCGTCACCGCAAGGTGGCCGAATTTTAAGATTTCAAATTTGGATCGGTTTGAATAAAAAAAACCGGCTGTTCCGTGGTAAGATTTTAACGCTTTTCCCCAGTATTTAAAGTTGGCCAGTGTTAGCAGAGCCCTGTTGCTGAGCAAAATGTATGCAGTGTGGGGTCATTTTATATTGGGCCTTGACATATACAGACAGACGTAAAAAATTAAGATTTTGAGAATTTTCTGAGTGGTTGTGCTATAAGAGCTACCTCCATACCAAATTTCAAGTTTCTAGGAAGTACCCTTTAGGTTTTCACAGTACAGCATTTTGTATGAAAACAACCTTTTTAATGACTATCTTTTAATTGCGTTGACTTAAAAGTTAGTTTCTTGCACAGCTTCAAGGGACTGCAGGTTTGAGTATTTATTTTAATTTCAGCGTGCTACTTCCATGCGTTCCAGAGAAAAGGGGTCTTGACAGAGAGACAGACAGACGGACCACCAAGTGATCCTATAAGGGTTCCGTTTTTCCTTTTGAGGTGTGGAACTCTAAAAAAGTAAAACAGAACAGGACAGTGACTTAAACCGACTTCAAATGCAGATAAAATTATAATTGAATTTCTGAATTAAATTTGATAAAACTTTGTATGAAAGCACTGCTGAAGCTACTCTTCTGAACTGTTCGCAGACGAGGGAGATACGACGAAAACACACAGTGAAATGTACGGATTATACTTATGTCAGTCGAGTATAGCCCGACATGTTTCAGACCGATCCGCAGTCTTTCCTCTAGGAGTACACGCTACGGCGGTAGCGAGACGAATAGCGTGTGCTCCCAGTACATTTGGTATTTAGGAAAGAGAAATGAAACAAGTCGTGATTTTATCCATTTTTATTTTATTAATGTAAAAATTATAATTTTAATTATTGCCCTATAATACAATCATATTACACATGAACAGCGAAGAAGCTAGGCTTTGTTTGCGTAGTGAGAAAAAAAAGAGGCAACTAGTAACTTTCACCCAAATATAATGTGCGTTGACCGATTTTTGGAATTTCATTAAAAAACCGTAGCACCGTGGTCTATAATGAAAACATACATTTCTATACCTCTAAAATTAGTATTGCAATATTTATTACAGCGCCATCTCTTGGTTGTTTGAGATACTAACTGACATAGCTAGGCGATAGCTAGCGCCACTGCTCTCTTATTGCGTGGCCGAAATTGAAACTATCTTCGTTGAGTTTATAATTCTATACACTTCACATCTATAATATCGATTTTAATTTTATTTATTCAGATTATTCACATTTATTTAAATACAATTCATATATTATATTTTACCGTTTCCAATATACAACTTTACCGGTGGAATTATTTCGCAGAAAATGACAACTGACACCTAACATCCGTTAAAGACTTCATTGCGAAATTGATTGGGAAAAGGTTCCACAGACTTATAAATTTATTTTCTTATTAGTCGAAGGAACTGAATCGCGTGCCTCTGTGGAACTTTTTCACAGCCAATTTCACAACAATTTACTTGGCACACGCATGGATGTCAAACTGACATTTTTGCAGTGTAAAGGTTCCACAGTGGTATAGTTAAAGTGAGAAAAGGTTTCCCCTGTCAAAACGTTATGACATTGGCATAAGATTGATTTTTACCAGGCCCGTGGGAAAGGTTTTTCTATGACTATACGCGACTCAGTTCCTTCGACTGTACATTAGGCATTTTACACAATGATTATTATCCAAGATATATTTCTGTCAAAGAACATAAAACATAATATTATTATAATATACTATCGAACCAACTGAATTGACAACATTTCGTATTTTTGAGACTATAATTTGATTAATTGTCTGCAATCTACTTTGAAAGAGAAGCAAACCCACGATTTTAAATTTTCATTAAGATTTGTAATTAATTTATAATTAATTTATTAAAAGGCACTTATTCCAAAAGGACGTAACTCCGAAATTACGCTAGGATGGATCAATTGCCTTTGTCTTGTCGCGATCAAAAAAACAAACCCCAAGATGTCAAATCTGACATTGTCAAACATAATACGTGTCATGTCAAATTATTGTTGTGCTTGTGGTTTGTTTGAAAAAGGCAAAGGTATTACACCCATTCTTGCGTAGTTTTGGTAGAATTGGTAATTTTATTTAATTCTCCTAAATTTTAAAAAATAAGTAATATTAAATCCTAATAAACATAGTGGTGTGTTCAGGAATCAAAGCCCTTTCGATACCTATATTAATTTCCAGGTGTGAAAAATATGAAATGTTGTCAATTGTGACCCACTGTGTAACCTTTTCGTAGAAAATGTCATGGTGACATCGCATTGCCTGACAAGGAAAATCATTATGACACTTACTGTGAGAACGTTCTAATGTGGGTCAGGAATGAAATTGTTCGACTGTAAATATTCAGCAGATGAAAAACCCGTGGTGGTTAAAAATAAAACTAATTTTACGAGAGATTTGCATGGATGGTGACACCACTCTCGAATATTTTAAAAAAACGGGCAAGATCATATCGGGCCATGCCTAGTGTAGGGTTCCGTAACCGTTACTACAAATAAATGCAGTACTGATGAAAGGAGCGTATCTCCATGGCACTTACGTCCTTTTGTCGAGAAGCGCAGTTTTTCGGCAATAACTCAAAAACGGTAAATTCGATAATGTTGAAAATAATTTTCGTTGAAAGTATTTATTATGTGTTAACTTTGTAATTTTTTTTCATATTTTTTGGACCTACAGTTTAAAATTAAGGGGGGGGGGGGGGCACAATTTATGCAACTTTGGGAGCGATTATTTCCGAAAATATTCGATTAGTATTGTTTAGGAACCGTAGTGTTTTTAAATGAGCTGTCGAAGCATGTGCGACTGTATAGATGAATTACCCAATATTTTTTTTCCCCGATATTTATCTTCCCGTTCGCGTTTATTCCCATTTTCTTTTTTTTCCATACATGTTTATAACCAGTCTTTTAATTTCCCACACGATTTAATTTCTATGCATTGTTTTCGCTACACGCATCTTTGCCGATGCATTTTTTTTACCAATCCGGATCATTCACATACATATGTTTTACCTGTATTATAAATTCTCAGTAGTCTATTTTTCCTCTGGGAGGACTACGAATTAGTCCGAAACATGTCAGGCTGAACTCGACTTATGTACGTGAGTGGTCCGTTTTTATTCATCTATACAGTTGCATGTGCCACACGTTGTTTATTGCTGATTTTTTTTCAACTTTTGTTACATGTATTGATGAAGCCCCCCAATCAAACTAAGTAGCAGCTTCTACAAACCACTTAACTCCAAATTTCATCAATAATTTTCGAGTAAAATGCCTGTGACATACGGACGGACGGACATGACGAAACTATAAGGGTTCCGTTTTTGCCATTTTGGCTACGGACTCCTAAAAAAGGTTATTACAAGCAATTTCATGGTATGATAGACGCAAATCGCACCGTGTTTAAGTTCAATTACGAATTGTCACATGCAAACAACTACAAACAATTGTACAATCTTTCTATTTAAATTTATACAGCACCGATTTGTAATATTGGCAGCGCCAACTGGAATGCATTCTGTATGTACGTAGAACTGTTACCGGCCTGAAAAAAATAACAAACCAAGTCATTAAAATACAAGTTTGCATGTAAAATTTAAACAGACTGTTCAGCAGAGCCGAAAGATTAAAAAAAGTAGAATGTATGGGCTTGAACTAAAAACAATTACTTTCCTCACCCGCGACCACAGTACATGAAAAATAGTACGGCAAATAACAGTTTTAAATGATTCCCGGTTAATTGCATTAGACATAATGAAAACGGGATATTGATCGTGATTAACTTATAGGTATGATGAGTTCCCGATACCTACCCTCCGTCTCCGTGTTAGTATCTACCCTCGTTTCGTCAGTTTGCCCGTGCAACACCTCATTACATTACATTATTACATATCTATTTGCCGCACAGACATAACTATTTTTTAATGTGTGGTCGAGGGGTGAGCAAAGTAATTGTTTTTAGTTCATAAATATGGACCTCCGTAAAGTAATGCCTGATTTAAATAATAAATAAATAATAATAATACATAAATATCATGGGACAATTTGACACCAATTGACCTAGTCCCAAACTAGGCAAAGCCTGTACTATGGGTACCAGACAACGGATAAACATACTTATACAGATAAATACATACTTATATACATATTAAACACCCAAGACCCGAGAACAAACATTCATATTCATCATACAAACATCTGCCCCGACCGGGATTTGAACCCGGGACCTCAAGCTTCATAGTCAGGGTCTCTAACCACTAGGCTGTTCGGCCGTCAAATTTATGGTGAAAAAACTGTAGTTTCATGTTAAAAACGCCTGATTTAATTATATGTATGGGTCTTACCTCTAAGAATATGTTGGTGATGTAAGTGTTGACTTGATCTTTGTTCTCAGTTTCCAAAGAGTTCAGTTTTTCCGTGAACAGGGTTGCAAGCTCGCTGATGTGTTTCGTCAGAACCACTGTCATTCTGTAACAATAAGACGTTAATTTGTAAATGTCAATAATACATTTAGACAGGGTGGTTGAATATTTGATAGGAAAAATCAACTTCCGTCAAATAAAATTCGGCGAACCGTTATCTCGGGCAACAGTTGACTCGATCAAACATACACGAAAGAAATAAGTTCAAGCATTTTTTTTATACGACAAGGAAGGCAAACGACCACGTGTTTCTTTGGTTGGTATTCTACTACTATTACACCAAAGTTAATATTAAAATCCTTACATTCATTCAAGAAACGAAATGACAGTCACACTCTAATGGTCTAATGGTAAATTCAAGCATGGTTTCACTGTAAATAATTTTTGCCAAACGAAAATTCGGCGAACCGCCACTTCGGTGAAGCAAGTTTTCGGTGTAACTTACTGCGTCAAAGCGTCTGACTCGTCGGCGGTGGACCTTCGGGGTTTCACCAGCAGCATCTCAGCAGTTTTGTGGTACACTTCTACTGCTAAAGCAGTGGCTTGTGCGAGGGAGCTGACTGCCCGCTTGTAGACTGCCTTCTCGGTGGCCGAGTCTGCTGACAGCCAGTCTAGGGCTTCTGTGTATTGCCTGGAATGCAGGGATGCTATGGATATGTAATTTCGGAAAAGCCAAAAGAAACCGTGATAGCCTAGTGGTTCGACCTATGGCCTCTCAAGCAGAGGATCGTGGATTCAAACCCCGGCTTGCACGTCTGAGTTTTTCGAAATTTATGTGCGGAATCACATTTGTAATTTATCATGAGCCATTCGGTGAAGGAACACATCGCTAGGAAACCTGTACACTGCTGCGATGCAATTCAATGATGTGTGTGATGTTCCCGATTCGCACTCGGCCCGCTTGGGAGCTATAACTATAGCCCAAGCCCTCTCACTCTGAGAGGAGGCCTGTACCCAGCAGTGGGACGTAAAAAAGGCTGGTGAAGATAGAAATAATGTTATACCGATTTCGGATTCGGTTGGCGCGGACATCTGTGACGCGTGGCTCGGCGCCGAACAAAATGGCGGGTACCGCAATGGCTCAAGATTTTACCCGCGCAAACGCCACTGCCTTATTATTGGCTAAAATGGTTTCACGCCTTTCTAAGTAACTTATGACGACCGAATAGCTCAGTGGTTAAAGACTGACTATGAAGCTTGAGGTCCCGGGTTCGATCCCCGGTCGGGGCAGATGTTTGTATGATGAATACGAATGTTTGTTCTCGGGTCTTGGATGTTTAATATGTATGTATCTATATAAGTATGCTTATCCGTTGTCTAGTACCGATAGTACAGACTGCCTAGTTTGGGACTAGGTCAATTGGTGTCAATTGTCCTATGATATTTATTTATTTATATTTATGGTACAACTGTATAAAATTAACTCACTTGACTAATGCTTGGAACTGCGGCTTGAGTCCGATGTCCCGCGTGGCAGCCCGCAGTCTCTCGTGGAATGCCTCCGCCCTCGGCGTGTCTTCGGAATCATCCTCGTCGTCTTCTTCAGGCATTTCGCATAGTTCTACAGAAACAAGAGACTAGGTATATCACGGACCAACCACCCTCTGGACACCGCATCTTCTATAATTTAGTTGGAAAGTCATTACGAAAAAAGCAGCGGTGAGCGGGCCGGAGAAATGCCTCGTGATTGGTTCATAGCTTGTCATCTCGCTTGTCATCTGGTCGAAAGTGAGCCGCGATTGGTGGCTAGAGACATTTATTGGTGCAAATGAGCATATGCGTTTCGGAAACGTTCGCCCTGACATTTGGTGTCCAGAGGGTGGTTAGTCCGTGAGGTGTATCCATAGGTTTTCATTAAGTAAGTAAGTAAGTAAACACTTTATTGTACAAAAAACAGGATAAAACACAAGTTACAACAATAACATTCGAGTACAAAGGCGGACTTATCCCTTTCATTAAAGTCAAAGTCAAAAGTCTATTTATTCAAAATATATTAATATAATGGGGACGCTGCTAAGAAGTCAATCCTGACACATTGCACAGCTACTGACATATGTTAAATGACAAATGTAAATGGTGGTAGTGTAAATGGTGGTAGTGTAAATGGTGGCATGTTGAACGGTTGTTCTGGTGCTTTGATAACGGCCTCGTCGAGAGTGCCGAAACGCGTCAGCGTTTAGTTTAGTGGTGGTGGTGATTGTTGGATCTGTGTGGCTTGTGTAGCAATGGAGGCGGAGGTATTGCATGGAAACATACATTTGCCGCACAGATATGACTATTTTTCAATTGTGGTCGCAGGTGAGCAAAGTAAGTGTTTTCAGTTCATAAATATGGACCTCCGCAAAGTAACGCCTGATTCAATCAATTATCAATTAATCCAATAGTTACTCAAACCGGTAACTTTTTTTATCTACACACATATCATAAGTCCTCTATAATGAGTTCAGAAACCGTAGAAAATGACTAGCATTGCAGCACGACGTCGCCTCCGCCGCCAGCCACCACCAGCAGTAATAGTAGTTTATGCAACTGCTACATAATGAGGGTCCTTAAAACACGAGTGTGTTTTTATGAAACGAGGCGAAGCTGAGTTTCATAACAGGATCACATTAGTGTTTTAAGGCCTAATTATGTGGAGTTGCATACATTACTTTATCTACACACATATTATAAGTACTCTAAGATGGGTTCAGTCAAAAGCTGAAGGCATATATCATACCCATACCTGTCACGAATTTGATTGTTTTTTTAAATCATAGACAAACATACCGAGCTGACGTTTCGTAAACTGTTTTTTTTGTAAAATAAAAATCACATTATTAATTATACATGTCGGACTGAACTCGACTTATATACGTGAGTGATTCGTTTTATTTCACTATGATTGTAAATTACGTTGGTTGTCAAATTCGAAAAATCGAATTCGATATCGAACAGTCATTACGACATCGAATTCGATGTCGTAATGACTATTACTTTACTGCCGGACCTGCTGGTCGTGGTGGTTGGCGGCGGAGGCGACGATGTACTGCAATGCTGGTCATTTTCTACGGTTTCTGAACGCATTATAGAGGACTTATGATATGTGTGTAGATAAAGTAAATAAACACTCATTATGTAGCAGTTGCATAAACCACTATTAAACGTCGAAACGATCGCTCAGTATGTTTGTATTGAATTACTCAACTATGAATTCATATTCTTGAGTGATCAAACTGTGTCCTTTGATTGGTTGTTAAATTAAAATTACAGTACGATGAGGGGTAAGCCGTGATAGCCCAGTCGTCCGACCTATGGCCTCTCAAGCAGAGGGTCGTGGGTTCAAGCCCCGGCTCGCACCTCTGAGTTTTTCGGAATTTATGTGCGGAATTACATTTGTAATTTACCATGAGCTTTTCGGTGAAGGAAAACATCGCAAGGAAACCTGCACACTCATGCGAAGCAATTCAATGATGTGTGTGAAGTTCCCAATCCGCACTGGGCCCGCGGGGAACTATAGCCCAAGCCCTCTCATTCTGAGAGGAGGCCTGTGCCCAGCAGTGGGACGTAAAAAAGGCTGGTGATGATGATGATGAGGGGCGTTTGGTGGAAATCACACTTCATATTTACCAGCGACTTGTTGCAACGTCTCCTTGATATCTTGCCGTTTCTCGGGATCGGCGCTGCGCAAGCGCTCCTCAATCCTCATGCTAACTTGACGAGACAGCATCTCCAGGGCTTCCAAATGTACTAGGCCTGGAATATGAAAAAGGTCGTACACTAATAGTACATTACAGCAGATACTAATAAGTGGGTAAGTCATACTGGTCATTAAAAACCCGAGCCTGGTCGAAATCATATAGTCAGAAATAAACAAAATACATCTTTATTAAGTTTTCTGTTAAAAAAAAAAATTAGTAAGTACAAGTTTTTTGCTGACTGTACTTCCCGTTGACTTTACTTGTATTGTCATCCAACTGACATATTCATACCAATTTTTTTTTTGTTCCGTTTCCTTTTGAGGTACGGAACCCTAAAAATAAATATAACTGAATTAATTACTATGAAAATTACTACTTGAATTCTACCTTCAAAATCGTCGAACAAGTTCTCATAATGCACCTCCTTCGCCTCCCTTTTCTCCTCTTTCACCCGATCCTCCTCTTCGGCCCTGGACTTGGCTTCCCTTAGCACCTGGGACAGCACCGGCTTGTCCCCAGCGTCCAGACCCAGCATGGCCCGCTTCTTGG